>JAABNX020000143.1:3928617-3953323 GCA_015163995.2 Mormyrus lacerda
GGGGGGAGGGTTGGGTGGAGATTATGACACTCAGATGCGTAAAGGATTTTCCAGAGAGCTTAAAAGGGCAGAGTTTAGTCACCGGGGTCTGGTAGCCTTGCTTGTAGCAGGAATAATCCAGGGCTAGTAAAACAGGGAACTAAAGGTTATTTTCTTCTGTATGGTTTTGCATGGGGTGAAAGTCTTACATGTGTGAACATTATTCTCAGTGTCTCTGAGAACCTCATTCCATGGCAGTGCAGCGAGCATTAGTCACCTTCTGAATTCCCATAAATCTACCTGTTCTTCTGTACTGTGTTACCCTGAACCTTATTTAATTTTACTTTTTTTTGGTGATTTTTTGTTTTCTTGTATTTTTTTTTCCAGCTTGCTTCCAAACACTGGCTGCACTTGCAAAACCGGCTGCAATAATTTTAAATATTTTAAAAGGTCATAATAAATTATTCATCTGGGGATGGCAAGTTTTGAAACAGAATGTGCTAATTTTCCAGTTAGCGGAAATGATGGCTTTTTGGACAGGACCGCCTCCTAATGTGCCGGCTTGTGAAATGCGATATGTGACCCCACACTCAAAGTCATGTCCACCGTGGCTTGTTTTAAGTCTCGCTGACACTGTATGGCATGTAGACATTTTCTACAAATGCTGCCAGTCACACATTTTAATATGAAAGTTTAAATTTACTTATCAAAGTGACAAGAAAGCAGGGTCAGACAGCCCTGGGGGTTACAGGACTTGCTCAAAGACTCAATGATGGAATCCCTCAGTTGACCCTGGGATTCAAACCCATGACCTTCCATTCACAGGCAAACCCACAGAGCCACAGATCACCCCCGTGAAGTATATCCTTTCCAGTTCTTCCCCTCCCTCCGTCCACAGATACCCGCTATGTTTTACTCAGACGAGATTCTAGAGACTCTTGGGGCCATAGGCAAGAAACCCCCACAATATCAACACAGAAAATTAAATAAACATTGGTCCTTTATTTTTACTCGTGTGAAAAACAGAATACACAAATAAAGCAGATTAGTCATTGCAATGTACTGTTTAATCACCCCCCCCCAGCTCAGAGCCCCCGGCCATTGCCTGTCATACTTGTCCTGTAGCTGTGTCTCTGAATGCAGTTATCCTTACTTATTAGTAAGGATGCTTGTTGTTTTACCTTCTCAGTGGTTGCTCGCATTCTGGGATTGAATGGTATTGTATTCAGCAGGCAGCATACAGAAGAGAGGAAATCAACTGGGGAATATTGTCCAGCTTAGTCGAGAGCATACTGTGATATGAACCTGGACTCATAAATCGTCACGCAGACGCATACAGGGACAGACAGCATGGACACGCAGGAGTATTCGGGGGCCGCAGATCTGCTCTGTTCCTTCATGGCTCTCTCCCCTCACCTTCCGCTTCCCGTCAGCACTGGGATACTCCTAGGAACTCTGAAGAAGAGGAAGACTGCAGCTGCCACTCTCCAGATTGCCAGGTCAGTTCCCAGCAGTACTCTCGCATTAGAAGACATTTCATATCTAAAAAATATAGGAATTAACTTGACTACAGTGGATACCAGTGAAATATTTAAAACCGCACTACTGGCACAGGTTAGAGAAGCAGGCGGGGATCCTTTGGCCTTGAATTCTCTCTGTGAAACATTTATAAAGAGTACAAGTTTTGTAGAAATCTACTACTAGCAATTATGTTTTGGACTAGTGTGTTGTTAGGGCTCAGTGGCTAGAGGCCTCACCTCAGAGCTGCAAGGATGTGGGTTTGAGTCTGGCCTTCTGCGTTTGGGATTCCTCTGGGTACTTTGCTTTACTTCGACAGGCCAAAAATATGTGGTTAGATGGATTGGAGCCTGCCCATAGTATGTGCTTGGGACTAGCATCCCCTGCCTTGGTCCCTCTGCTTCCTAGGGTAACCTCTGGGCTCACCACAGGCCTGTACTGGAGAAGAGGTGATGGCCAATGTTTTGGATTAATTCATTTTTGAAAAATAGTAGTATTTTCCTGCTCTGGTTATAGTCATGACATCTTTAAACTTGAAAAACATGTGAATCTGTTTCATACTTACGAACTTTGCCATAGAAACATCCCTCTTGACATATTTGCTACTGGCCACCCGCTGTGCAAGGCACGTAGGGACATCGTGGCCGCCTCAGAAGGACTGTTAAGATCTTGCTCGTGACTTTGTCCAAGCCAAAGGTGTTGGCCTTTGGCCTGAAATGCCTTTCATGCTTTGGGTCCTAACCTCTGAAACCTTTTTTTATCTTTGCTTCATTTGTATAAGTATGGATTCAAGGATTCATTATCGTCCCCATTAATTATCCTAACATTCACAATCTCCCTCATGTAGCTTATTTTGCTGATTTTTGCACATTCATCAATGTTGTTTTTCATTCTCCTCTTGGAACTATAAAATTCGATATTCCAGCTTGCTTGACTGATGGATAAATTCCACCTATACCCTTAAAGATCACTTAATTCATGCTACAAAACATATGCAAAGCAGATGAATTTAAGTTTTGCCTAATTTTGCTTCATTTATTTTGTTATTTAGTGGTAACCTGAATGAAGCATTTGTTTGAAAACAGTTATTACATACCAAAGATACTTTTAAGGGCAGATATACATTTAAATCTTTATTTTATATGTTATATAAAATAAATGCCACAAAGAGATATAGTTCCCAAGCAGGACAAATACAAAATGGTTGCTAGGTAACAGGAAAGAGCTGTCTATGATGCTGTGGGCCAGGGCCTTATTGGCTGGCTACCTACCGGAACCTTACCAGGTCACTAAAAGCTACGCTAGTGATTTACATTTATTCGGACATTTCAGTTTATTGTGTATGAACTGAAGAACTTTCTCATTTTGCTTGCCACTGAATCAGCGGTCGTCCTTAGATGCTTGTCTTTTTGTTATTGTAGCCTCAGGAGCTGTTTTGTCTTGAGTATGTCACGCCACCACCTCCCCTCCTTCGTGGACAGAGTTCGACCTCTAGGACGCAACCATTCCTGAGGGCCTGTTTCCCTTGCCTATCAACCTGTATCAGATCATCTTTTGCGCAAAAGGGTGTTACGAAGGCTGGCGTGGAGGAACCCGCGACGAATCTGTAGAAATGCAGTGGCTTTGAATCTATAGCTATGCGTGTAATGATGCCATTCGCGGCTCAGGTATTTCAGGTATATTGGTGTTATGCACACAGCAGGGACTTCAGATTATGCTTGCAAACTGAATCGATCAGTCACTATGGTTAAAACCGTTTGTTGTTTTCACAGCGATAAAGAGCCTGCGGACCCAAATAAGAGCCTCATGCACGCTCAAATCCTTGGGCCTTTGTGCTGGTCACTCCAAATCCCCCTAAATGCTTAACATGATGAGATGTTTTCCACAAACAGAGTGCTATTCAGTCTGGGTCTGAATTAACCAGCTGGCTGTTAAACAGCAACCCAGCATAAGAATCCAAGTATTCCTCCCCGCACGGTGTTGATTATCTTGGGGGCGTGTCAGCGTTTACATCAACATTACATCAGTATGAAGAATTGCCAGCTATTTGCAAAACAAAGATCTGGGTCTCAAGGACAAAATTCCTTTGCGTGAAGGTGACGGAACTTCGCAATGCAGCAATCAGTTTGCTGTATGTCTTTTTCTTTTTCATAATGTGCATTGTAAACATTCCATTATAAACATTTTCAAGTATAGACAGATATCCACTATTGCATTCTTTCTTCCTCACCAAATGCAGACAGTCATTTTCATCCAGATTGGACTAGAGCAGCTATTCAAATAACTTCATTTGTGGCTGCCTCATTCCTGAAAATCCTCATGTTTGGGGTAAAAAAAAAGTAATTAATGGTTTTAGTTCCTTATGTAGATGTCAGTAATCTGTAGATGTCAGCATTCAGGCAGTATGAGACCTCACAGTTTCTAAAAACTGTACAGTTATGAATGTGACAGCGACAAATAACATTCTGTCTCACTTTTCTGCTTTCCATTATTGGGCCATTGGCTTCTGATCCCTTTTAATGATAGTAAACTTCTCGTTTCATTTACTTTTTGACCTCCTGGTTGAATTGCACCAAGTGACATGTCTTCAGTATAATAAATCTTTCATATATAATATAAAATCTTTCATATAAAGCCCTTCCATTCGAGAATCCGAGATCGAAATGAAGCTAAGGTTTATGGCGATTTGTGGACAAGGCCGGGGCCACTGTCGCCCCTGTCACTTCCTCCTCATAAATTATACAATCCCAAAAAGTCATCACTAATTACAGGTCTGGACTGGGAGCAGCTTCTGGCCGACAGGAATTGTTACACAACACTACGTGTCTGTTCTAATGACTGCCAGAGTCATAATGATCACCAAGTTAAAAGATGCGAAAATAATTAACATAAAATGGTATTGTGGTATGATTGAGTGCCTTCCTGAGGCAGTTAATTAAAATAAAAATAGTCATCATCATTATGATTATCATCAGTGCTATATTTGCAATAATCATATTTGAAAACCCAGCCTGGGGCCCGTTTAATATTTTTCCTGACATTTCTCTGTATGGCCTCCTTGACCTTTAGCATTGATCAAAAGAAAAGAACTCATGTGGTTCCGCAAGTTTTCAACACCACAAAATTTCTACTTGTTATTCTCACTCAAAAGAATAAATACCAAAAATACAAATTAAAACTTTTTTTTTTTTACATTGTCCTTGATATTTTATAATAACAATATAAATGTATATGTAGAGAAAAAAAAAATCTGTGTAATTTTTTTACAGCTTTATAAAAAGGATAAAACAGAAAAAGGATTACTTAATTCTTCTTTGAACCAGCTTTCCACTGCATACTTATAATGAATTCTGGAGTGTTACCAGCACATTTTAGTAACAAAGAATATCTTATCGAGCAGCTTAAATTTTTAAATGTTAATAAGTGTGTATAGAGAGTTTGCTGTAGGAGCAGAGGAACTGAGATTAGACAACGGTTGTTTACAGACATTTATTTTCTGACTTTTCCCAAAAGGAGCTCACAGCTGGAACTTTTACTGGAAAATGGACGCATTTTTGTTCCTTCTTCGCAGGGTGGTTCAGCACGGTTTCATGCTGGATTTGTGACCTTCAATACCCGCTGCTTCTTCTGCTGGTTAGCGAGAGCTGTCTTACCAGCTGATATCTTTGGCCGTGTTTTTCCTCGTCCCCATTGTTGTGTCATATAGGAACCCTGAGCTGCGGCAAATCAACTGGCCATCGACCGGAGGCGCCCGGGGGAGCTGGTGTTTGCTGAGAGTCAGAACAAGAATTCCATTGTGCCCAGAAGGTTGCCGCGCTGCTGCAATCGCTGACCCTCGCCGCTAGCCTTTTACGCCGGCAGAGGTCAACGCAGTGAGGCTCCACGGTTAAAACAAGACGGGTCTGGAGGCCTCACCTTTTTCGTCAGTAAATAATCGAAGCTGCACCGCGTCCGTCTGATTAACGGCTGCACTGAAACGATGCTAATGTAGCCCGGCTAGTGCGCCGTGCGTGCTAAAAGCCGAAGGACACCTCTGTGTGCGGTTTTGTGTTTTGCTGTTTGCAGAATGGGCACCTTTGTCTTCATCTCCGTTAACCTTGAATGGTTTCCCACCAGGCTGGGGAGTGTTTACACTTGTGCACTGCACAGAACAGCAGAGAAATCCCCCCCATAGTCTATGGCAGAACGCACAAGGACTGAAAAATGTCAAGCCATTGATTTACCCCATGTTTCGCTATGCATAACGCTTGCCGGTGGAAATTTATGGACAAAACGGTACTCTCTCTCTCTCTCCCTCTCTTTTCTCTCTCTGTCTCTCTCTCGCTCTCGCTCTCTTTTATGGTCGATTGCTCCAGGTGTTGTTTCTGGTTATCACAGTGCTTTCTTGCTGATTCCTGCACTTCTTTTTGCTATGTTGGTTTATTCTGTTCAACGGACTAAAGAGCTTCTTGTAAGAATTTCTGGGTTTTCCTGGAAGGCGAGCGTGCCGTGGGTGCTTTAATTACCATGAAGAGTGAGGTTTATTGCAAGTTTATTTATTCATGATGTGGCTTAAGCCAAGTCGGGGAATAAACGGGAGCAGTAAATATACATTTAATTAAAAGTGGCCTCAATACTGACCCCTTCCAGAAACACACACACATTTTCATTCCCTTTCCGCATGTCACTCATTCATGCTGTTCTCGGGATGCTATCAGGCTGAAGGTCACTAACTGGTCGCAGCTTGGTCATGTGATAACAGCATTCTGAGCTACATGACCTAGTTTTTGGCCGCACATGTAGTGTGGAATATTCACGATGTGACAATTGCTTATTATTCATTAGCTGTTAAATTCATTAGCTGATAATTATTAAAATAATTATGTCTCATTTGATTATTTTGGGCAAATAAAACAGACATTTTACATATAAGGGTTCCTATTTACAATAGATACAATCAAATCAGATGCAGAATCAAATTCATTGATATGGATTGACATTTGACTAACAGCCAGGAATCTCTATGGCAAGTAGATCTTCGGAAAATTTCAACAGTTTTTATCTAAGAACTAATTCCACTGAGATGATTTGTTGTGTTATCAGATCAATCCAGATTAAGTGTTGTTGAGGGTACGGCTGCCATTTACTCAAAACGTTTTGGTTGTCTAGCTAAGTCTTGCTGCTTAGATTATTAAAATAGACACTATCCGAATCTATAGAAGGAAGCAACAATAGATGTTGATGCAAGCTCTCGGTTGTTTGCCCGTGATATATTTCCCAAGACCCAGGCAGCAGGACTTTCTTCCCTTCCTGATCTCTGCAGATTTAGTGGTTTGTTTTTCGGAAAGCTGAGTCAAGAGGCAAAGGCTGTAGTAGGTAGGTCCAACAGCAGCCCAATGCCAAGCCGAATACGTCAAAGAGCAGCCACTATGAGATTTTCCATCTGTAATGGCTTAGGGCGCATACATCACATCCTTGTGAGGAATGCCAGTGTTTCACCCGCTCCACATGTGTGAGAAAGTCCATCACTACCCTGGCTCTCAATGGCGTCAGAAAGTTTGGTTTCTATGGTAGCAGGGCAGGGGGTGGGAAAGGGGAGGTGAATAAGTACGGCGACCAACCACTGAGTGTCTGCCAGTATTGGGACATTCTAGAAGAGGGAGGACTAGTTGTCATGGATACCGTAAGTGGTACGTGGAGCCATTATGATGGAAAGTTTGGCAGAAGTTCTCCACAGCAACGGGCTGCACAGCCCCAAAGTTGTCCTGACTCATTGAACAGCTTTCTTTGATTCAAACATACAGAGCATGCTTCAGCTCCTTATTCTTTGTAATTGCAGCAACGGGGTTCTGGGAGCACGACACATTTTAAAGGGAAATAAATTAAGGCTCCATATTACATTTGAAGCCAGCTGCATTAATGAATCACTTCCAAGACGTTAACAAAAATGGAAAGAAAAGTGACTGACAATTATGTTTCTTGGACTCCTATAATATATTAAATGGTACTTTTACTCCTTAGCATGCAGTTGTCTGACATCTTTTCTGGCAGGAATTAAGTCTTTTTCAACCTTTCTTTACCCATTTATTTAAAGCCATTGTTTGGGGGAAAATATATGTGAAGTTATTCTTTGGAATTCGGATCATTCTTTATTTTTTCTGTTTGGACAGGTATTTTTAAACCTGTTTGCATAAGATGACTGAAATCCTTGAAGTAGTTATAGCTGATTGATGTTGGTAGTGGAGACGTGTCAGGTGACCAAGAGCCAGTTAAATGGAAAAAAGAGGGACGATTATAAACTTTGTTATTTAACACCAGTTTTTTGTACTTTTTTATTCTTTTTGAATAAACTTCCTTACAGACTAAATCTTTTAATGTTTTTTTATGATATATCCATAATCTCACCACGTGTGACCCCTCTTTCGCACGAGGACTAAGAAATCACTCTCAGGAAATCGATTGTGCAATTTTACAATATGATTTACTGAGGGACAACATATAGCAAAACTATGTGACATAAATAGCCCCTGCAGTTCTTGTTCTGGGTGGGATTGCAGGCAGAGCCATGTGATAGAGGGAAGAGAGGAAGGAGCAGGTATTCTGGGACAGGAGTAACAAACGCAGCAGGGAGGAGGTGGAGAGGCAAAACTGATACACAAAATCAACACTAGAGCTACAAATGAGGGCTGGATCGGACATCTGGGTGTAGCCATGTTTACTGGGGGCAAGAGAAAACAAACCCTGTAACATTTACTGTGTATTTGGGACTGAGGAGCGATTAAATAAATGATTCGGCTTGTAACTGTATTGTGACTCACGTCAGGATATGCAGCCCAGTGCAGTTATTTCTCAGACTTTCTCAGCAAGTTGTTTAATGTTTATGACAAGGTGAGGCAGTCATGCCCACCTCTTAGATATTGGCATGTGATCATGTGACTCTCTTTAAGAGTTGCAGATGTCACATGACCATTCTTTGCCATTGCTCATTTTAGAACCAGTAAACCAAAGATGCACCATTTCCAGTGAGAGAAAGTCACAAAGATGGCTGCAGCTTCTCTTACTCCACAGAAGCCTATGCTAATGGCGGCTGTGTCACCTGTTTCGTTTCATTGCAGTTGTAATTGAACCGAAGCAGCAGCGTGGTTCTGTGAGAGTCACCGGCGGAGTGGAGAACGCCGGCCCTCAGCTTCCGCATTCACTGGGACACACTGGTTGAAGGATGTAGCTGTTTATCAGAGCTGACAGACTTTATTGCCAAGCCCTGGAACCAGTGTATTAACAGCATGGAGAAAGAAAACTGAAAACACAGCTGGAATTTCATTGGTCGAGCCATGCGGGTAAGACCACCAGAATAAGCAGTTAAAAAAGGGAACAGTTATTTTACTTAAAAAAAAAAAAAAAAAAACAAACATTTATTTGAGGACGTTCTCTATATGACTCCTGAGTTTATGTGTTTTCTTTTACTGCCCCCCCTCCTCATCGCAGAACACAGAGTGAGGTCGACTGTGACTCTTCCCAGCAGCTGATGATGCGTGCGTGTGTAAATTTCCAGCGGTGTATATATATGCACAGAGCATAGCTATGACCACAGTCTCCTGAGGACCAACTTAAGACAGTTTTCTAATGCATCTAGGTCTATGTCATGCCGAATACCTTTATTTTTGAATCACTATGGTACTACATAAAGAGACAAAGTGAAAAAAATAAAGTGACAAAGAAGTGTGTGTGTGTGTGTATATATATATATATATATATATATAAACAGTAATTTAAAGATTAAACTCAGTCAAATTTAAATATCAACCATATATTTGCCCAATCAAAATATTTGTATATTTATTTAAGGTCTTATATGACAAGTCACACGAAATCATTTAAATGATTGCAAGATTGCAAGCCAGCTGTTCATAGTGGAAACTGTATATCTTACCAACAGGTATCGAAACACATGGGTATAGGGACAATGAAAATGTATACCTGCAAAGATAATAACTGTTAACTGGGTATTGTGTGCATCTTTCAAAGCGTGCTTATTACTCTATAACAAGGGAGGTGCTCCTGAAATAAACAGGCCGATATTCTTATTGGGAACCTCTGCCCAGCAGCAGACCTCTTTATTTGGGTCTGGGATCTTCTGAGGTTGCAACTGTGTATAAACGTGTCACCCGAGCGGTCCGGGCCCATGTCTGAAGGCTGTGACGGACCTACATGCAGAGTACAATAGAGGAAACCTGAAGCCGACCTCAAAGAGAACAGAAGGCTGGTGATGCCCAACAGTCTCTTTCTCAGGCTGATTAATCCCTATAAATGAGAAGAAGAGCGACATGAATCCGAGGGTGAAGGAGGCTTTTTCTAACAGTGATGACAGATTTCTCACAATTTAATTTCCTTTAGTGAAGCTCTATAACTTATTTTCTTGAATGCATAATAATGTAATGAATAAGTCTGTGAACTGAAAGACCAGTAGGATTTTGGATTTTGTTTCAGATCTGTAACTTGCCCTGGTGTTTTTTTGAGCTTCATAAAATACTAAGCAACGTTATTTGACATATGCGACAATTAAATAAATATTAATATTAGGAGATATTTTCAATCATTTTTATTCATTTGCTGTTAATTTATGTATGACTTATTATGGGATTCCACTTCACAAACAGCTTCATGACGGCGTGTAAGTAGACAAAATGTTTCTCTGCAAAAGTATCTTCTGTATGTTTTGCATATGAACATGTTTGTTTTGTGTTGCTCCCAACAAGCTGCTGGTAAACGCCTAGCTAAAGAAGCGGACACCGTCTCGGATACCTTTTTGAGAAGACGGGTGAAAGGAACACTACACAAACCCTTGTTTTTCTCGTGGTTGCCATGGAAACCCCATTCCGACTGAAAGAGATGAAAGTTTAATGCAAATACATCAGTAATTTAACAGCACTTGTGGGCCACGGATGTGTAATTAAGTGTGCATTTGGACACCATTGTTTTGCCAAGCTTCCTTTTTACACTTAAGGACCTTTTAGTGTGTTTATTTAGTAATGCCTTATTACTTATTTATATTATCTCCTACTCGTGACACAGTGCGTGTCAGGAAAATACATTTTAATGACTGAGGGTGGAGGGTTATTTTGCATTGAGAGAGCTTTTATTGTGCTTGGCAAACGGAAGTAGTGAGGGCAGCCGAACTCAAATGTCCAGACAGAAAGAAAAAATGTTTGAACACGCTAAAGGGCAAGGTTGTGGGCCATGTATGTCACATTGGAACAAGTACCTGCCAAGCAAGAAATAAATAATGTAATAATGCAATCTACCATTTGTCGGGTGAAGGCGGGAAGACTCGCAATGGAGAATGCTAAGTGGAATTAAGTGGATTCCTATCGGAAAAGGGTTGGTGAGGAAAATCCACTAGCTCTGCAAGAACATGTCAGAATTCTGGGATGTGCAACGGGGGAGATACTCTGACAGGACACAATGTCAGAGTCTGTCATGCGACGCAGAAGGGCCAGCAGAGGAAGCCATAATAGACAAATTTGCATCCTGGATTTTGAAGCTCTGGGTGAAGTTCTGGGTGATGGAATAGTTTATGAGTTGACAGGTGGTGACAACTGCATTTTTTTTATGTCACTGATCACAATTTTGCCACATTGCCTGCTAGCTGTACATTACATAAATGATTCATGCTCACATTAAACATTCAGCTTTTATGTCTTTCCTCCCTCGTCCTGCTCTTTCTTGAAAGTTACACAGTTTCACAAATACTAAGCTGAAACGGTTTCCTTTACCCGCCCCCCCCTTGCCCTGCAAGGTAAATTTGCATGTAGGTTGTGTTTGTTAATTAGGTTTTTCATCTCTCCTTTATGAAAATTTTTCCTTTGAATAAACCTAATTTGAAGTAGGT
Source organism: Mormyrus lacerda (assembly GCA_015163995.2). NCBI lineage: Eukaryota > Metazoa > Chordata > Actinopteri > Osteoglossiformes > Mormyridae > Mormyrus > Mormyrus lacerda. The sequence goes on from JAABNX020000143.1 coordinate 3,939,983, forward strand.
TAGCGGCAGTACCAAAGTGAATGACGAAACTGGGTATAAAAGACCAACATACCAGCGTCGTTGGAAATAGGTGACAATAGTCTTGCAAGTCTGAACACAGAGGAAGCTTCTGAGGAATGCAGACATGGGTCAGCTGTGTCTTTGTTCTAACAAGCGCCGGTGAGCCTCTGGGGGCTCCTTTTCATCAACTTCAGGTCATCACCTACTTTGTGGCGTCGTCTACGTGTTTGGGTGGGTGGGGGACACTTAATAGGTTATCTGTTATTTCATCCACATGACAGTGGTGTAAAAAAGAGGCCGTAAGGTTTGCCCCCAGCACCCCGGGTCACTTAAAATTGTTGTCAGGAGCCACAAGGACTCCCCGGTTCCATTTTAGGTGGACGAAATTCCATTGAGAAGATCTGTGCAAAGACTTGTGCATTGTGTGTTCAGCCTCGACCTCATGATTATAGACGGTTTATCATTTTCCAATTTGTGCTTCAAGAGATGTTTCACATACTTAAGCTTTTGAGTTAAATGTTTAGATAAATGTGTAAAAAACTTAAAATTATAATGGCTTGTCACCGGTAAAAACAAGAAAATGTGAGCTTCCAGTCTTTTTTATCCTGCTATTTCATCATGAAATCCAGTTGGGATGCTTTTGGAACATCTCAAAGCCCTGAATCACAAGTGCTTGCACTGACACTAATGCATGTACCACAATAAATGCATGTACCACCACAAATGCATATACCATCACAAACAAGTATGCCATCACAAATGCGTGCATCACCAGAAATGCATGTAACACCACAGCACAAACGCATACACCACCACAGATGAGTGTTACAGTTGCACCAGGTATAGACTGACTCTTCTCCTTCTACACCCCCTCATTCAACACAACACCCTTCATTCCCACATTGCTGTGGCAAGTGGTGTCTTTCCATCTGCTTAGCTGTCTTCAAAAGATCAGGACACGTCGTGCACGCTCATGATTCCAGTAGGCTATGAATAAGGGACTGTTTTTCAGCAGCTACAAAAAAGGAGTAAATGCGAGTCGCTTTAATGTACCTACTCCCTTTACATTTTCATCTTAGTTCCCAGATTTTATTTTCCCACATGGATAATACCTCACTGGCTCGATTGTAATTTCACGTCTGCCCTTTACATCCACAGTCTGCAATTATAATTTTACGAGTTCTGTTCCAAGGTGATCCGCTTGTCTGCTAGGACATGCGCGGTGGAACGAGAACTGACAGAATGACTTCTTGTATTCTCCATGGATAAGAAAGCCCCACAGCGAGAACAGTTTAACGTTTATGCCAGAGCCCTGCTAGTTTTTGATCTTCATCATGCTAGTTGGAGGAATTCTGTCCATCAACGGAAATGTTTTTGGTTCTTCAAGGTACTGTAGTGAACAGTTGGAAGCACCATCAAATCGGGCAGCTACTCTTTCTTGAACCTCATTGTGGCATCTTGCCTAATCTGTATTCCGTGTAAAAACATATTTTGTTGTTTTCTGTTTTTTTTCAATAGTTGCTAGTCACACCTGGCCTCCTACAATCGTTCTTGGTAGTTAACTGTCCCTCGCAAATTGATACAGCGTGATTTAAGCGAAATATCTTAGTCAAGTTTACCCAGGACCTTCTGTCAAGAGCATAACAAACCAAATTATGTTCTCCCATGACACAACTTCAAGTCAAAGTGTACACATGCCGTGGTCGTGCTGTTTGTGGTGTGTTGGGTGATACAGGCCTCACTGCCACATACAGCCTGTAACTTAATGACTTTTCTATTTTATAATGCTAACATATACTTATTAAATCCATCATCATATGAAGAGTTGCTTGAGGTTTAACCTGCTGCGTTTAACAGGAACATAGCAATCAGGTCATGAATTCATAACCAGGTTGCCAGATCAAAACTAAAGATGGGTACTGATGCAGGAACCTTCAAGAAAGTACTTAAGCTAAATCGAAACAATGAATTAAAAAACTCCAGCTATTATGAATGAGTCAATTTGAACTTTTTTTGGGCAAAAGTGTCAACCCAGTGACTGAAAGTAAGCCCATGACCTAGCAGAATCACTTGATTGCTTGAGTCAATCAACAGTCTTCTATGCAAACATTATAAAACATATGTGACATGTGAAACAATAATGGTATAATAAAATTTCAGGTCAGTATTTTTGGGAATTGGGTGCATGATTTTTTTCCTTAGTTTCTGGAGCATAGTGGTACTGGAGAGTTGAAACTCCTGGTTATTATGCATACGGGATAGGAGGATTCTGTAACAGCACTTTGCAATATGTTCATTAAGTGATGTTTTGTTTACATCCATCAGGGGAAACTTTAAAGGTGTTCAGGAGGCCATTGTTGTCATTAAAGTGGTTTATGCTGTGTACTCAGGTATTACTGACTGCTTCCCTTAGCGTCCTGGGAAATCCCTGAGGTCTTTACTGTACTGCATATAAGTACTACCACAACTAAACGTTGCTGTCAGGCATCCAAGAGATTGAAGGAAGGTTTGGCAAAGTGTTAACAAACAGACTATCCCTCTCCAGAAGTGCCTCTGTTCAGTGCTTCAAACAATCAATTACAGGCAGAGATGTAATCAGTTATCTATGATCTCTCCAGCATGACACCTTTGCAATTACTAAAAATATTCTTGACTCATATTAAAAAGAACTTGACTTGGAAAATCACAAACTTGAGAAAAAGACAAGTTGGCCTGGAATCACTGGATTCTAGCATTTAAAGATGCAACAGGGCATAGCGCGCTAACTTTAGTGTAAGATCAGTGATTAGCTACTGTATGCTTAAAAACTAGTCATAGTGACTTAAGGAGATCTCTTTATAGAGACATCACACTGTACTCTTTTATTGTAAGGTCTTGTCTACTTCAGGGAAGAGATAACACACAATTTTTAGTCTACAAAGACATTGTTATAATCCATCATGCCAGGTGAGAGTGTGAGGATAAATCCATCGTATAAGCAGTACAACTTTGAGAGGACGTGATGCTATAGGCTGCCGCATAGCTTCTATGGAATCAGTGCAGTTTTCTAACACACTGGCCATTAAAATTCACAGTGTATTGAAACTGATGCTAGTCCCCATCTTTAACAAGGCCAGATAAATGGCGAGGGCAGCACAGGCCATTGTGAACACCGCCCTACTTATGCTCTTCTCAGCTGTGTGTTGATAATACCGTACAAGCGCTCGCAGGAAAAAATAAAAAATAAACAAGCTTCAGCATGTTCATGAGGCTTGAAATGAGACCATAAACCCTTCAGACATTGGGGGACGCATTCTATCATCAAGTGTTTTGATATATATCATGCTAATCTTTTATTTATTTTTTCCTCTATTGTCTTTTTTTAGATCAGTTTAAGATCAGTTATGGACTTCCATGGAAGTATCTTCTTAATTATGATGGACTTTGCCTGTCCTCTCCATACCACACATTTTTGGATGACCTCAGTCCATCACAAAACACAAGTCATTGAGACATGGTAAAAAAAAAATGTGTTGCTTTTAATTTAGATTATATAAAGCAGTGTTTCCCATCCGGTCCTCAGGGAACCGCAGAGAGCCCACGTTTTTGTTCCCACTCAGGACAGCAAAAAGCTGGACTGTCTGGCAAGAAGCTGGGAGGGAGCAAAAACATGGACTGCCTGTGGGTCCCTGTGGACCGGATCGGAAAACACTGATATAAAGGTATTAGACGGTGGCATGAAAAGGCCCAGTTTTGATTTCATGTTCTCTTTTTATTCAGCTTCAGTTTGTCGATGACCAAGATCCTGTTTTTGCTCTGTACATATATGGCCGTTGCCCCTTCACAATAGGGTTGATACAGATTCATCTTTATTTAGCGAGGCTGGTTGTTGAACATCATTCTTCAGCAAATATCAGCACCCAAGTCTGATGACATGATCATGTGATGTGATGGAAGTGAATGGACGATAAATAAAAAAAGTCAACTAGGTAAACATGTGTTGAAGCAGAGGTGATTATCTTGGTGTCATATTGTTCAGCACCAGGCACTGATGATTTCCTGCACACCTATTCGTGTTTGTATCAGTAAGATGAACACATGTTGACTGTGTTTGGAAAAAGGAGCCCTCCAGGACTGAACGCACGAGCGATTCCTCAGGATAAACGACCCAACGCCGCGCCGGTTTTGCAAATAGAATAATAATTCTGCCCCTTTCAGTGCTGATGTGCATTTGTGGGATGGAGCAGCATGCGCAAGTAACTTGCCTAAATCGCTGAATAGGAATCTGATGAACCGCAAATGGAAAAAAGGCCTCTTTTAATAAAAAAAAAAATGTCACTGTATACACAATTAGGCAGCTTTGTGAACGTGACAGCAGATAGACCCGATTAAAGGTGCAGCTTCCGTGGGAAGTGACTATAACGCTTCGCCTTGGCGCGATGCGTCTTCCTGGGAGATGGGTAATGGAAATACACTAATAAAAAATATATATAAAAAGAAAGACAAATCACCCAAAAAGGCTGCAATAAGAAATGCACCCGGCTTCCCTAATCTACTTGAACATCTGCGTTGGGCCTCTTGTGGAAGGGTGTGTTTAAGAAGACTTCACGTAATTAGCCTTCCCTTAAGAGCTCCCTCAAAGATCCATATTTTCATATTTATTTGGATAGGGCTGAATAAAAAAAAAAAAAAAAATACGAGAAAAGCAGATGTTGCACTTAAAACTGGCATGCCTAGAAGTTACTGGGGATTGGGGGGGGGAGGGGGGGTGAATACGGAGTGTAAACGAGGCAATGCTGATTGCGAAGGAAAACACCGGGACGGGGTCGGCGACTGGGTTCTCCGGGTGCAAGTGGCTCTGTTTACTGGCTTTCACCCGCGAAGCTTTCAGGCGGTGAAGGATCTCTTGAAAGGTAAACACAATGCATTAGCCCTGGGTGCCCATGTCACTCACCTTCTGCTACCCAATAACTTCCCCACCGTTCACTAACATCCGGGATTCCTAACTCCAGGGATCAAAAGCGGCTTATAAACATATAATTCTTAGACAATCAACTGTAAATCCCTACCAGTAATTGCGTAATTCAGTCATATGATTCTGTTAATTAATTTGTATTTAGCCCCAAAAATGCATTTTACCATTGACGGCTACATTACAGAATTCAGAAAAGGTGTCATTAGCGAGCAGTTGCTCAAAAGTTCACTACTTACGCAGCTCTTTGCCACCAAGATTCATGCTCTCAGCCAAGGCAGACCTGAGACTTTACTTTAAAGTGATACAAAATCAATCGGTTTTACACCAGAACCAGAGCAGACCATTTTCAGATTCTCTCTATATAAAAAAAAATCCCCCTGAAGTCTCAGCACATCTGCACTACACGATCCATCAAGGCATAATGAAATAGCACTTCCTCCTTTTAACTCCAAACATGCTCTTCATCCTCAACTTCAGCCTGAACACTTTCCAGGTAATTCTCGCCAAACATCATTTAATGCTCCAAATGGAATTCGAGATTGCGCTGTTAGGCAACGAGAGAATCCCACTTTAGTGATGTAAGGCACGTCCGAGGTTTCCTTAACATACTTCCTTATATTCTAACCTCATTGCATATATCTAGGGTGTGTCTGGGGGACCAGTCGTGGCGCAGATCTGCGGTGATGTCAGACTGCCAGTCAGAGGCCAAGTCAAATATGTACATGCAAGCTTGTTACTATTCTCCGCATACGAGCCTCACTCGCATGAATAAATCATTAAAAGATATAAAAAGTTTTAGAGGAGGACAATTTGAAACTCTGTACACACCTACCGCTAATTAAACTTACACTGATTAATAACTTTATTAGTATCTTCCCCATCCCTTCCAACCAATCCTTATCAAAGTCACAGCATAAATAACCAATTTGTTCATCTCCGTGCTGTTTACTTCCTGTGACTCTAGAGATGAATTCCCCTCCCGCGAAGCCCCATTTACTCCTTTCATTTCTAAAGACAAAAATCCTACTTGGCCCCTTGTGGGATTTGCACTGCTGCCAGCATCATAATCATCCTTGAATACATCCTTTGAATAAGATAAAAGAAACCCCAAGAGGCTTTGGAAATCATATTTACTTCACCTTATTCAACTCCCCATTTATTCTGCGGCTTATAAATTTATATTGGGTTATGTGCTTTAAGTATACGAGTACAAACAAAACCGGGGTGATGTGTATTAATGTAATATGTGTCGATGTCCTCTCCCCCCCCCCGGCCATCTTGACAACAGAGAGTGGACAATGCTCCATGCCGCTACCTTCAAACTGTTAGTATCCAGCAAAACTCACTCTATTTGGAGAAGCAGTCCAACAACTGCTGGAAACTTGCTATGGGCACATTGGGTGGGGGGGGGGGCAGTCAAGACAACCTGGTCAACATAATGGGCTTCGTCCTGGGGTGAGTGTATGTCAGCAACCATAATGGACTCTTCTCCCCTTACTATAAATAATTCACCATCCAAAAAAACTCCAGCCGCCACAGGAGCCTCAGCGAGTGGCATCCGGAGTCTGTCCATAACTTGCTGCACTTGTCAGAGATGGACTTTGCCTGTCCTCACCATACCATTTATGTAGCGTCACCTACTGTACTGTTTGCCTGCCTTTGCACTATGTGCGTGGCTAACTTTATATATATATATATTAGTACGTCTTACAGGCATTTTGATTTTCTTCATTCATTTACTAAAATATAGGAGGGCTCCCTTTTTCCAGTAGCTTATGCATAAAAAACCCTTTGCATCGAAGCATTGACTGAGTATAAGCAATGTTTCTATCTTCTGTATTTATGTATATATTCATGCGCGTTGTTTCCTGCGCCCATGGCTGGGACCTCACCTCCTGCCTTTGACGCTGCGCATGGAATATGCATGTTCTTCCCATGCTAGCGTGGGTTTCCTCCAGGTATTTTGGTTTCCAAAAAAACATGCTGTGTTCCAAATTGCCGTAGCAGGTATGCGGGTGCGTGCCCAGCGATGGACTGGCATCCCGTTCAGCAGGGTGCTATGCTGTCTTATGCTGAAAATAGGCTTTAGACTCCTCCTAACCCTATGCTGGCTAAGCAGCACAGAAGATTTATGGATAGACAATATACAGCTCTGGAAAGAACAAGAGACCGCTCTATTTTTTTAAAATCTGGCTTAATCCAGGTTCTGCTGGCAGAAGGCTGCACTGTGAGGCAGGCTTCTTTCTGGATGAAAGTTTCCAAGACAGCAGTACGTAAGAGTAATGAAGCAGGAGACTCTGGCAATGACCAACAACCGGCCAGGTAGAGGACAGAAGCGACTTTATAATGGCACAGATGACCGTCAACTTATCCAGTAGTGCCTTATACATTGGAGAACGACCTCATGCGACCTTGAAAAATAATGGGAAACATTAAGTGGTGTGAAGTGCACTGCTAGGGCAGTTTGCATCAGGTTCCTAGAAGCAGGACTGAAGACCACTGGGAAGAAGAAGCCCTTCATCAATGAGAAGCAGGGAAGAGCCAGGCTGGAGTTTCCAAATAGCTGTATATTTGACACAGGTGCTTATTCATAAATTTGTATTCATATCTTTGTTTGGACTCTCCATTCATTTCTATGGGGAAAACTCTAATCATTCATTAGAGTTGATTAGAGTGGGAAAAAAGGGAAAATGATATGGGAAAAATGCTAATGCTAATCATAATTAAGAAGATACTTCCATGGAAGTCCATAGCCTCTCTGGGGAAAATGCTAATGCTAAATATGATAACTTGTATCCCTACCCAGCCATAGCCATAACCATAAGTAACCAAACAAAAGTACAAGAGTTTTTGCATTTTTAGTTTTTTCATTGCAGTTATGGATTTTTATAAAATAGAATTTTCCCATATGGGGACCAGGAAACTGCTCACAAATTTTATCAACAACGTTGATAGCTAGCTAATACCATTGTTAATTGGGAATATAAAGTGAGATTGGTTTGTATCTTGTTGACATATTTGCAATCCACGTAACCCCATTTAAAACATTAAATCATCCACTGATTGCTGTGTAAAGATAGGATTTTAGTAGTTTAAAGTAATTTTAAACTACTAAATTTAAAGTAATTTTAGTAAAAAGGGTTTTTTTCACGCACGTATAATAATTGATATTTGGACATAGATGTTTATCATTGCCCAGCGATGATGTGTTGAACTGACTGTAGTGCTCTAAAGTTTGTTGGTCACACTTGCAGAGGTCTCAAAGGAACTACAGCTCATTGACACACAGTAGGAACTGCCATATGTGCAATTCCTACATCCTATTTGCTTCTCTGTACTTACATGCACTGTTGAACAGATGCATACTGCTGGTCGTTTCTTGGGCTTTCTTGGATGCATTAGCCATGAATAATCGTCCCCTTTCACTGCCCGTGGGTGCCTCTGTGAGAGACTCACGATCTCCCGTGCGTCTGTCACCCTCTTGGCCGGGCTGAAAGTGATAACGCACACCTGCGGCCAGTCAGGCAAACTGCCCCCAGTCTCTCCCAGGCCAGACCATGCGAGCCATGGGCGGGCGCTGAAGGCCACGCAGCCAAGGGGGAAAACAGGCCTTATTGCATGAGAAGGGAAGTGATTGAGGGCCCAAAATTGGAACACATTCCGGAGCCCTTACCAAAATTTAGGGGGCCGTAAATCTCACCACTCTTGAAGGGAAGGAACAGCTGGCAGACATTTCATTCAGCGGCTGTGAAGCCACTACTCTGTGATGGCGGGAAAGCCTGTTTCCTCGGCAATAAGTCTGAATACGACGTGAGCGGTATTTTCCTGGTCTTCTTTCACTACACCAAACATTTTTATTACAATGCAAAAAGTGATATGCTGTAGCAGGCCTGTGTTCTTTTCCAAAATCCGAAACATCAAAACGCAAAGCCTTGTCTTTTTATTCATTTTCCGGTACCATTTCCTTACAATAGTGCTTGATGATTGTTTTCTGTCCGCTTTAGCCTCATTCAGGATGCAATATGGCATTCAGATGTCCACTGAGAGAAATACCAGGGTTGTCACTGCTTTGCCTCTGATTTGTCAGGTTCTGAGGTCGGCGGCCATTTTTCTGGCATGGAACAAAGCACAGGTCCAAGGTTGAATTAATGTTTAATCCATTGACTTGTCCACATGAAGTATTATGCTCCTTCTGTTGCCTTGACTACCCTATGCCACAACTGATCAAGACAGCTGTATTTTGTTGCTATATCTAGTCACTTCATGAAACAAGAAATACAAAATAAACTATCCCAGACTTCTTTTATTCTGCTTAAAACACTAAACACTGGGAGTCTTTTGCTTTGTATATCCTATATATTTTAAGTACACTTCACTCGAATTAGTTTCAATCTAACTCAATCTCTGCATAGTTATCATAGTCGTGTTAGAGTGCAATGGTGCAGGCGGGAAAAAGGTGACGATCCACTGGCAGCTCCGTGTCAAAAGGGGTTTAGTAGCATAAAATAGAAAAAACTGCGATAAACAATTCCAAACTAAGGATAAACCAAAACAGGGAAGCACTAGGAAAAACAGAAAACCAATAAACAAAACCGGTGAGGTTGACCTCAAACCCATGACTGCAGGGTTACAGCCTTTTTTGCCACACATTCAGCCCATTGAGCTATGTTGTGGTCTGGGCAGCTGGGGAAACACCCAAGGGTTTAATACAAAGACAGGAAGGAACAGGATGGCCAGCAACATCTGCTGGCCAAGTGTGGAAGTGACATAAAGAGCAGGGACGGACGGTCACTGACCCTGACAAGTCCTACATAGTAGCACTTTTATAACATTGTGAGAGAAGCAGTGGTACATATATTAGTAGGAAAGATTGACAGGAATGCACAATGAAACAGTGGCCTGAAACACCTACTCTCAAGGCCAAGCCGCGTCCCAAAACAATAATGCATTATTCCGATGAGAGTCTGACTCAGTTTCTACACACTGGATCAGTGTTAAATGTTAACTTTTTCAACTGGAAAAAATGTAAATTTAGAAAAAAACTGCATTGTTTTCCAATAATACAAAGTGATGATTGAATGAAGGGGACTCAGGTTAGATTAAGGTTTACAGATGCAGTAATGAGGGCATGTGAGGATATCGGGCCTAAAAAAAAAACATTATGACAGGCCAAAGCAATTAGAAGTTGCCAGAGCAACTGTTTCTGCAGCTTCTGGCTACATCTTGTCTTCCTTGTTCAGGCACAGGAACAAGCAATAAAAGCATAAGGCAGTGCATTCACATAAGCGGTTTCTCCGTGCCTAACGTGATTGCAACCTCGCTGTGCATAAAAGGCTCTGCGGCCACTTTGGAAGGGAGGGATTCTCCTTGGACGCCGACGCGGATTTTCAAAGTGCGTTCAGAATGATCAGATATGCATTTTAAAATAATGCCGCCCGTATGCTGGAATATAGTGCCTCACATGAACTTTTTACATCCACATCGAAATTAGCTCCAAGTCTTTGACACATGTTTGCATAGAGGCTCAGGTATGAATCAACGTAGCACAGGGTAACAGAGAGGCATTAGAAGTCACCTGTCATAATGTGGCGCTATCGGTTTTAGCGGAAAGGGGGGCAGAGACCCATGGGGAGACTCAGCCCTGTAGAGGTTGTGTGAAGTGTTGGTCTTTATCTTTGCTCAGAGTTGATCCCGGCTAGGGAAAAGGTAGAGGGCTGTAAAATTGAAAAAAGAAATACATCAAAGAGGGGTAATGAACCTTGTCCAATCCCAGCCCAGCGGGCTAAAGAAACCGGGAGAATTCTGATGAAGCCGTCGCTTGGAAGAGCGATGGTCAGATCAGGTGGAGAATGTGGGAGGTGGGAGGCAGGTGCTTGACATCGCTTCTCTGTTTCTCTTTCATTTTCTGGAATTTCAACGGCAGGAACCTTTGGTGATACAGAGCCAAGGCTTCAGTGGGACGCGGCAACCCTTAAATATCCGGGAGGGCCCCCTACACCTCATTAAGTCAGCACTAACTTTTAACTGCAGGAGATCAGAGGCCTTCTTGAATTTATCAGAGCAGTAGAGAACCCTTCACCCGTCAGTTTGCTTGAGCCCTTTGCTCAGGATGAACTGACTGCATTAAACACTTGCTTGTAGCTTATGATTCAACACAGAGGAAGCAAGTCGGAGTAGATTTTTCTGATATAAGTTTGCTATTGTAATACATGCCTTTAATTTGTTTTGGGAGGTGATATCCATTGCTGATTATGCCTTAGTCATTTAGCATTTGAGAACAATGACAAGATGTTCTCAATAAATATAAACAGCTAATTTAGTAGTGCATAATTATGTGTTACAGCAGTACAGCAGAATGACATAGCAAGTAGCTCTCACACCTATAGCAAGTAGCTCTCACACCTCCAGGTTTAAGAGTTTCACACGCATTTCCGTGTATGTCACATGTTTTCCCTGGGTTCCACTTAAATAACTGAATTATAGATGGATTTAAAAGCAAATATTTATGTTTTATCATTATGTTTTGTAAATTGTCTCTAAGTTAAACACTGATTTACCTAAATTAGAACAAAAACATGTAATTTTAGCAAAATTTTAGTTCATAACCAAGTGTTCTCCAATGACTCATTTTGATTTTTCCAGGAAATCAAAATCCCAAACAACAAACAAATAAAAAATACTCATTGATCAAGGGTGAGTGATGGGGGGCCATTTTTAGAGGTGGAGGATTGGGTGTGCACTGATTTGGCCAACAGTGTTGGTTCTCTGGATCACATCAACACGTGGATCCATTTCCTTTCACGGCTATAGACATAATCAAATCTAACTGAGGGAGTGAATGTTGTACTGTCAAGGATAAATTCCAGCTATATGAAGCTTATTCACAGCTTGACCAGGGTGAGTAAGAAAACGATGGGCTTTTCTCTGATTTATTTCTCGATCTCCTCACATCTATTCCCCTCAGAAACAAATGCATTCTGTTGACCAGTGTTTATCTTATCAACATACATATGAACTGTGTGGAATGTATTTACATTTTGCGCCCTAAAACTCTATGAAAGGAATCTGTGAAAAGAACTATTGCTCAAACCTGGCCAAGTGTTTTTAACTTAACTCCTTTAGCGCCACTAATGTGGGCTTGTGTTACGAAACTGGTATTGGCCCTTAGCGTTTGTCTGTGATTTCCTAACCAATCACAGGCAGCCAAAGCTTTAATGACAGAAGTAGTGCTACTTTGTATGGAGATGGGAAAAAAAAACGTCATTGTCAGGCATTGACTGCTGGCAGTGCTGAGAGAATATTCACCATCTCCATTCATTTATGTAAATCGAGAAACATTTCAAATAAAATGCACGCTTGTGTGGAATAAAAATCCCTTTGTGCCATGGTCTGACAGCACACAAAAACTGCCAGCCTCGTGAAAGCATCTCTCTCTCAGCTATATCTCAGACAATCACACCATTCAACGGCATACTGGCTGATGGGGCCTTGGAGAATCCAGTACAATTTTAATGATGACTGAGGTCAAAAAAAAAGAAAATAATTATGTACAGTACTCTTCTACCACTTGGTGATTTTGCTAAGTGATTTCAAGATCTCAAGGTAATATCCCTCTGTAGACTTTTCATATATATTTTTCTTCTTAATTAATATCAATGTATTATTGTAATATTTTTTGTTTAGTTGGGTCAGTTGTATAACAGTAAATTCATGCCATACATTCCCTGTTGGAACATGAATTTCCACATATTTATGGGCTTTCGGGTCCAGAAATGACACCAGCGAGCTCAAGAGATTCTGTCAAAGTCCAAACATGCTGCTTCAATCATCCTGAGAGGATGCTTAGTGGGAAGTAGATGAAAGTACTTCACTCTTCTTATACATAAAACAATCCATTTTAAATTGTCTGGCTGTTTTTGGATTCTTACTTGGCTGCAATGCTTAACATTAAATCCAAAACGCAAGGTAATCATATATAAAGCCTGAAATAGAAGTGGTCAAGGTGGACGAGGTGATTGTTCTGTTACCCAGGATACTCATTCAGTGTCATCCCTTCTCACTGCTTATTCAGTAATTTGTGTTTTTTTGTTTCCTTTTTGGGTTACAATGAGTCATTGATGTATTATATTCATGTTGCAATTTCTACATAAGAGGTAGCATCCTCCTCTTCTGGAGCCGACACCTTATCGTGGTGGAGGGGTTTGTGTGTTCCAATGATCCCAAGAGCTAAGTTGCCCGGGGCTTTATGCACCTGGTAGGGTCACCCAAGGCAAACAGGTCCTGCGTGAGGAACCAGACGAAGTGCGGCTCACAAGACCCCTTATGAAGAGTTATAACAAGGATCCACGATTTCCTTTGCCCGGACGCGGGTCACCGCGGCCCCCCCC
>JAABNX020000143.1:3953423-3975986 GCA_015163995.2 Mormyrus lacerda
AGTCTGGGTTTCCCTGCTGAGACTGCTGCCCCCGCGACCCGACCTCGGATAAGTGGAAGTTAATGGATGGATGGATGGATGGATGGAGGTAGCATCCTGTTTCTTCAAACCACTGAGATGCTGCAGTTGCAGAAAATGTCGCATTTTCTCTGAAATAATCATTACACATGACTGCTGTTCCACTGTCATAAGTAGCACAGTTTCATAGATTGATATATTTTCACGTGGAAGTAAAATTTGATTGTGTCCAATATCTATATGGATTTTGAAGTAGTAGATAGTTCAGAAGATTGAGCTATGATTAGTCCACAGCAGTCTTGGAGTATTTTGGTTCAATTCAGTACATATTTTTTCTAATGCAATTGTGGATAGGTGCTGTAAATTATTTTTTTAATAAAATAAAGGAAGAAGCAGTAGTCCAGAACTAACTCCAAATTAGACGCTTGTAATAGTGGAACTGATGTTCTGCTAAACTTTATATTATATAACACCCATTTTTTTCCATGATTTTGAGTTTCTGTTCTTTGTTAGATATTTCTCACATTCTAAATCTTGACACTATGACCTCTGGATTTTAGGGGAAAAATAACATTTCCTTTCTACCATGTTGATAGGGTGCAAAAAGCCCTTCAAAGAATAATTCGCAAGGTTCAAATATTTTACAGGTCATAACACTCCATGCACAAATGACAAATGGGAGTGTCAAAAAGATGAAGTCACAGGGTGGTAAAGAAACAGATGCATGCACGTTGCCATTAACTTGCAAGATCAAACATGAAGGTCCTGACCCCAGAAAATATTTTATTTAGTTACCTGAAGTTTTCTGTATGTTGTGGAAATTAGAAATAAAACTCGGATAATTTCTCACTGGCAGTGACGCACGTCACTCTCTTTTATTCGCTTACAACCACGTAGCATATAACAAAGAACAGAATAATCTTACAATCACATCATGTGAAGATGAACACCAATTCCAATAGGGCAATCACAACCTGGGTTAAGGTATAGATAGCCAATCACAGGTTATATATCAAGCATTCATCAACAACATAGACTTGATGGTATGGTGAATTATGCCCAATAACCGAACCTTAAACTGTTATATGAAGTCGCTAAACACGTCCCCCCAGAATTCACCATAGCAGAAAAAGCGAAAGTGGAAGGGGACGGCTGGCCACATCGGATGAGGCAAGGAGCTGAAACAGGGCCCACGGGAACAATTGGCCCCCTGCGGCGGCATGCAACCGGAGCAGGGGTTAGCAGTGGGTCCGGTGGTCACCCCCGGCGGGGGGGGTCGGGCCAGGTCAACAGGCTTGCTCAGCTCCAATTGAGCCGGCTTAAGGTGGTCAACGTTCAGGAGTCCCGCCCATGTTGACGAAGAAGTGTTTGTCGTCGGCCTCTACCACACGAAAAGGGCCCTTGTAAGGAGGCTGAAGGGGGCCCTGGTGAGTGTCGCGTTAGACAAAAACATATTCCGCCGATTGCAGACCTGCAGGTACATGAGATAAAGGAGAACCATGTGAAAAATAGGCCAAGGAGCGAAACGGACAACTTTGTCTAGCAACAGGGTATGCTGCTGCTTGGCAGACCAGGAAGTCGTGCTATCAAGGATAAATTCCCCCGGGACCATTTGCCCATAAACCAGTTCAGCCGAAGAGGACTGGAAGTCAGCCTCAGGGGCTGTTCTGAGGCCCAGCATGACCCACGAGAGCCTATACACCCATTCTTGAAGCTGGCCCGGAGGGCAGCCTTAATGGAGCGATAGAAGCGCTTGCACAACCCGTTGGACTGAGGGTGATAAGCAGTAGTATGGTGGAGCTTCACACCTAAACAGTCCGCCACAGCAGACCAGAGCTCCTAAGTGAAGGTCTGATGGGGTGCCAAAACGGGCAACCACAGGTTGGGGGCACCCTTTGGAGATGTCACAAAGGAGCATATTACCGGCGGCATCAAAAGCCACGTCCTTCAATTGCAGACCA
The DNA here is from genome assembly GCA_015163995.2 of Mormyrus lacerda. Taxonomy (NCBI): domain Eukaryota; kingdom Metazoa; phylum Chordata; class Actinopteri; order Osteoglossiformes; family Mormyridae; genus Mormyrus; species Mormyrus lacerda. Next base: position 3,955,403 of record JAABNX020000143.1, read on the forward strand.
GTGCCCGCTATCCTGAGAGCCTGTACACCCTCATCAGTGCCCTGGTCAGCAGCCATAGCCTCGTAGTCGAGGCCAAAATGGATGGCACCCACTAGAGACCAAGATAGACAGTCAGCCACGATGTTAGCTTTACCTGTGACATGCCGTATGTCCGTGGTGAATTCCGAGATGTAGAAGAGATGTCACTGTTGATGTGCAGACTAAGGCTCAGCTACCTTCAGGCGTTTATGGTCCACAAAAGTGACAAAATGGTGGCCCTCCAGCAGGGGACAGAAATGCTGGACAGCAAGGTAGAGACTGAGTAGCTCCCAATCAAAAGTGCTGTATTTGCGTTCACTGGGGCGCAGCTGACGGCTGAAGAAAGTGAGTGGCTGCCAGGCACTACCCACTCACTGTTCATGTTCATGCAGTCAGAAGCGTCTGTGCTAATGGCAATTAAAGCGTTGGGGATGGATGCGCGAGCATTATTGCATGAGCCAGCGCGGCTTTAGTGCACTCAAATGTCTTTGCCCTTCAGTGGGCCAGTCCACTGATGTCTTGGGGCTCTTGCCACATAGTGCCCCATACAGTGGTTGCATAAGCTTGGCCGCACCCGGGATGAACCGATGGTAAAAATTTACTATACCTAAAGACTCTTGCAGGCATTTGACCATGAGAGGGCATGGGAACTGTACGATAGCTTCTATCTTGGACGGAAGTGGGATGGCCCCATCCCTAGTGACTCTGTGGTGGAGAACCCAAACTTAGCTGAGTTGCTTAAACAAAGTCCTGAGGTGACAAAAGTGTTCAGCTTTGGAGGTGCTGGTGACTAGAATGTCATTCAGATAAACAAAAAGAAAATCCAAGTCCCACAGTGCAAAGTCCATGAGGTGCTGGAAAGTCTATGCGGCATTTTTAAGGCCAAATGGCAATAGCGAGTTTGGGTGAAAACGAGCAGGCCAGTGGAGACAATGTAGTGCTCCATGCCATGCTTGGCGGAAGCTGATGAAAATGTGGGTTGTGTTAAGGCTGGAAACTGAGCTAGCAGTCGAAGAAAATCATCGGCTGTGGAGAGTAAACTAGATAGTTTGACAGTGTCCACTTCACTGCGGGTGCAAGCGTGAGAACAGAAAGTGACAGTGTCAATCAAATAGCAGTTTTTTACATCCACTAACAGAGAGGAAAAGCCACATTTGCAGTGATGAAATCCCAACCAAAATGATGCCCGCTAAAACACAACTCCACGTACCTCGTGCCATAGGTGCAGATGGGGGTGGCATTTGCTGCGTCCATGAGAGGCCTGTGCCCGTTAGCCAGGGAGTCGACCTTCGATGTGGGCAGAACGCGGCTTTGCACACCCGTGTCGCACAGGAAACTTCGTCCAGAGAGTTTGTCCCGGATAAACAGCAGCCTATTTGCATGACCGACGCTCATGGCCGCAGCTCAGCACCGGCTGTGGCGTTTCCCATCCCCCGGAAGGCACATGGATAACGGCATCGCTTAGCTTTGGGTCTGAATTTGGCATGGTAAAAACCCAGGGTCCCGGCACCGTAGGGCTACCGCCACCGCAACAGTGATGTCGGCCATTGGTGACGTAAGCGGTGGAGCCGGAAGAAACAAAGCCATGAAGTGCTGTTGACCAGTGAAGAAAAATTTATCAGCCTCCGCAGCCGCGTATTTATTGTGTGCCGGCAGCGTATTGAAGTAAGTTCACCACTCAGGATGCCGTGGAACTACTCAGTGCTGATACAACATAATAATATTTAGTGTCATCCGTGGTGATCTCCCGCAGTGCGAACTGCACTTCTATCTGGGCGAACCATGTTGAGGCTGATGATTCCCAGAACTCGGCTATCTTGAGAGAAACGGCGTTCGCGGTCATGATTGCCTGGGGCAGTCTTTGCATATGTCCAGCAGTGTGGAAATTGCAGTGATGCACGTCACTCTCCTTTATTCGCTTACAACCACGTAGCATATAACAAAGAACAGAATAATCTTACCAGAACAATCACATCACGTGAAGATGAACACCAATTCCAATAGGGCAATCACAACCCAGGTTAAGGTATAGATAGCCAATCACAGATTATATATTAAGCATTCGTGAACAACATAGACTTGATGGTATGGTGAATTATGCTCAATAACTGAACCTTAAACTGTTATATGAAGTCACTTTTAGCCTTCAGGTGTCAGATGGAGAAACGTGTTGAAATGCATAGCTATGCAAATACAGTTTTGAATTAAGTGCATGTAAACATTTCAGTGGTAACTTAAGATAGGTCAGTAAGCTATTAAAACTCTCCCAAAATATTGAGGGAATATATAGCACTGGGGAAAAAAGAGATTACTCATTCTAACTACACGGTGTCACAAATAAAATGTTAAATGTAAATTGAGTTACAGCAGGTAAACTTCTAAATAAAATCAATTTCAAAACATTTATAATTGAAAAAAAAAAAACAACAGCCTGGAATGCTCAGGTTAAATAATCCGCGTTTGCTGCAAGTGGGTTAATTCCTCAGGTATATCCAAATAAAAATATCTATGTTTGATATAAATCATCATTTTTATTGAAAAGTTCACATGACACATCCTAAGTTATTTATGGTTTGGCCTCAAAAAAGACTGAAAAAAAAACATAGAACATCACATTTATTTAGTAGATGCTTTTTCCCCCTGAAATGACAAAGCAGCACCGGATTCAATTGGGGCCCAAGGTCCTAGTCGTGTCAGCCCACTGTGGACCCTAGAATTTGAACCAACAACCTTCTGGTCACAGACACAGCAGTCTAACCCCCAAAGCCACATACCAGCCAGCAGCTGAAGGTCCTAGCATACTACATCTTGCATCCTACATTTCAGGCAGTAATTGAATTAAAATACTATGTACATTCACAGCAACTACAGATGTTCACCCACTCAAGAATGCTTTGGTATTCATTTCTCCTTCTTCAACCACTAAGAAATTAATTCCATTCCCTGTGGATTATACAAATGCTACATTTTGCGTTATTTAATTGGTGCACTCAACAGCATCTCCAGATGTTTGTGGCGAAGGACGTACTGGCATGTATTTTTTCTCTTCATTCTAAAAATCGGATTGCACAATAAGTGCCAGGAGGATTCTGCAGAAGCTGCAATTTGGCTATATTAATTTCAATGAGCCTTCAGTAGCTGCTGATCTAACTGGTACTGCAGCCTACACAGCCAGCAGACTACTGTGTCTCTGTGTATGTCTTCGTTTTGTATGGTAATGAAGCCTATTCCCGCAAAATAGAATACAACAGCATCATCTGAACGTATCAGTCAGTCATAACTAACAGAGTCTCGCTGACACATTGGTCAGCGCTCACTGCCTGCTTGTACATTCCATCCCTGTGTAGAGGGATGTGTACATGCTCAACCAGTATTTGCACTTGTTTTCATTCAGGGACTCCAATTGAGTGAATTGAGACGTCTGAATCACCTGTAGTGTGTAAGTGCATATACCCTGTAATATACTATGCACCATCTGCCTAGCTTCCATTAAATACATAAATGTAAAGCCTCACTAAAGGTGCCCAGTGCATTATGCTACGTGTTTTCTGGGGACCCGGTTTGCAGTGGATAGATGGTTTTGGAAGATGGATTGCCTACCACACAATTAAAGGGATATATCAGCTATTAACATGCACACGCAAAACAAAAGAAACAAATGTAGCTTCCCTGATCTTTGCCCCTCTAATTCCACTATGGAGTTTTTACATGAGGGATGCTTTGGAAGAATTGTTGTTAAAATAGCAGGGTGCCCGTGTGCACTCTGATTGTGTCCACGGTTTCCATTTTCACATGGAAAATGTATTTATAGTGCTTTGTTAGCGAATTCAGCATGTTCACATTTACACGTTGGATAGGGTACGGTGGTTTGCCGTATCATCGACATAAAACAGGCAAAGAAAGCTAATTCAGAATACTGAATTTCCCTGTGTCGTAAAGATAAGGAAACTAATTAGAAGTAGTATAAAAAGTTTTTTTTTTTTAGGGGAATTGCTTTAGAAACTAAATAAATATAAATAAATAATACTTACAAGAATGAACAAACAAGAGATTTCTGGTCTGAAACATTCTCCAAAACAAGGACATAGGTTTGGTTTCAACGTTGGTAAGGACCAAATGAGCCCCAAACCCCCGCCAGACATGCATGGTACTTTCACAACATCAGTGGGGACATGTCCCTGCCATTTATATCTAAGTCCATGTCCTGGCTTCAAAATAAAGGTTCAGTTGAAGAATTACTCATAAGGAATTAGTTTCCACTGCTGCAATGAATTCTGGGTAAATCACTTCTCCCATTTTTCCCATGTCTTCATCAGTCAAAAATTCAGCAACAATCGTTTTTGTCACTCCTTATTGTTTGCTTTAATTTAATTTTACATTGAAGCAATTACTGGAAATGTTCTGTTAATGGAAAAAAAGCTGTTTACAGGATTGTAAAAAGGTTAAATGTTGCATTTAAGTGAAATAAAGGATTATAGGCATGAGCGGATTTTAGAAACAAACTTCCTATTGTGTTGATGATTAAACAGCTGTTTATTTACGCCCAAATGTGCACTGTCTAATAAAATTATCATGGTTTACCTAAACAAAGCTCATTTAGGAAAGTATGGTTTATAAGCCTATCATGATGAATTGCATTGTAGGAGCCCAGTATTAAGCACACAAAAATAATGTCATCAAGGATCTATATGTCTGCATGAGAGTTAGAGCACTTACCTATGGGAAGTTGTGTTTCGACACAATCTGTTTTCATAAACTAGAAAATAGCCAGAGGGTGACATTGCCTAAAATGGAGACAAATCAATTATATTTGTTTCAGATTGGCCATGCGAGAGCAGAGCAATGTACAACACACAGGTTTGCCGGGTTAAACACACACTGGATGGTTGAGGGTGCCATTGGGGCTCTGGCAGAACCCTGAATTGGACTGAACAAGTGGTGAATAATTACAGACTAACAAATGTCTTTGTTTGACTCACAAGAATAATTGATTTTTTTTTTAAGAGATGATTTCTTTTCCTGCCGTGCGGAGTCTCCTTCTGCCGTGATCATGGTGGCGCCGGACTTCCACCAGGTTCTAAAAAAAAAGTAATTAATTGGATCTGATTAAAATTAATGAAGTAATTAAAGAACTGCCTGGCCTGTTTTTAGTGTCATGCAATCACCCTGCAGTGATGGAACAGGGGTCCCAGTTGGCTGTACGGGGAGTGGTTGAAATAGCTTTGCTGTGATTGGTCCTCTGTCAATCTGAGGCTGAAAGGCCAGGGGGCCCCAAACCTGCAGCTGGAGGGGGCTGACATCTATTTTATATCATCTTATAATGGCTTGCAGTGGATCAGGGATACAGCATTATATATTTCTTTTGTCGCCGAGCCAAATTGAGTGCTTGACAAAGACATGTGAACTCAGGTGGAAAGCCATGCCCTTTTGTATCTATAGTAAAAAAAAAAAGAAATTTTAAAAAAATTTGAAATAGCACCACGTCAGCTTTGAGCTGACCAAGCGTGATTTGACAAATCACCATAGAACAAGCTTTTGCAGCTCAGATTTCGAGAAATAAACACACAAACTTTACAATGTACAAGGGAAGGAGAGATACAAGACAATATATAATGTCAGAAGTGAATATATTTCTGTGACATGCACTGTATACATGGTTAACAGTAATAATTATGAGCTGAAACTGGAGGAAAATGTAACAAAAAAATGATTAAAAGAGTAAAATCTGATAGAATCATTTCACTCTTTCTGTTTCTGGCCGTACAGTATATTCTCCTTCTGTTTAACACACATGAAAAGAAAAGACTGTATCCATGCTATCACAGTATTATACAGTATAAATGTTCATATTTCATTTAATTATAATAATTTCTAATTAAAATGAAAATTATTTAACTGATCATTCCCATGGGAATTTCGCAGCTGCCTCTTGACGTTGTACAAATGGCCTGACCCTGCATTCATATCCCAGGCTTTGCTCTCACCTGTATGTGTGTGAGTGTGTGTGTGTGTGTGTCACAGAAGAGCAAGAGGGGATATGCAAAAATAAACATTCCAATGTAGCTGTACAAATAAAGTATCTGTCCATTTTCTGCACCTGTCGAGGTTACGGGGCAGAGGACACACATCATTCACACCTATGGGTGATATGACAACTCCAGCGCACCTTAGTACGTTTTTGGACTGTGGGGGGAAGCTAGAGGAAATTTATCAACACAGGGCAAACATGTAAAGTGTGCACGCACGTGCACACACACACACAAAGACACAGAGCCATGGCGGAGACTTGAACCCTAAGCCCAAAGGTGTGAGGCTATAGTGCTAAAAACAGCAGCATTGCACCACCCAACAGGCGTAGTGTTTAATTTCATTTAATTTCATCTCATCTACAGCATCTTTTTTTATCAGGTTTTAGTCACTATTGATCTTCATGTAGGTTCATGTAGGAGTCAGGGAAGCTTATCAATTAAAACATTCCTGACACTGTCACCAAGCCCTGCTCGTCACTGCTTTGCCCCCCCCCCCCACAAGATGTAGGACACCAACTTGTGTGGGGCAAAGTCACTGATTTTTACAGGAGCCAGACTAAAGCCTGGCCCAGAGAAGAATTCACGGCTCGGCCGGCCAAAGCATGTGTCTCACAGATAAGACAGATCACTGCCCCCAGACCTTGGCTTTGCACCAAAGTCATGGAGCTGCCCAGCAGGACTGCGGGGGGAAAAGGTAAAAAAAAAGTTCTAAAATTTCAACTGCAAAATGGATATAAAGTTCCCTCCATGATGTCCCAGGTGCCGCAAAATGTATTAGGTTGAAAAAGAATACATTGTATATCCCTTCAGTTTACAAAAATTTTAATTAAGGATAACCAGACTGGATTTTTTTTAAATACAAATATATGTTTATGATTCCAGTTTAACAGTCCATATCAGGTGTTCATAACAAATACTATAGAAATTCACAAACTTTCCCCTTCCAGTCTCATTCCAGATCTCCACTTTCTATTGCGATGAGCTTAGCTGTTTTTGTGTCCAGGTATCAGCATCCGATTTTTCGGTCAGAGCTACTTGTTTTCGTCAGCTCAGGAATCTCTTATCAGGACATGCCTGACGATCTGTAAATATGACGACGCCTAACGAGATCACCTCAAAAGGGAGGCTGTGCGGTGTGATCGAGAATCTGGCCCCATGTGGCTCATTTAGTCAAAAAGACTTGCATACAGCTTACACATGACATTAACCGGCAGAACATTTTGCTGAATGAATTTATTTCCTCCCCATCCTTTCCAATCTGACATTTTCTTGGCACTTCCTCAACTGGGATATCCGTTTACCCAGAAAGCACTTGGGCATCATGTCCATGACCGCTCTGCCCTTCATTGGCGTAATTATACTTTGCTTTGGCATGGCTGGTTAAAGCCCTGGAAATAAGAATAAAACTACTGAACAAACAAACCTCACTCTCTTCTGCCCTCAGTACTTCCTGCTGACTCACAAGTATTGCATTTCAAAGTCAGTTTTATATGTTGTTTCTTATATTACGACTAAGACAGAAGAGTTATTTTTACACACACTTTCAGCACACAGACCTCATTTTATTTCCCCCTAAAAAGATTTTTCATTATTAATATTGAAGTTCTGATGTTTTTCTTTCCTATTTCTAGTGGTTTTATTTATTGACCTGCAACTTTTTTTCTCGGTTGAAAAAAATCTTGAAAATATTGATAACAGTTAGTAACAGTTAGTTAGTGCTGTGTCCAAGCATTGCTGTAACAGTCTTTGTCCTTGTAACAAAATGTCCTTACTTCAGTACTTGCAGGATGTAATTGCTTTGGGTTAAGGAGATGGCTGTTGTGGAGTTGATGCAATGGAAGGAAACAGAGTAGCTGATAAATACCTCCTGCCTTGAATATTAATTAAAACACCGTTGACCACCTGTCTGTTTGAAGGGACGTTCGCCACTAAGGTAGATCAGATCAGATGACTTAGTGTAGGCAACGACACTGGTGGAGGTGGACAGAGAAAGCACACAATCACGTGGGCTGTCATTTAATACGTGATGATATTGACGTGGAGCTTTGCCTGAAATAAAGGTATCACTCCCGCTGGTTTATGGCGTCGTTTATTTTTCCACCGGCACCCATTATGACTGACTGCAGGAGAAGTCGGAGAACATAGGCAGTGATGGCACAGAGAAGTAATTAAATGTTTAGCTAAAAACACTCTGCTGCCCTCGGACGTGCTTTCGCTCCAGCCCTAGTACATGACACCTTCTCCAGTTGCATGATTACGCAGGTTTGAGTGGCAGGACGGAAGGTGTGAGGGAGTAATTGTTGCCTGTGTGAAGCCAGGTATGGGTGACCCTGCATTCACCCTGTGATCCTGTGTGTTTTGAAAAACTTGCAAAACTCAGTCTCCCAGTTGTGAAACGGACACCCAGTTAGCCAGTGCTCACATAAAATCTGATTCCGGGGTTTTCGTCTTTTCCCTTTAAGGTTCGGGCCTTCCTTGAGCACAAAAGGCCGAAAATTAGATTCATTATATTATTTTCTACGTAAATGCTTCAGTGATAAACTGCAATGCGTTCTGGAGAACTGAAACGGTTCAAAAGTGACATATGTGGCATCTTTCTTTTTTTAAAAAATATTTGAATAACTTCAGGCATATCATTTAGGTAAATTTCCATTCATGTAGATTAATTTCCTGACACAGAGGGTGTTTCTGGTATATGAGTAGTTTATTCTTCATACACAAGGAAACCGTCAAGAGTCACCAAAGCAGCTTAAAGAAACTGTACTATGCTGTTCTTGATATTAAAATACATTTTTCGCATTTAGTAAAAAGGAAAGAAAAAAACTGTGTAAGCGAGTTTCTCTGTCTAAAGAAGAATCCTGCAAATCAAGAACTGCGACCTTGTGATCAGCGGGTTTGTATTGAAACAAAATCAGATATCACATGTAAAATCTAGTTTGAAGGAAAATGAATGGAGGAGTGATGAAAAATTTATGTCAACACCGGACATGCAGAAAGGCAGAAAAGATACAGAGAAGATCTTTATTCCTGCATCATTGATTATACTTCAGCCTATGATAAAGTAAAGCATGAATAAGTTATGCACACACTCATTAAGGTGGATATTGGCATTTCCTAATAAAGAAGATGTATATTGAAATGAAAAAGCCACAAGGAGAACAGAGTGGAGATACTGTAGGTCAGTGTTTCTCAATCCGGTCCACGGGGACCTCCAGACAGTCCACGTTTTTGCTTCCTCTCAGCTGCATACCAGGAGCTGGGAGGGAGCAAAATTGCGAACTGTCTGGCAAGAAGCTGGGTGGGAGCAAAAATGTGGATCGCTGGGGGTGCCCAAGGACCGGGTTGGGAGACACTACTGTTGATCAATATAGCGGTAATTAGGACAGCCCCCTGCCCATGTTTTTATGTAAATTTTCTTTTTATATGACAGGATGTTTCCCACAGCATATTGATGGCAACAGACATATTCCCATGACCAGTAACTGAATAGTCTGTTAGTACCAGGCACACGTGAATGATTAATTTTAAGTCTGTGAATGTGTGAATATCAGATTGCCAGGGTACAAAACCAAAATACTACTCAGATTTAGTTTCTCTCACTTTTTCTATTTCTTTTTTTGCTTGGGGGTCATGTGGTGGCCAGTCCCACAGCTGAATAATAACTCTACAGCACGTTTCCTGGGGGCGCAATTCGGCAGTGTTAAGTGCATTTGTCTGTGAAAGCGCTGAGATTACAGGAACTATTAACGGCGCTGCAGAGCTCATTAGGTTTGCAGCAGATTTCCATTTGCCGTGGTCAAAACATCAGCACAAAATGATAGATCTATTTTTCCTTTATCACAGCAGCCCACGTAGCTGATGTTTAATGGGTGGGGGGCTGGCAAGGGCCATAATTAACCCCAAAACAATAATTGGACAAGGCCATTGCACAGCATTTCCTCCTTCACTTAAATGCTAGCGGCGGCCCTGTCACTCACGAGTTCCCGCATGCAGCACATGCATTTGCACCACAGAAAAGTTAAACCACGAGAACAGGAGCTATTTTCTTGCCGCATTTCACTTTGTTTTTTAGGAAAGAAATGCCATAACAGTGCTTTATCTGGTGCTTACAAGACTTCCCTGGCTTCTTAAAGAAACACACACGTACTGGTTTATATTGTTTAAGACGTTGTCCACTCTTTGCTGTGTGGCTTAGTGGGCTAAGCCACTGTGCTTCTAAGCAGAAGGTCATTGGCTCAAGCCCCTGTCCCAGCCTATCAGAAGGTTCTTGGGCGAAGCTTTTAACCCTCAGCATTTTGGTGCTACCAGGAGTGGCTGCCCTTCACAGCCAGCTTCCTCTCCCGAACAGAGTGTGCTGTAAGTGGGGGAAGGTATAAAGAGAATTTCCCCACCAGGGTTAGTAAAGAGTTGTTTTTATTAATATAACTATTGCTCTTTTTGTATGGTTACTTGTTGATATTTAATATTTAACACTGGTAAGCACTTTTGCATTGTATAGACAAAAATGTTGGTCAAACAAAGAAATTTTAATCTACTGAAGGTTATAGAATAAAAATAAACATCTCAAAGAATTAGAGCCACATCCTGAGGCTTGGTGGGAGTATGAGGAAACAACAAGAAGAAGGTTTTTGTTTATCAGTTTCAAAATATTATCACACATATTCTACCTAATTGTATTGCTTATATACAGGACATTCGAGTCAGAAATGGCAAAAAACAGTCACTAATAACTACAATGCTTCACAGAGTAGACAGAAAATATCAATATGATATACACTCATAAGGAAATATATAAGTTTTAAATATAGTTGTAGATTGATTCATCTCCATAAGAGCCAGAAGATCTCAATTTGAGTCAGAATTACAATCGATAAGTCCTCAGGTGCTCTGTGGCTTTGTAACAAAGTCAGGAAAAGATGTGTGGTAACAGCAGACGGCCCCTTGAGTGCGTGTGGTGGAAAGGGAGGTGACATGGGGTGACGATGAAGCCACGAGGTCGACGCTCACCGTGTGGTCTGTGCGGAGAGACGTTCCGTTTGCCCCCGGTGCCTCTAGTGGCTCCTGGCTAATTTTAATCCACCAGCGTTTCCCCCATATTTGGGCAAGGTGTCTGTCCCTCTGCAGCTGTCTCCGGCCCCACGTTCGGAAAAAGAGTATAAAAATAAACGAAGGCGGGAAAAGTAGAGTCGGGGCAAGTGTCTCTGACGCAAGGTATAGCATAATAACAAGTAGCAAATCGATGGCATTTAAACTGACTCCACATAAAACTGATATCCAGATTCAGCATTATAAATAGGAACAAAGAACAATAGCAATTTTTGTCTTAGAAATAAGACAATTAGATTTAAAATAATGGTTGCACTAAATAATACACTAGGGCATCAGGAAAGATGAAAAGCTGACAGTAAATGGTATTTGTGGAATTTAACTTTACGGCATGTATGGCGCTGATAACTCGTTCCTGCATGCCTTGCTAATCTTGCTAATTGTAGCCTAGTGCGGAGTGTACAGATTTATGCTATTATAATTAGGCTGTTCATGCTAAGCCTGTGGACCGATTTACCAGGTCACGGGTCACTTGAGGCGGACGTCGTGCCGGCTCTGTGATGCGCACTGGCGCTTCACTGTTCCAGGAACGCCGCTCTCATCCCAGCTCCATCTGTGTGGAGTCTCGCGGCGCTCGCGTAGGTTTTCCTCCAGGTGCACCAGATTCCTCCCACGGATAAAAATGCATGCTGTTCGCGTACTTCCAGGCTGTTACTTCACTAGTGAAGCGGTTCTTATTCTCAACAGACTTTACCTGATTAAATGAAGTGAAAAAAGAAGCAAACTAAAGTTTGCGAGGAGCGTGATGAAGCTCTGACTAGCCAAGAGAGCCCCCCATAAGCAGTGTGACCGCAAAGTCAATGTGAAAAGCTGCCTTTGATGACTCATGCAACGGTAGCTGCTGTCACCCTGATGGTGTCCTTGCACAGTGATAGACTGCATGTTCATAAGACTGCTGGATCGTCTCTTCTGGTGACAACGTGATCTTTCAACATGGTTGAAATATGCGCCCGAATGTCAAGAGTGTCAGTTACTATAGTGGGCCAAATCTGGAAAATGTGGAGGATTCTACCTGCCATTGTCCCTCATTTGGAGGAGTCCCACATTCAGGTATCTTAGAAATGTATTTATTTATTCACAAATAAAAGGAAGAAAGACTACTGTGAAAAAATGCCTTGAAAGAAGAATAGTTCTGGAAGGATCCAAAGGGTTTTGACACACTTATAAGAGAAAATTGTAAGCAATCAGATGCTAGAATTTATACGAAGTTCCCAGGTGGAACACAAATCAGAGGATGAAATCATTTTCTTATTTTGTAGACACTGTGTATCAGTTTAATCTATGCTAAGATTAGAGTTTCAGAAATGTCAGTAAAAAACAACGGCGAGTGATTCATCCAAATAGCAAGTAGTGCTGGGCAGATGATCTAAGATACTAAAATCGACATGTAAAGCCAAAGTCAGCTCTTGCAGACGCCGCGCCGAGGTCAGACGGGGAGTGCTTCAGGGGAGATGTTCAACATGCTACGCTCTGTTTAAACCAAAAGAAACTATATATATATATATATAATTTATATATACCCTGAGAATTTTTGTTCACACACTGATGTCCAAAAAGTATCCTGTGATGCTGCTTCAAGCTCCTTATTTATAAGAGGCTTGTGCTGAATTTTATCTCTCTTAACATATTTATAGAATTGGTTGAAAGAGTCCAGAGAGCCGAGAGATGGTCAGCGAGATGTCTCTGCCACGCATTGGTTCCTTGGGGTTATGTGTATATTAAGCTGTGAAAGGGAGGCTTTGCAGAAAAATGCTACGGGAAGCGCCAAAAGCTAAACCTGCTGTCTGACAACCTGCCTGTAATTCAGTCACACCAAAAAGAGACAGTCAAAACAAAAGTATGCAATGTGCTGTAATTCTGTAAATATCCCCGATCGGTGATACTGAGATGAATGGGGAAACAAAGAAATAAAAAGGAAATAAAACCTATCATAAAGTTGTCACGAAAGTGGACATGACGATAAAGAGGGAACACACTCAAGCGGAGGAGGTAGAAGGAAGCTGCAGGTTATTTGACATTGTGTTTATAGTAGCCCGCGAATGGCCTGTCTGTTACGATGTCTCTTTTGAAAGCGCATATTGCCCGTGAGAGCCAGCGAGGGAGAAGAAGACCGAGAGAGACTCGAGTGAGGGTTTCTCATGCCGTCAAATTAGTCCACACTCTGCCACTCCGCTTTTGATCGGCGCAAAGAAAATGCAGGGAGTCAGCTGATTCCTAATCCGCTCGTCCTGCCGCGCGGTGCGCGCACATCAAGAGAGGGATTGATTAGCCTCTGCGGCTTCGCGGCCACATGAAAGGGCCTCAAAGAGGCCATAAAAAGATAGCGGGCAGACCTCTCCCAGAAGGCGTCTTCTTTTTGTGTGCGCTGAGGAGACCGCCTCCTCTGTCACCGTGGAGAATACCAGCAGACCAATGGAACTCGCCTGTTGCGAGGCTGATTCGGCCATATTTGTTTGAGAAGCTATGGAATCACTTTACAAGAAAGCTTTGTTGCTGTTCCTCTAGGATCAACACTGGTATTTGACTTTCCATCATTAGTATTTACTGTACTGGGGGAGAGCGAGGCTGAGTTTTCAGAACAGAGCCTCGTGACACTGGGATTTCTGCACCGAGTGCTAACAGAGTGCGGTTGGCAACGTTTCCCTCCCAGGGATGGATGGGAGTAGTGTGGGAAGGAGACAACAAAAGACCTTTGGGATGAACAGACGTATAATTGCCGTTTCAGGAGGGAGGAAAGGGGAAAAAAAACACAACACTGCATATATGAACACCTCACAGTCAGGGCGTTCCAGTGCAAAATACAGGAAATCCCGGCCAACGGCCAAAGCAAAGCCATCCCGAATGCTAGAAATAAAAGGCCGGTGAAGAAAAAGTGATGGAATGATGATCGCCTGGCCCTCCCTCCCTTAGACGGAGAGACGGCGTCAAAATATGAGGCGAGCCATCCTTAATCTCTAGACGGTACAGGCATACAGGAAGGGCCCTTGCAGAGACTTGTTGGAACTGGCGGGGGCGAATTCCATTCCTGTGACAATGGCCGGCATTCAGGGACATTCGGCTGCGTGGGTAACATGACGAATGGGGATTTTCTTATAACTCGGTTCTACTCTGGAGGAGAAATATTATAGGCTACATTATGCTAATGGACGCTAATGGCATGAGAAGCTTATCTGTTAGCTATTGTTTGTGTCGGGCTGAGGTAAAGCCTGGGTGGTTTGTTCCGACATGCCGGGACAAACATCAGCACTATGCTCACAAACATGGCAAGTCAAACTCAAAGTACTGGACTGGATGTTTTTAATGGGTCTTGTACAGATCAGAGGGATATTGACCAAATGAGCGATTTCTTTTATAATTATATAAGCCGTACATATGGTCTAATGAATGAAAGAGAAGGTAAGAGCCATCAATGTATTCAAGTGATGCTTTTATTCAGAGTGATGTGCATTTTGAGGAAGCCAGGTCAAGCCACTCCCAGGGCGACTGCGGGTCAGGGGCCTCGCTCAAGGTCTCAATAGTGAAATCACTCTGCCAACCCTGGGATGTGAACCGGTGACCTGCTAAACACAGGCAGAGCATCCTAACCGGCTGAGCCACACCCCGGGCGCAGAAAACAGCCAGACGCAGAACATCAGACTGGGACACTCAGCAGGGGTTTCCAAAGCATTAATGAAAATACATTATGCAGAATATACATGCACATCTGCAGAATGAAATATATGCAAATGTGCATGAAGGCAAATATACAAGCAAATGTGAAATTATTATTATTATTGATAATTCGTTTGTGACGTGACTTTGTAACACTGAATTTTACAAAGTCATGTCACAAAGGAATTATCAATAATATTAGGGGAAGGTTTATATATACATATATATGGTATATAAAAAATATAGACTGCTATTTTTGTCTTCCATGAGTAGGATATGTAAATATAAATTTATGCCTTTTAAATGAAATATATAAACACCAGATGCCACGAGTATTACTTTATGCAAAAGACTCTTGAGATGACAGAGTTCTGTATGGTAAATGCAGAACATACACCGTAACTGGGGGAAGAATCTCCCGTTTGGGGTTTGCTAATCCCTTGAGATTAACGCGCTTGTGCTCTCACGAGGAATCCGGCTATTGAATCAGCAAGCTGTCACTTCGGGTCCCTTTGCACCAGGATCGTCAGGGGAACAGATTTTTTTTCTGCAAATTCTTGGGGCTGCCCTCAGCATCCACGAGCAACTTTTTCATGATTAATTTATTTATGAAACATGTCAACTGACCCAAGTCGAGGCCTGAGCAATCAGTGTAAAAGTCTTGGATGCGAGGGATCCAAAGTCAACATGGCAGACTGGGCAGAACACAGTCACAGATTAGATGGACTCTGATCGGGCCACCTGACGACATTACTACTAGAATGAAGACTTTTTCGTTAATCTAAGATGACATCTTAGAGACAGCAGTTCCTGATTAAAAATGCATTATGTTTCATAAAATTGTTACATTTTAATGCACGTGTCTGTTTGGGCGGCATTGCCTAATTAATCAGATAAGGCTTTCATTGGAAACATTTTTCCCCTGAACTGCCCTGTTAAATTTTGCATATGAAAAAAAATCATTATGCTTCCGCTGAGAGTGCTCAAAAGTTTACTTAACTGGACAGTGTTCATTTTTTTAAACCATACCCCATTTTATGGTTAAATTTAATTCGAAATGCAAATACAATCTGACGCTAAAAGCTTTCTCGAAATGCAAAGCAATGAGTTGTGTCCATTCCTCTTGCCCAGTGATCCAAGGCTTCACCCTGCGAGTGATGTCTGATTAAAAGTGGGGCTTTGCATATTTTCCTGGGCCTAGCAAAAGTTGCACGTAAAAAATGACTTTTTATCATTGCCACATTTTACTCCCCCAACCCTGAAAAGGATAAAACATTAAGACCTTTTCCATAAACTCTTAGAGTGATAGATGGATGGATGGATGGATGGATGGACATACAATTGTTGAAAAATTAGGTTTATATTTGGTATGTTGGTGTTGGGTGTATGTTTCTCTCACATTTCAGCAAATATGGTTGTGTTATTCTAATGCATGACAGCCTTGGGGAGGACATAATGCAGATAGCTGATGTTTATCTTCCTACAAGAAGGAGCACGTCCTATGCATGGAATCCAGGAGGGACATTTCTGTGCACTCTACTGTAGGATCTCTTCTGTCCACAGGGCACCCATTAGGCAGCTGAATATGTGATGTGTACAAAAAAAGACCATGTGGTCTGTCTGAGGAACCCCTGGTAAAGGTGAACAGCATGACCTGAATCGGTTGCACGGCACTTATTGTTCAGCATGGTGCTAATGAAGACAATGATCGGTAGATGCAATGAGTGCCTGAGTGTTCACCGCCTTTAGAATCATCTTTTCCCATTAGCTGGCAGTGGCTATCTGGGATGGCAATGATTGAAAGGCTCTGGTCGCTGTCATATAGGGCAAACCGCTAATTTATGTGATGTTATTAACATGCAGTCTCTTACCATTTAAAATGCCCTTGTTGCTATTATAAAATCTTTATCCTGTCACTTTCAGGCACTTAGCCTTTGCCTCAGCTTTGCTTCTGTCTAATTGTTCTCATAATGTTTTGAGCAAAGCTCTCCTAGGAAAAAAATATGTATGTAGGAATATGTGTATATATTACGGCTGGTGTGTGTGTGTGTGCGTGTGTGTGTGCATGTGTGTGTGTATGTTCTCCCTCTGTCACCAGTTTTCTCTAGGTGCCTCAATTTCCTTCTGTATCCCCATAAAGACATGCAGGTAGGCTAATTGGTCTCTCTAAATTGTCCACAGAGTAAATAATAAAAACTAATGAAGGAAATGAAATTACCTGAAATAAACTACAGCCAAACAGAACTTACGATTGACCAAAAGAGTCAAACTGCTGGTGTTGCCATGAGTTGTGTCACACACAAAGCAGTGCTGACAAATGATCATCGTGTATGCACATGATATATCATGCAGCTCTTGTCTTCATCCTCGTTTCCAAGACATGGTATCAATAAATTGGCAGTAATGTGTCTGCCTTGTCATACACTGCCGTGCCATCCAACGCGTGCCCTTATCTTCCACTCTGTGTCGCCTGGGATAGGTTTCGAGCCCTCTGATGAAATGTAAACCCAGTATAAATGTAGTCGAATGTTTCTTATGTGAGTTTACGATTACATATACCTTGAGAGTTTGTAAACGTTGGCCACAAGTCTGAGATGGGTAGGCAGTGTGAAACAAGCAAAATCAGATATTTCAGTTTTTGCATTAAGCATTTTTTTTTACTCTGTCCAGTGAGAAATGCAAGCTGAACTTAACTCCCAAGTCATTACAATGTCTTTGTACTATGTGCTTGGATGTCAGAATCAAAAAAGTAAGCCCTATAGTTTTATGTATTCCATCTGAATGATATCCTTTCAGTGCAAACCCTGTATATCTATGACTGCAGGCAAGTGGGATAGTAGACTGAATAGGGAACATTATCAAAGGTATACACGTATATTAGGTAAGAAAGCAATATTTTCTAGGGGAGAATTTTTGATTCTCTAGTCACTTTATTCTTCAGCGTATTTTGAGTGAAGTAGGGTAACTAGTTTCCTTATTTCTGAACTGTTACAGGATTGGTCCTGTTGAGTTTTTTTCTACTGCTGGTAGCTGAGCATTCATCTCTATTGCTGTGTATCAGATTCAGAAACAGAAAACTTTATTAATCCTGGAGGGAAAAAAAATATGCAGCAATCTACAGCTCTGAAGCATTGGCATCAGCAGCTGTAGTGTTAAGGACACTTAAATCTGTCAAGGTATGCATTCTTTCTAAATAGCTATACAGTAGTTACTAACAATAGCTAAAGAACTAACATTCCAGTCGTAGTTCTTGTCATTACTTACTATTGTGCAAGGTCCTGTGTTTTTTTTTTTGCATTGAAAATTGCTAATGGAAAAGGTATAGAAAAGGTGGGTATTGCTGAAGTAAATTATGAAATGTTTGAAAAGACAGTAAACCATTGCACACTATTTGGCTTGCAAAAAAGATTAATATTACAGTCATATTAGCAAAACAGAGCTAAAGTGAACCCATATACCTACACAGAAACTATATGAGGCAGCTAAAAATAAACAAGAAGTTATGAGATATCTACTTATGGCCTTGGACAGCAGGCTGTGCTGGGCCACGGGGCAGAAACAAAAACCAGGCACATGCTTGTATTTAATTAGTTTACCGTGTTTTAATTAGCTGCATGTTGAATTAACAGAAGTGTTGAGAAGTGCGGCAAATTAGAAACCCCGTCTTAATAAGCCAATCGCAGCTAGAGGAAAAAAAGGCCCATCAGAACCATAGGGCTGCTTATTTCTGTGCAGACCGCCCCTGAATATCTCTGGCTATTGGTGGCAGGAAAAGGAATCGTGTGGTTTTCCATCAGCTTTTTCTAGAATTCCATATCTGTGGTCTGCCACAACTAAAAACAGAAAAAACATAAAAAAAAAAAAAAAAAAATTCAAACTGATTACAGTTTCACAACAGATATTCGCACATGCGACAGTCTCTACATACAATATTAACTTGAGCCACTGGCGAAAGGAAAGGCATCTAAATCAGTTGTGCTGGGTCCACATAACTGAGTGTAATAAAGGTTGTTTTTAGCAGAGGCTTTTTATAGAATCAATGTTCTTTTATTTTTTTTGCCACCGACGCAGTCAGTGAGCGAATGAGACGCAGGTAGCTTCTGCAAGTCCACCTCTCCCCTGAAAGTGATATCAGATACACAGAAGGATAGATATTCTTATTTACCACACAGCTGCTAAACCTCATCCTTCATTTACTGTTCTGAAATTCGTGGAGTTCCATATATATAAATATAGATTTTTATTTTCTTTTATATTTTGCTGATGGGGAGGCATGGTGGTGCAGTGATGAGCCCTGGGTTCGAGTCTCCGCCGTGGATCTGTGTGTGGAGTTTGCACGTTCTCCCAGTTTCACTGTGGGGTTTCCTCCAGGCACTCTGGTTTCCCTCCCCCAGTCCAAAAACATGCTGAGGTTGATAGGAGTTAGCAAAGTGCCCATAGGTATGGATGGTGTGTGAGTGTGCCCTGTGATGGGTTGGCGCCCCATCCTGAATTGTTCCCTGCCTTTCACCTCCAGGATAAGCTGTGGGCCCTGAATAGGACAAGTAGGTATAAAAACAGATGGATGGATTTTTACAGATTTCTTAGCTGCCACCTCATCCTTTTCACTATTTTGAACATTCAGGGTGTACCCCAGCCTTGTGCCATGTGAGGAACTGGCATACCATTCAGGGTGTACCCCAGCCTTGTGCCATGTGCTCCCTGGGATAGACTCCAGGACCCTCTGCAATCCCAACCAGGATAAGTAATTGGAATGGATGTCGATAGATACAGTAGAAACATTTTCTCAGATGAATTCAGTACCCTGTCTTCATGAACAACTTATACTTGCTGTCATATTTACCTGACCGTTTTTTATGTGACATTAATTAATGTGTATCTGCGTCTTTCAGTGCTTCCAGTGACATTTCAGTTGTAATTGGACACTGCTATAATCAGAGTTTAACGACAGCAATCATCAGAAGAAGCTAGATTCCCATGAAAATTGGGACACATTTGTCTTATCTAGAAAAGGCTATTAGCAATGTCTTTGAAGCTTCTTAACTCTTGAGTCACTAATTTTACACTGGAATCTATTCCACGATGCATTTTTCAAGCAGATGATCAGAAAACCAACAAACAAGAAAAAAATAAACGCACGAGCAATGTTCATCAGCATGTTTCCAGCAATGTTACCCGGCATCAAAATGTTTGGTGCAATTCACAAGTATTTATTAAGAAAGTAGGCTGTATTTAATTGAGTGGTCTTCATTTCTCTATTGATACAAAAACTGCATTTGGCGATAGAGGTTGCTGGAGCCTCTGTGCCCTGGAAGGGCAGTGATACTGTATGTCCCCTTCATGGGGATTATGGCTGTTATAACAGAAAGGTTCTGCATAGGCTTACACTATGTACTTCTGTAGCATACATATCTCTCTCTCTGGGACCTTCACTGTTTAGTTAACGAGCCCACTGGGTTTATAATGTCAATGCTAACTCTCCACCACTCAATGCTAGTTTTAAGGATAGCTGCGAATGCTCTAAATGAAAATAACTGGTAGCTGGATGGCCTGGACTTCCCAGAGGAGAAACTCTTTGCTGCAGTCGTCTTGCTGTGAAATTTCTGTGGATTTTTTTTTTACTTGAATATCTTTATAATGGGGTAAACTTAACTGTGGTAACTTTATCCACAGATGTGCGAAATGTTTTGAGACACATACGCCGGCCAATTAGGCGCCGGCTGAATTTTAAATTTCATGATGTCAAAATGTGAGAAATTCCTTCAGTTATTATCGGGGGG
>JAABNX020000143.1:3979689-4001212 GCA_015163995.2 Mormyrus lacerda
CCCAAAGTAGCAGACTGCAAATCATACAAATATAGAACAATACAATATATTCACCAAAAATGTATTCAGAACTGAAACCAGTTGTATCTCATGTGAATTGCATAGTATTAAATCATTGCTGAATCTAAGCGTAATGAATAGCTCCATGTTTAACTGTATCTTATTTGTGTTGTATTGTACATATCTAAATGTGTATCATATCACCTGAGGCTAAGAGATACACTCCCCAATTTACTACACAGTCACACACTGGTATTTGTCTCCTGCGATATGAACATTTCTGAGGGTTTGTCCTCTGACCACCTCAATGAGAGTATTCATAGTTAACTAATTCATAGTTAAGTTCCACAATGTATATATATTGATGGATTAGGTTCTGGTTTAGATCAGGCAACCTAGCTACCGGTCCCTAAGTCATTGCCACGACCTGTGGTCACCTTCCCTGCGACTCCCTCCCACCACTTTAGCAGTGAGACATCAGGCCTCATTTCCATGAAGTTTTAGTCCAAATCTGACTCGTCCCTACTTCTGAAAATAGAAACTTTTTAACAATAAACCAGTTCTTCATAGCCAGGCTCCCTTGTCATGCTGTGCTTTTTGCTGGCCTAACCAGAGGTTTTCTCTGTTTAGATGTGCAGGTTTGCTACTTCATTGTTTTCCTGAACCGCACGTTTAATCAAGTTGTGCTTGGTACGCTGTATGACTACCCTAATTGCGCTCAAAGCCGTAATTGCTCCCTTGCTAACTTTTTAATTGGCAAACCTGCCAAGTTCTGAAATCCGGAAGAAATACCTGATATGACATATCTAACCTAAATCTAATACTTAAGGGTCTAAATATTTTGAGAAGTAGTTTTTGTATATTTTTACAAAAAAAAATAGCATGCACACAGAGCTCTGCTAAAAAATTACTTACGCAAAATTCACTATAATAAAATAAATGCAAGAGAATTATAAAACGCATACCGAGCTTTGCAGCCTCAGAGATTAAGCTCCTCCACGGCTCAGCTTAGTGGTATGACTGTCTAGGGTTCAACCGATGATCATAAACAAGCTCTCACAACCACAGACTCAAATCAATGGGGAAACATCAGGTCCCAGGATGGCACATAAATGTTTTAAACAGTGCATAATTAAGCTGTTCTGCTTCGCCAGTGAGACAGTGTGGCAGAGGAGACCAGCGGGGCCAAAACTCAAAGCAGCTACAAAGTTTGACTGCAAGGTCAAAAAAGAAGAAAATCGGAGCAACTGCAGAAAACAGAGACTTCAGAGCCCAGTAACCTGTCACACCCTTTGCGTCTTGTTACAGACGTTTATTAGAAAAATTCAGTCATTTGGGACGTTAAATAGAAATGTCAAAGTATTTTTGTTTTGGAAACAGCAGTGTGAAAAATGCAGCTAGCTAACTAAAATCAGTTGTTGCATTATCTAATTAGTGTGTGCGGGGGGTTCCCTTGGTAATATCAATTAGCTACATTATTTGTTGTTAATTTAGAGTGTTCCGCAGCACCCACCCTGTACCATTTAGTTTTGCTTCTTCTTTGGGACATTTAATAATGTTTCGTTGTTATTAGTGAGTATGTCTGGACAAAACCGAACTCAGCCAGTCCTTTCCCCTATGCAGTGGCACCACACCATGAAAAGTCTTCAAAAACTGTATTTCAAACGTTCCAGCAAAATCTGTAATGCTATGGTGTATGGTAACATATAACACGCCCCGACAACAAGGACATCAAAGAACAATAGTTATTAACGCACACATGTGCAGTTATGCAGATAAACACATGTAGCCCGTAAAGTTTTAAGCATTACCTTTCAGTCAATGGATGATTTTGACCAGGTGAAGTATATTACTATGCAAATCAAGCAAATGAAGCAATTAAAGGAAAGTCAGGATAAAAGCCAGGACACCCTACTGCCCTGAATTAGGGGGAGGGGAGAAATAGCAGCTGTTATTAGAGGTTTGGATAATGGTGAATGAATGGGACCTGGCTCATGGATTTTGGTCATGAATGGCATCTAACAGTCGTAAAGTTGAAATGCTGTATTCTTACAATTGGGAAAAATGTAATGTTTTATTTCTGTAACATACTGTAGTTATTTATGGCAGTTCCATATTACCTGAATGCAGAATGACTCAAAATTCAATTTGGTGGCATGCATTGTCCTCTTTAGCCAGACTGTGTTGAAAACAGCTCCCCAAATGCATTGACTCATAAAGGATAAGGTCAATATGTTACCCTTGAAGATCTATTACTGGATTTTTTATGGTATTCAATCACATTGTTTTGAATTTTGTGGAATAGTAATACTCCGTGAAGCATTTAATAGTATGTTTAATACTGTAAATGTAGCTTGCTTGGTAACATAAGATATATTTGTTTTTTTTTTATTAAGGAAATCTGCTTTTCCTTTAAGAGCCGAAAAGAGGGCAGACCGCATTTTACACAAACCCTAATTTGTTCAATTTTGTTCTGTATGTTTATTTTGCTTTGCTAAGAAGTATTAAGAATCCATTTTTATTCACTCACCTGTACCGTGACCTCACTTCCTGTTTTGTCATCGCATGCTATGTCAGCACACGTATGCTTTGGGCATATTACTCAGCACTGAAAGCTGATGACAGGTTATTGCGACTGTCAACTTTGAAGCAGGGGTAGAGATGATGCAATGGTGACTGCATGACAGCTGCACATGACCTCCACATTAAAGGATGCTGTGCATTTTTAGCTTCTGAAAGAAATTGGACCTTAAGGTCACTTTCCAAACAGAGTGGATTTTGTACGGTGCCCTAAGGCGTACTAATGCAGTGTACTATAAACTAAGTGGTCTCCACAGTTCCCAGGTTCAGTAAATTAATAATAAAAAAACCCAACAATTGCCTATAATTTGTGGATATCAATTGAGCTTTGTTCCTTTATGATGATGAAAATTTAACTGAAATCTTTTTTAAATGCGGCCAGATATTTTCCCCATGTGCATTCTCCTGACTTGCAATTGTTCTTCTGAATGTGAGCTGGGCACTGCCACCGAAGGGAAGGGTCGCGTTGAATTTCATAAATCTTTTTCTTCATAATTGAAAAATAAATATTTAATCTGGAATGTAGCTACCTCTCTCCGAGTATTGATCCTGCAGGCCTAATGATGCAGGAGTGAAATAAGCCCTGTGTGCTTCAGTATTCACCTATTGTCCATTTTAACTGCTCCCAGAATTCCTCGCTGTGCTGTAAAGCCGAAAGTAGCAGATGTTTCTAATGACCCCTCTATATGACAGTAATAAAGCTTTAGACTTTTGAAAGCGGAGGCTCGCCACACAGTAGGTAGTCAACTCTGTTCCTGTCCCTATTGTTCGAGAAGCCTGAGGAGGAGAATGCAGCATGACTGCCCTTTGGAGTTTGTTTATTGTGTTCTGCTGGCGCTTTTCAGCAGAGATACGGATGGTTCTGTGTTATTTAAAGCTGACATTAGCATGTGTAGGAGCTGCATGGGTGAATTCTTGGGCCTGGAGGGTACGGTGGGGCACGGACACCCTATCTCTGGCATCCAAACGCTGCGGGGCCCTCCTGACTGCAACACCGCATCAGCCAAAGATGGAGGAGGGGAGACGGGAATAAACAGGAAAAGGGGTCATTTCACAGCAGCAACCCAGATTGAGAATGACTAGACAGAAGTGAGCTAATTAGCTGAAAGAGCAGGCCAGGATAATCTGAAAAAAAATGCAAAGGAGGAGGCTGTTCTGGGGAATCCGTAGTCAGAACTGTCCATAAATACCAATTAGATGACTCTCATGATGCGGTCGCCAGCGTAAGTAAACAGAAATAGAGGATTCTATTTAGCCTTGTAATTTTGTCAAAGCAGAGATCACAGAATGTTTAGCCATATGCTAAAATTCCATTGATAATTAGAGTTGATACAGGAACTACAACTTGGTTTAATTGCAGATTCAATTGCATTCGCTGTTAAGGTTATGGTCAGGTTAGTTTTTGGCCTTGTGAACGTATTAGTATTACATCTGTGCTGTGGCATTACCCTGCTTTGTGTGAGTTGAATGGGAAAAACGAAAACAACCAGAAATTCTGGATTAATTGCGAAATCGCATTGATGCCCAGATATAAGTCACGGTGATGCGCCAGTTTTCCGGACCTTCTTGGCTGTCTGAGAATGTTGCGTGTTGTCCACTGGACTTTAAATGTAGTGTTGCACAATTGATTTGCTGTTAGAGTTCATCGTCTGTGCCAAGTGCCACGTGCCACATGATTTCAAAATGGACGGCTCATGCAACCACATCAAGACAATTCACCCTGTTTATGCTCTTTTCATTCACATAACTCGAGATCTAAGTCCTTTGTTGCAAAGTTCTACTTCAAAAATAAGTCCTGTCGTCAATCAAATCCATTGATCTTACATAAAATTACAGTATTGCTTAAAATTTATGTCATTTGAAAGCTGAAAAAGTGTAAATAAGAAGTGGCTGACTAAAGTAATATATTCTGCATCCACTGAACAAGGGTATGCAATTAAATTAATAGCTCTCAGTGTTTCTGAGCTTTGGCTGTCAAAAATAAATTACCTGTTTTTAAAGATAATCTGCATGAAGAGGGAAAGTGGAGTGTAGAGTGTCACACTTTGAGCGCATGCCTATAAGTTTTGGTTTCTTGATTTAACAATAATTAAAGAGAATGATGCAACAGCAGCCTGCATGCATTCAAAGTAGCCACTTTAAAAGATTACAAAGAAAATGTCATCTTGTTGTACTTCAGATTGGAAGAAGATGATTTTTGAGTAACTATATAAATAATTAAACACACATATGTAATTAATGTCATAGCACATAGTCAGCATTTAATGTTCCATTATGAAATGTAAATGCAAAATAAACTTATTTAGTATGGTTCTCTATTATGTTGGCTAGGTAATTGAATTTGATAAAACAACTGAGAGCAAAAAACAACCAATTGTTGTTTTATATAATAATATAATAAATATATATATATATATAAATATAATGGGGGAAATAAGGAAAAATGTAGGGCTGTTAAAAAAAAAAAACTAATGTATATGATAAGTTATTTCATAAAGAAATCTGATATCACAGTGACATAAATATCAGTAAAATCTATATCAGTGACTTTACAGTTCAAAGAATTGTGACTGAAATAATTTGTCTTCATATAATGCTTGGCAATGGAGACACCATGATAATATTTTTAAAAATTGCTGTTTATCAAATAGTTTTTGATCGTGCCCTCACTTTTTCTGTGTACTGTCAAAATACACCCATCCACCTATGAACAGCTTGTCCCAATTGCTCGAAGGAGGACCTGGAGATTATGCCAGGCATGAAAGGGCACAAAGCTGTGGTATACCCTGAACAGAATGCCAGGCCTGAGAGGAAGCACATGCACGAAATCACAATCGGCAGGTAACTTAGAGACCCTGATTAGTCTAACTGCACGTCTTTGGGATGCACAAGTAACATGAGCACCCAGAGGACACACTCAGTCCCAGGAGCACCTCACACAACACATGGAGGACTTGCAAGCTCTGTAAACATACACAGACACACACACACACACACACACACGCACACATATACAGCAGAGGTGGAATTTTAACCCCTAGCCCTTAATGTGTAAGTGGCATTTCTGTCTTTTCACATAAATCTGGTGCAAGTTTGCAAATGGAAGGCTGTGCTCTGTAGATGTTGTCCCAGATAAATGAGAAGTTATGAACAAGGACGCTGGTAAGGCGGAGCCAGTCAAAGATACATTCACACTGGTTAAAAAAGAGGCGATCCTAATGACGTCTCGGAATAGCTACCCTGACTGTGGCTCACTGTGGCACCCAGCCAATCCCTCCTCGCGTTGTAATTACACAGAGCAAAGGCCTTTGGGTAATTACCATTGATCCACTCACCTAGCCGCTGCTATCGATCCTGCTGAGTGTAGAGAGAGGAAGAGGAGCAGGACTATGAGGTTGGGTTGGGGGTGGGGGGGGGCCTATGTCTCCTATATTTTCCTCTATATTGACTGCTGTGGTCTTCTGTTCAAGGTGCCCCGCCTGGAGAGAGCCATAGATTCTTCCCAGGTCCTTAGTGGACAATGACACAGGCAGATTTGCCAGGATGGAAGCAACTGTGAAGCACAATGAAGTACAGTACAGTGGCTCACACGTGTGCAATCCAGCCCAGAGCACCTGAAGCATAAGTTAGCCACCAGGGGCTAAAGCAAACACCAGTGCATGGGACTGTTTCCCAACAAAGCCAGAGGTTATTGCACATGCCACATCCCACTGTGCGAGCAGCCAGCTCTTCCAGACTCATGAAAGGGATTTTGTAGTAAAGATTCTCTCCTACATCGTGTGTGTGTGTCTGCTTGCGTGCGTGTGCGCAGAAACTGGCTCGTACCATGCCTAGTTCTCATATCATGGCATCACAAGACGGGAGCTACAGGTCAGAGCCTGCAATGGAAGCACCGGGGCCAAGCTGTAATGAGAGAGCTGCTGTAGGCTCCAGAAAGTCACTCGCAGCTCGTGATAAACTCACACATATTTTTCCTGATATGTCTTCATGTAATGCTAGTTATTATATTGACATTACCGCTTATGCCAGGACATTGTTTCAGGAAGGATATTTGGACATGCTTCATTAGGAGATTCAGTTAAAGGAGGAGAGAACGATGGGGAAATTTATTCCCCCCCCCCAACCTACACACACACACTTCGGTCAATAAAAGCACAGAGCGAACTGCTTTTTCTCTTCCTTTTAAGAATGTTATTTATGTTTATCTGGTTATATTTTTATCACTTTATGAGTGACCATTAAGAGCAGGCAGATAAACTGAACCGCTCCATTAGTTTTGCAAGTTACGTTTTTATTTGACTTTGAAATTTTGTTTTTCATAAAAGAATGCATGAATGATCACTGCTGATCATAACATTATGAATAAAGCCCTCATTTACATTTATTAACATGCGTATGTAATTATGTGTAATTTTGCATACCATACACGGAACCAAGTACATTGAAATGCAAGTAAGATAAAGTGCTTTGCAACTTTAAATTGTACTGTGATTATTAATCTGCTTTTTTGTTAGTTTTTTAGTCATTGTGGCCTTTGTGTGGAATGACAGGCATGAGCCCTTGAACATATAGGTACTAAGATTGCATATTGAGCCATTATGACATATACTTCTATCCAACAAACCAAGATGCATATGCTTGTGCTGGAATCACCCAGTTCAACCCTGAACCTTTCATTTCTAGACTTTATAAAGAGCTATATTTGAATTTTCTGTCTAACACTGCATACAATACTAATTTAACAGATAGCTGTACGTTTCAAAGTTGAAAAATGTTTGATAATGATTTGTAGAGAGGGGGAAAACTCTTTCAGTATTATATAGAACTGAAACAAATTCCTTTCGAAAATGGTAATAAATGTGTTAGCAGCTTTTTATCTGAAATGGACTTTAAACGGAATCTCTTTTGCAGATTTATGTCAGGGTATAAATAAATGCGTAGTGAAAAGAAAGGTGACTCAGTGCAATAACAGAGTAGGGGAAACCAATGAGGTTGCCCCATTTTGACCACCTGCTAGTGTCAATCACCGTGATTGCAGCTTGCGCTCCAAGTGACTTTCACACTGTAGACAGGAGCCAATCATGTTGAATTACAGTAGTTTTTTTTGAATTCCTAATGGCCGTGATAGAAAATAACTGGCAACATCACATTAAGTTGCTGGTGATAAGTGTGTCAATAAAATATCATCATAAATCTATCAAAAAGAGGCATTTAAAGGCACAGCTTAGATAAAAAAATTTCCAGTGTGTTACAAACATATTTGCATATTTTGACTGTTAATTGATTTTCCAGTGCAATCCATCTGAACCATGCATAATTGGTTGATTACTATTACTAGTAAATTTATTGGTGTGACTGGTTACAGAGTTTAGGTTCCCTACTTCCCGGAACCCTCCATGACAGTTTATCTGTGACTGTAATTAAAAACTGCAGTTCCAGTTTCGGCGCTGTTCACTGTCCCGGATATCCCAGATTGATTGTAGAAACACAAAAAGCCGCCAGGTTGTTTTAAATGTCAGATATCAGCCAAATGAAAGAGAGTAGAGGCAGCGTTTAAGAGCAATTCCAGCAGACATTTTTTTCCATAGTCTCTACCGACGACGCTGACATTTAAAAAAAAAAAAAAATAAGCAAATGATGGAAATGATGTTTACCTTTTCCAGAAGGGCTTTTTTAGCAGTTAAGCTGCCCCATTTTGAAGTGTCTGCTCAGATGGGGGACATATACTATGTGAAAAAACTAGTTGCATCTTTTGAAGACTTTCTCAGAATAGCATTTTCAAGTTATGTCAAGGTTCAAAAAATGTATTTTCAGACAAAGAAATTCATTTATTTTTATAAATTACCTATTATTCATAAATGACACTACCGTGTTACCTTTATAAAACAAATTTTAAATGATTGTGATTTTTTTTTTCTTAAAAATATTGGCAATTATGGCATGGATAATTGAAGAACTTCAGTAGAAAACTGGTATTATGCTCCAGTCCACCTGAGGGCTTAGAAAAGTCCAGTACAGAATAGAGCTGTCATGTTTTTGCCCTCTTTCCGCCCCCAGTTCCTCCAAAGACATTCTGTTGGGTCAGGACACTGTGCAGACTACTGTAATATTCCGCTGTTTCTCTGGCAACCAAATATTTGTCTGATCCATAGTCACACCCATTTCCTGCAATCATATGACCGGTAGGATAGTACACATCCTTCTGATGCTGTAGGAGCAGAAACAATTTTCCACGGTGATAGGATGTCCAAAGATGGCAAGTGCATATCAGGTTTAAGCTTTCTCAGCAGTGCTTATGTGTGTGCATCTCACTGTTTATTCACTATCCAACACCGGGTCTCCTGGCAATAAAAATGATATAAAGGATTAACTAATGTCAGCTTTCCTTCAGTTTACTGCATGGCTCATTTAACCCAAGGCAACATATCCCTGGATATTTTTTTTTATTAAATCGGTGATGTCATGAGGAAATAGAGAGCGATATTTCTAGAGTGAATCGTGATGGTAATTTGGTGCATGAGTGATGAGCATTATCAAAAAATAACCTGAGTCTTCCTTGAGACAATTATATAAGGGCTCAGCAGCATTTTTCCCTCCTGTCTCTACCTGCAATTGCCCTAAAACACCAGCTTAACAATAGACCTGAGGCTGCATGACCGCGAGCTGTTTTTGTTCAAGCGTTTGTCTTTTTTCTATCTTGTTTTTACTACAGGGCCATTTGAGTGGCTACAGATGAAACAAAGGCATTCCCCGCATCTTTGGCTGGAGATGTCAGCCTGCTTATCTGACCCTCACACTAAGAAAGGCCCGTTCTGGTGTTTAGGGATAAACAAACCTCTTAATGAGAGAATGGGAGATGATTAAGTTGAGTTTTTCTTGGCTTTCCCATCTGCAGGCACGCATAGCCACTTGCCAGCCCTTGGAGTCATGGAGGTTTGATATCAGCACAGGTGGGCCAGCTTCCAAAGTCTTTTGTGATGTCTTTCAGGCACTGGTGGAGAGCAGGGAATCCGAATTTACAAGACAAACAAAAAGTGCACGGGCACGACTCTGCTTGTTTTCACATTCTCTGACGCGGGGATAACATTGTAGGAGATAAATCACAATGCCTGACGTCTTTAGCCTAGAACAAAAGTGGGAGTACTAGCTAAGGAGAGACAGCATGGAGAATCAGTTTCATATTGCTTTGGGTCACGATGAGGGAACTGTATCGGCATGTATGAGTGTCTTTGTAAATGTGAATTGTTGGCGGAGGAAATGATAGAGCTGGGGTTACTCGGGGCAGTTTTTCAGAGAATTTATTTAATATGATCCCAGGCCAATGGGATAGATGGCTGCTTTGTGGCGGCATGTCATCCAGATTCTTATCTTCGTTAAGTGGCTAATCCAGTCTTTTGTCTTAAGGGCACACAGTTAGTCAGAGACTGACGAAACGGCTGCTGCATGACATCAGTCCACCACCTGCAGCATAGAGAGGCTGATTATCCCCATTGTGGGTGTTTTTTCTTTTTTCACATCTCCTCTTCAGTGAATGACAGTGAGGATGGATAGGTGAGCACATTCATCTGAGGTAATCACAGAGCTCTCGCTATTGTCTGCTCCACTGTTTATTCAGCTGCTTCACGCCCGGTAGGGTGCTGCAGTCATTCTTTGTTTATGGAAAGTTTCATATCCTTTCAGTGCAACATTCCCAGTGCAATTTACTAAAAAGAACTGGAAACCCAGTCTGTCTGACTGGTCATCTTCCAATCAGCCAGCTCCCATGTTTGACACTATACACGTGCCATGTCTTTTATTTTCCGTTATGCCCTCACATGCATGCAAACGGGCCGCCCGGCGCATGTCAATAAGCATTCCCTGCTGTCCACCTGTGTAGCCATTTTCGCTGCTTGTTTAGGGAAAATGCCCAGTGACAGCCATCGCAGGCCACATGACAGAACAAACTAGTGACTAACTACTCCTCGCATTTTCCCAGATGACCACCGCTTTTATTTTCCCTTCCTGGATCGTCACCTGTGTCCCCAAAACACAGTCATCCCAAAGACTTTAAAGATTACCAAAGCTGTGTAAACTTGAGTAAGTGTTGAGTTTATAGTTAACCCAATGAATTGCCTGTAATGGCTTTGAATTGTGTCTGTTTTTGTAATTATTTTACCGGATAAGGTACACACCCAGAATAAAGGCTTCCGTCATGCAGTAGTTAAAGATCAGAATAACAATTGAGAAAAAGCACTCCCTAATCGAACCCTAATTCAACTCCTTTATCATTGCTTTTTAACCTGATCAGTTCCACTGAAGCTCTCTTGGCTGCATACAAATATGGTTTATATGTTGCTTAGGTCAGCACCATCCTACTAGGAGTTTATTGTGCTGTAGACTATGTAAACAATCAGTTAGAAGTTATCATAGAATTATGTACTGCACACATTTATGGAGAAACTTTTGTCTTTGCAAAAATGTGTTATGCAAATCCAATAATTATCTTTAGTGAATAATGGGGATTAGAAGTAGTTGTCCTGACTGTTGGTTTATTCTAAAATGCTGGTGCTCATTTGTGTGAGGTAGAGGAGTTGCATTCCAATGTAAATCTAGCATGCGGAGTCACATGTCCTTTTTGATATAATCTCTTGCTTGGAGGTTGTGGCTAGGCTGTGGAGACGGAGGCTAGGTGTCTGCTTCCCACTCTGTTTCGCGTTTGTTTATGCCACTTTGCCTGCCCTCTCAATTATAGGGCCAGATACTTCAAGGTTATCTTGAGGCCTTTTATCTAGTCCGTAGTTTTACTCAATGTAGGAACATGGTTCTACTTAGTTTTACTTCGTTTCTACCAGCCAAATTATTCTTTTACCTCATTGTATTTACTGCACTGGGTTAAATTTACACAAATCAAGCATGTGACGATGAAATAAGAAAGAGAAAGCATGTTAAATTGTGGGTTTTTATTTACAGAAACATTATATGAACAGGTGAAGAGAAAGTATTTTCGTAATGGTTTTCTGAGAAACTGTACTGCAAAAGCAATTATGGAAAATTAATGGATGGATGATATATGTGTTGTTTTTCTCCATATGTATGATCGTGGAGCTAGACCAGTTTTGGCTATTTTAATTTCAGTGTTTGGTTGAAAGGAAGGTATGTGGAACCTTGCATTTAAATCAGATGAACTGCTATGAAGGGAGAGACGATTTCAATACCACTTTGGGTGGGGTTAAAATAATTTGTTAGTGTTTATTTCTTTGTGTTCCTCTTTTTTAATTGTTTGCTGATTATTACATTATATGTGAAATGTCAAATCATGCCACACAGGAAGAATCCCTTCCTCA
Source organism: Mormyrus lacerda (assembly GCA_015163995.2). Lineage (NCBI taxonomy): Eukaryota > Metazoa > Chordata > Actinopteri > Osteoglossiformes > Mormyridae > Mormyrus > Mormyrus lacerda. The sequence continues at coordinate 3,991,593 of JAABNX020000143.1, forward strand.
GTTAATATTCATCACTTAAAAATATTTCTGACAATTTTCTATTTGCAAAGTACAACACACCATGTACATTCTAGCCAACATATATTTCAAGGTTGTCACAGTAGTGTGATTTATTATAATAAGTATGGTGAAATTCTGTATTTATTCTCAACCTCCATTATTCAGAGACATCAGCAACTTTTAAAAATATACGTGGCACCCAAGGAATAATTTTACTTTTGAGTACTTGAGTACTTCACTGTCACATTTTAAACCACATTTCCGGTATTTGAATTCCCTCCTTCTACTGGGGGTGTTAACTGACTGCTTCACATGAGTAACCTAAAAAAACAAACTGTTCATATTCCTATTTGTGTGCTATCATCTGTATCCCTTAAAAGAAAATCTTTGAAAATGAAAACTAACAAGTAACTCAAAATGACAATGATTTTACGGGTTCTGCGAATGACAAAACTTTTAAATGCACTATAATCATTTCGTGGCTTTACTGCTGCTGTAAGAAAAAAAAATCAGTCCTCTGTAGCTAATTTCCTTTGATATTTTTAAAGTGGCCATTATGGCCTATATAGAACCTGAGAGTTGACAAAAAATATTGGGCAGTATGAAAGAAGCTGAAGTTACAAATGATAAAACAACTGTCAAAGTCAATGCATCAATCGTGTCTACACAAGTGAATTACAAACATATAATGAAATGACAATCATGTTTTTTTTCTAATAAACCTACAACAAAGGGCATCTTACTACACAGCTAGCTTGGAACAGTTTTCATCTCAAACAACCTTATTTTGAGCAAATGTCATTAAACTTTTCTTTTTTTTTCTCAAAACTGAATACCAGGTATGGACATGGCCTATGTTATTACATTATCTGCACTCTGCAGTTATGCTGTGAAAATGTGTTTATTTGAAATGTAAGTTGCATGTCTAAGTCAAGAGACAGCCAGGTGGAAAAGCCTTGCAGACAGATTGCTATCTCGAGCTATAGCAGCACCACAGGAGTCTGCTGTATCACATGACATTCACAGGTGGGATGGAGCCAGTTTTGCCCGCCCCTCTATGGGCTACTGTCCTATGGAGCATCTTCAGCCACTGCCTCTTTCTACCATGGTGTGCTATTGGGTAACATTTCTACCTGGAACCATCAGGAAATATGTCCACCCCCAGCCATAACCCATGCAAAGACAGCCCTGCAGAATTTCCCCCTGGGATCAATAAAATTCACCTCAATCTTAATCTTACTTAGGAAACAGATAATGATGCCGTACATAACATGACTCGGGTATACGAGTCCCTGTTTATTTATATTTCATATCATATAATATTTCTTAATACTCTTTCACAACCTTATTTGTACTGTGTGTATTATCTTCACACTTGAGTTTTTGCACTACATGTTTCTATCTGTGCAAAGTATGTTCTCTTGCTCCTGTATGCAAATGAATTTCCCCCTGGGATCAATAAAACATATCTCTCTATCTATAGCCCATGAAGAAGGAAACAATTATATGTATTTAGACTGACAGTTGGAAACTCTTAGATAGCCAATTCAGTATTTCAATTACCCCACTTACCTGAGGCAGAAGGGCAATTTTCAACCCATGAATAATATAACCAGATATAATTATGTTGTTTCCAGTTGTGTGAAAATGGGTGGTTTGCTTAAACAACCATTTCAGGAATGGATGCAATTTATGTTACTTTAGGCTTCATGAATAGTTTGCTGTTACTTGCTGCCATTACAAACAATAACTGCTCATTACAGTATCTACTCAAAATAGCTACCAAATGGACATGGATGGCTAAGAGTACAAATCAAAGCAGAAACCTTTGTTCATTATTATTATCACATAATTTTGATTAACATTCATGTTTTGTTTTGAATGCAACCTATTGGAAGTTTTGTGATAATAAAATAACAGATAATTACAACTTTTAATTTTAAATCATATACTTTCAGAACAAATGATGTGCACCTTTGGGATGGTTCTTCTTCCTGAGATCTTTCACCACCGAGCTTCACTAGGATACATTTGTTTAATATTTTGCACTAGAACTCATCATTGGTGTAGGTTTCGCATCCTCAACGATTGTTATTCTTCCACCAACTATTTTTAATGTGTAATTATAAACTCTTAGTTAGAAAGCAGATACATTTTCAAAAGAGCCCTTTTAAAAAATCAGATGGCAAGACCTACAAATTAAGATTCAGATAATAACAGGCCATAATTATAAACCTGATGCAAACTCAAAAGTCGCAACACATGATATGAAGCAGAATTTCCCATGACCTCTTACTGGATGATGTAATTTGATACCTGAGGCGAAGCGAAGTCTGCCTACAAACTCTTTATCGAGGTACCATGAGAAAAGAACTGGTGCTTTTGCTTCCTGTTATACAATTCTGACCATTATCAATAGCAATAGACATTTTTAATTTCCTATTATAAATCTATTGTTTTTGTGTATGAAATGACTGTTAATCTCATCCACAAAATACTCTTATGTCCAGGAACTATTTCTAAATGTCTTGTAGGTCCATTGAAGTCAAAATACATAAAATCACTATTTATATGATTTACATCTTTGATTCGTGAAATGTATAAATGTCTACATTGTGTTCATCTATCTATCTATCTATCTATCTATCTATCTATCTATCTATCTATCTGTTTTTTGAGCAATGATGACTTGCTCTCAAGTGTATCCCAGTGCAAAGAATAATTACAGCTGAACATATATGTTATGTCCTAATTCCTATTTCCTTCATTTTTCAGTTTGTTCACTGTGTACTAATTCGCATGCAGTCTAGCCCATCAATGACATATTTTGAACATAACTACCTACATCAGGGACACTAATGTGTGGACATTACTAATAGCTGTACATTATCACCCAGTGAGAGAGATAAGACTATAGGCATCGAAACAAACATGAGCATTGATTATGCTTTCAATGTGAGACACTCTGGGAAATATATATTTTTCCAAAATTAAATTCTTTCCTCTAATACAAGTCTAATGAATGATGTTTCTACAGGTTAATTTATTGGTGCCTCAGGTTAATGCACATTGTTTTTAACACTGTTTAAGCAAGGTCCAAGTGCAAGGCTGATTTTGTTAAACAGTACTTCAGAAGTGTACTTACTCAACATATTGGAAAGAACAAAACACAGAATTCAACATTTATATGTTTGAAGATAAAGGACAGCACTATTCTCCCAGTAGGCAGCTATGCAGGTAAGAGACAGTTCAGTGGTTAAAGCCAATCCCTTGGAGTATAAAATGTACAGGTCCAAGTCCTAGGAGGAAGTTTTGTTGAACCATTGATTAAAGCACCATTCTGTGTAATGGTAAGTTGCTTAGTCAACTAAAAATGTAACAAAGAAAGTGTATTTAATAGGCCTATATAACTTTGTGGAGTATTATGTAAATTTAAATTTTGCAGAGAGGAATATGTTTCCATAGAGTATGTATTGTTAGTTTATATCAACCAAGCTGGGAACGGCGTTCTTCCAGCTCGCATTGCATCTCACATCTGCTGAGCTGTTGTCCATTTATAACAAAATCCTGTGTGTGTGTGTGTTAAGCCTCAGCCTGCTTCATTATGCAAGTTTTGCCTAATTCATTTATGAGATAACTATTTGTTTGTAGTTCAGATATACTGTAATTACATTTTAAGTAAAAATAATATTATATTGCAGTAATGACATTACAAATAAAGATAAAGCATCAGGCAATGTACACAACATAGTACGGAGTCTAGGAGAGCAGAGCATTTGAAAGGTTTCAAATATATTGGGAGGATGTTTTGTTTTTTGTGATTATAGTGAAAAACTGGTATTTCGATTGGAAATTATATAATTTATTGGTCAAATAAGCAATAGCGGTACTTCTGACCTAGTTCCAGGTAGTTTCATTGATCTTAGGACTCGTCTCTAGCTCTCCTTCCGAAAGGCCAGCGTGAGCAGAAATTATAGGTAAATTAAAGATGGAGTACAATGTAAAATAACCTATTAGAAGCCCATCTTTATGTTCCGGTGAAACGGCGCCAATGAGACATTACATACGAATCGAATACAATTCTTTGGACACCTAAGCGGCTATTATTGAAACGTGATTGATAATTTACCTCTTGAAATTACACAGCAGTTATGATTTTAACCCATGACCCAAGATATACGAAAATGCTAATTATAGCCTATCTATATCACTTCGCTATGTGTATGAATAAAATGCACACGAAGTGGAGAAAATCAAACCCATAACGCATTCTCGTGTAATCAAAGGAGAAAAATAGCTGCGAAGAATATAAAACATTATACAAGCAATTGCTCATTTACCGTTTTACTCGTTATAATTTTGAAACCAAATGTAAAACGACAAAATGTAGCATACATTATTTAGGTGCTACACTATATAGAAGGAAATCTCATTAACATTACAAAATGAAACTGCTATAGAACAAGTCAGGCTGGTGAAAGTATTTTCTAATTTGATGGACTGCATACTCAACATATTTCAGTGATCCATCACAAACTACCCCGTCTGTCAAGTCGAGGAACACACGTGTCACATAAAACACGTGTCATTGAGTTCCTTAAAAAAGGACCATGATAGGGATAAAATTGTTATATTGACAGGGCATCATGGTGTGATTTCGGAATCCAATCCGACCCACGACTGAGAGGAGGGTTAAATGCAACACTTCTGTTAAAAATCATTGGTGAAGATGGATTCAGCGTGGAACTAAGAAATGCTGATTGGACAAAACAGAAGAATATAGGACACATGAAGCGGCTATAGCTACAGTTGCTTCACTGGTGAAATTAAATCGTGTAATAGCTAAGTAACGTAAATTAATAAGCAAAGTATTCGTTCTGTTCGAATGAAATAACACAGCGCCGCTCCCCCATCCCGCTACAATATGTGAACTGGTGTCAGAAAAAAATAAAACAAAACTCGGAAGGAGGTGGAGGAAACTAAAAAGTGGGTGGAGTAATAAGACGGAGAAAGATAGCTGCCTCTCCTCTTCATGAGGGGCGAACAAAAATAGGTTATTTGGAGGTGGCCAAAAATACTGAACAGGCTGCGTCTGCTTTGGATTGTGTCTCTGCATGTTATATGATTTAATTGCTGTTTATGAACCTTTAAACTCATTTTTCCCCAAGTGAAGACGACTCCGTGTTTTTCTTCATTTTTAATGTTTTGTGAACGCTGTGATGTGATTGCCCTTGGCTTTCTGTAATTTTTACTTTTTAATTTTATTTTTCCTCTCACCGTATAGCCAGCGTGGGAGTAGTAATCAACCACTGTGTCCTCTCTCTCTCTCTCTCTCTCTCTCTCTCTCTCTACGGCATTTCCTCCAGTGGATCTTGCTTTCCGAAATCGAGCCAGGATCCTCGCATCAGTTTTTACCCATCCATCCGAAGGAAAACCCGGACCCGCTCGACCCTTGCGGGTTTCTTTTTTTATAAATATATATATATATATATCAGACTGGCAGCGACACTACGGGACAATTTTAGCGACAGTGGACTTGGAGGCGGGACTGAAAAGGGGATGAAATCGGTCAAAATGACGGGTCAGTTCCTTTCTCTCTTTTTTTGTTGTTGATCTCTTTTCGGAAATATTGCTTAACTCGTGAAACCTCGGCTGTACGCAAATGTCTATGTGGCAAAGGGCTGCATCTGGGATCTACTGATCGAGACTGGCTAATCTAGTCAGTGAAAGTCGTCTATTTGTAGCTAAGGAAAGGGAGAGAAGGGACGAGGGAGGTAGAGAGAGAGAGAGAGAGGTAGAGAGAGAGAGAGAGAAGAGGAGGGGGGGGAAATATCCTCGTTTTGGCTGAGGATTCAAACAAGGGGGGAATACCTACAGTTAACTACGAACGAAGTCCTGTGGAAAATGTGCGCCTGCCGTGCACTGACGACCTTTAACTAGGTAAGATTCGGCGTGGGAGTGGGAGTGTATCTGCTAGCTAGTGTCTCGTAAACTGGTAGATATTCGACTAGCTTAACCGCACTGAAGAAAGAGAGGAGGGTGATATCCGTTCTCGGAACAGGTGCATTTAGAGGAGGAAATATTCCTTGCGAGTATTTTTTTTCTTTTCATCTTGCGCTGTCCGGAAGGGAAACGACATGCACGGGGCTTTAGTTTCATTTATTAAGAAGAGAATTGTTTCGATTTCGAGATGTGGAAGACGTGTCTGTTTGCAGTATTGGTATATATTAGCTGTCTGTAAGGACAGCCGTCGTTTCATATTATGCACCCCCTCCACCATCACCACCTCTTGCCTCCGGTCCAAATGAAAAATGGCCTTTGTGGGGAGGCGGCTCGGTGTTTGGCAGTGAAGTCGGTGTCTAACTATATACCAGGCTCCGGACTTGGAGAAATATGCGGCTTTGTCGCATGGAAATCTATTGTCAGTGTGGGGTGATTTAACCAGCCCGGGTTGGACTTTGACTGGCAAAACGAATTGCAACGGGACTTAACGGCGTTTTAGCTAAATACACCGATACGATGTAAGGTAATGCGATACTTTCACTCTTTACTTTTGTCTGCAATTCTGGCTTGAGCACCCCCCCCCCCCGAAGTTTTCTGGCATGTGTTGGAGGATTTTTATTCCTTTCCCACAAGTTCACCCGAGTCCTGTACTTGTTATAATAAAAATCTCTTGAAAAATACGTGCCATACAATACACCTCTGTCAGCAAGTTTGTTGGACCAACTTTATTTTCTGTGTGTAACTTGTGATCAATCGTTCAATATCTCATTTCTAATGATCATTTGGGGAAAGGGGTAATGGTCACTTTGACTGATCAGTGTTGCGCATCCTCGTTTGTATATAGTTGACATAAAAACAAAAATGCATAAGGCGTGCCTAACATTGTGTTGGTCATTTTATTATTTTGCCCACGTCCTTTTCTCCATGGAAACGTTTTAATCATTCAAATGGGGAGGGGGGTCCGTCTTGCGGTCTTCCGAAATTAAATGCAGAGCAGCTGAAAAGGGGAACAGTGTCGGTTTAATGATCACATCCAACGCGCAAATGCTGGTTTTTAATCCGATTTTTAAATCACACACATGTCATTTGTACAGTTATCTGCCGTTTAATGCTGTGTTTCAGCCGCAGTACAGTTAGGCTCTTGTTAATCCACTTGAGTAAAACAGTTCGGCGTTTTCTGTCTCGATTTTATATACACATGACTTAAAATGATATAAATCATGTATGTCCAAATATTTTTTGTATACATAAATAGGTTAGAGGACGTATATTATTAAAAGAGCTCCCATCAGAAATTATAATTAAAGTTGTATTTCAAGTGGGATATTTTAAACAAATTGATCGATCATTCTGTTGAGAAAAGAAATGCAATTTATGTTGCAAATCTTGTTATATATTTTTCAGGTTATGTTTTGCACAGCTACATACTTTGTTTCAATGATGTCCTATAACCGTTTCTGATTTTGCATTGGATTTTCCCCAGTGAACCGTGTCCGATATTCACCTTTACAGGCCTTTGCTATTTATCCGGCGGTATTTCACGTTATTAATTTCCGCAAAAATGTAGCAGCGCTCATTAACACTGCTAATCTTATTTAATGTGTTTCACGTCATTGCCAGTGGAGACGTCCAGAATGTAATTTAAGCGAATCATCATTATTGCGAATCAGCGGATCATCATTAATGATTGTGGTAGTTATGAATACGAGCTGTGTATCTTTTGGTGTGTGAAGAAATTCTTTGCAGGAATAGATTTATATTATTTGCGTCATGGTGTGTAACTTTAGGAGGGTCTCTGCGGCCTGTGTCGTTTTGTCATGTGTGCCTTAAGTTGTGTGGCACATTGGGGGTTGCCAATGCAGTTCAAAGACTCTTCTCTTGTGAGGAACAAGGCCTTCAGTTCTCTTTGATCTCTCATTCAGACAAATCACATTTACCCAGCTCTGTCTTAAGCAGGGGGGGGGTATGGCTTCATGGTTTAAAGTTCGTCCCTAGAATCACCCCCCCTCCCCCCCCACCTTGTGAGAGGTGGTCTACTATTACATTGTTTGCCTACCCTGGGCAGCATTTTGTATCCGGTTCTATGTGGTGTATTTTTAGTTTTATGAAAAGTATTAATGATTAAGTTATCAATTTTTTAAAGGGGAAGACTAATTGTATAAGAAAACAAAACGACTTTCTGCTACAGTACGATTACTTTGTCATAGCCAGAGGGCAAGCTGCTGTAGTTGCTTTGAAATATTCCCTGTTGTTTTCCTTCTGGGGTATCATTTACTAACACCACTGTTCACTTTAAATACTTTCCAGGATTGGGCAAACCTAGGCAACTGCTTGTACATTTCTAGCGCTGTTTCTTTAAAGCAGGTGGAATTCCTATGAACATTTGCAGGAATTGTGGTTGATGCAGCACGCTGTTGTGCCAGGTGTAGTTTTCTTCCGTTTTCCTCCTGCGGCTGTTCTGAAGTGTGCGCATATTGGATTTTATTTTGAATTGTTTGGCTTCAAAATGGATTCCAAAATAGCAGTTCCTCCTTTGGAATGTGGGGTATGGGGTCCCCACGAAGCCATTATACAAGGAAAAGCCATTATCCAGTGATTGTCATCAGCCGCCGTGTCTTATGGCTGTGGCCTGAGCACAACTTCCATTATAAATCACACAAAGCCTACTGCCATGATTTGATATGAGATTAGGCCCTCTGATGCTGTGTGTGTGTGTGTGTGTGTGTGTGTGTGTGTGTGATCTAGGTATACATTACATTGTGGGGACCAAATGTCTGCACAATGTGATAAAAGCCTGTTATTTTTACATTGTCTGGATCTTTTTTTTTTTTCCTGCCCCACAAGCGCAAACAATTTTTTTAAAAATCTGTGACTGCAGTCACAAAGCCAAAAAAAAAAAAACAGATATGAAGGTAGGTAGAAAACGTTGTTGAATGGATGGTCCCCACACTGATATGGATGCAGACATGCGTACAAACGTGTGTGTGTGTGTGTGTGTGTGTGTTGTGCAAGTTCCACTGACAGTACTGCTGTCATCCTCCTCTTTGTTGATAGTTCACCCCAAGTGACCATCTGAGGAGGTGCTTAAAGAACACAGCTACTAGATGTCAGAAGCATCCTGAGTGTATATATTTTTTTAATAATTAAAATAGTCATTGATTTCCCATGAAATATATAGATATATCACCTTTCACTCAGCCTCATTTTTTTAACTTCAGCTTATTACATTTGATTTGGGTTTTTTGCCCAATAAATCATTCCATTCAGTCTGTATTGCATATATTTTTGTTCCAACTATAAGTGTGCTGGGAAGGTCAGTCTTAAACAGCATTTTGGTGTATTTGATATCCCTGTGTGATCCAGTATCTGTTTTAGGCCATTTTATGACCATGTGCTTTAATTATAGGCACTGGCAAGAATAGCTGTAATTTAGGTATAACTTGTATTGTCCTTCAGAACCAAAAAAGGTAAAACAGAGCTTATTCTGTTTGTGCGGGAGCAGTTTTAACAAAGCTGAGATTAAGCTTCTTGTCAGAGGTCACTTTGAGCTCCACATACAGTAGCATTACAGTCCATGGTCATAGGGTGAAGTGTAAAACACAAGTGTAGGATATATA
>JAABNX020000143.1:4019904-4040520 GCA_015163995.2 Mormyrus lacerda
ATATGTGCAGATGTGCATTTCATTCCAGTCTCAATGCATGTATGCATATATATACATATATATAATATGCATACATGCATTGAGACTGAAATGAAATGCACATCTGGCCCAATGTGGGTTCCTACTGTCTCTGTTCCGGTTTGTACATTGATCTACCTTGGGACCATTAGCTCTACATAATTAATAATAGAGGATTTATAAATGGCAAGAAGTCTAAAGAAAGACTGTATTTGTTTTCTTAGGGTCATGCGTATGTATTTTCCGCAATCCTTTAGAGTTGTTCCCTCAACGAGTTGGCTCAACTTGAAATTGTGCACTCACCCACAATGTACCTCATTATTCTGGAGATAGATTTATAATGGGCTATATCTAAAACATTAGTATTTCAGATAGGAAAGAGAACCTGAAAACCATGCAACAAAATGCGTATAAATGCTAGTTTTGCAGAAATTGAGGCCACTAATAGTTAATAAACAGGACAGGACAACCTCAAACCGTGTGAAGCAAAACACAGAGCTATCCATTACATCTGCTCATTTACTGACACCTTAATGATGCATATTCCTGGAAACAGAATGTTTGATTGTTCTCATTTATTTTTCCAGATAACAGAGGCTGGAAAAGAGGTTTTGCCATCCTGGTTGCACTGGGACGAAGACAGTCACACTCTCCAGGGCCTTCCCCTGGAGGCAGACAAGGGTGTCCATTATATCTCCGTATCTGTGTCAGATGCCAGTGGAAGCCAGATGTCTCGTACTCCTGATGTTTTCTCAATCGAAGTGCATCCAGAAGACCACACAGACACTGACCCCCTTCAGCTGGCACTCCAGTCTGTTAGCACTGAGGCTCAGCCATTCGTCTGTAGTAATGAGGAACCCGTCACTGTACTTACAGTCATCCTAGATGCTGACCTCACTAAGATGAGCTCCAGGCAGAGAGTGGGACTACTGAATAGTATGAAAAAATTCTCTGAGGTGGGACTTCAACACATGAAAGTCCTACCTGTAGTTAACAACCGCCTTTTTGACATGTCTGCCTTCATGGCTGGACCGGGCAATGCCAAGAAGGTGGTGGAGAATGGGGCCCTCATTTCTTGGAAATTGGGTTGTGCTCTGGACCAAAGCAATGTTCCTGACATCAGCAGTGTCCAGACCCCTGCCAAAGAAGGAACTATGTCAGCACAGCTAGGATATCCTGTTGTGGGATGGCATATTGCCAACAAGAAACCCCATGTCCCCAAACGAATCCGACGACAGCTCTACAACACCCCTACTCCTATTCCCTCCATTCTTCCTCCAACATACCTTGATCCCCCTACCCGTATTGTGCCCACACCTACCTCCCCTTCTATTGCACCAGCTACCGATAGTTTTGCCCCTCCTTTTCGAGGTCCTGTACCTCTCCCTATGAAGCCCACTATAAAGGTCAGAGACTCAATTCCCCATACTCCCACACTGGGGCCTCCTCAGCCAACGAGAATAATGGATACCACAAGCACCCTTTCCATCATGCCTACAATGACCAGACCTGTGTTTGTTGAGGCTACAGCTTCTCCGACTCCGGCAACATCAACTACTAAGAAACCAAAGCTTCCACCCTCAACAAAGAAACCCAGGAAGCCCAAGACATCTACTCCAGCACCCAGAGATACTAGAACCACAACAACTAAACCGTCAAGACGTACCACTCCTTCACCACCTTTGCTTGATAAGAATTCAAAACCAGAACTACGTAATCCTATTGACCAGGTGAATGCATGGGTTGGGACCTATTTTGAGGTAAAAATTCCTTCTGATACCTTCTTCGACAGGGAGGATGGTACCACAGACAAGCTGAGGCTGACCCTGCGAATGAACCACAATGAAGCAGTTGGGGATAACTCCTGGATTCAGTTTAACAGTACGAGTCAACTCTTGTATGGACTTCCAGACTGGCAGCATGTAGGTAAACATGAGTACTTCATGCATGCAACTGACAAAGGTGGACTGACTGAAATAGATGCCTTTGAGGTCCACGTTAATCGCTGGTCACCTAGTAACAAACCCCCTGTTTCATTTATCGCTCGATTCCATGGGGATCCTCATATGATTACTAATGATGTTCAGAAGAAGATCCTTCTGATTAAAAAATTAGCCTTTTCATTTGGTGACCGCAACAGTACCACAGTCACATTGAAGAACATCACTGCGGGATCCATTGTGGTGGAATGGACTAATAACAGCCTGCCACAGAAACCTTGTCCTAAAGAACTGATTCAGCACATGACGCGTAAGATCTCTGATTTTAAAGGCAAGCCCTCTCATGGTTTTAGCAGTGCAATGGAGCCAGATTTCAAACCCATTAATATCACAGTCAAAGGCACAGGTAGCTGCCATACGTACATGTTTGTGCCACCAGGGGAAATCACTGTTCCTATCCTTCCAACGGATGCACCTTCTCTGGGTCCAGGACGGCAGAGCACAGATGATGTGTACTTACACACAGTAATTCCAGCCGTGGTCGTTGCTGCCATCTTGCTGATCGCTGGCATCATCGCCATGATCTGTTACCGCAAGAAGCGCAAAGGCAAGCTCACTATCGAGGACCAAGCGACGTTCATCAAAAAGGGAGTGCCCATCATATTCGCAGATGAGCTGGATGATTCAAAGCCCCCACCATCTTCCAGTATGCCCTTGATCCTACAGGAAGAGAAACCTCCCCTACCTCCTCCAGAGTATCCAAACATGGCTAACCAGGAGACCACGCCCCTTAACCAGGACCTTTTGGGAGAATACACAGCTCTGCGGGACGAAGATCCCAACGCTCCTCCTTACCAGCCACCACCACCCTTCACTGCCCCAATGGAAGGGAAAGGTTCTCGTCCAAAGAACATGACACCCTACAGATCTCCACCACCTTACGTGCCACCATAATGTTTAGTGAAACCTCCAGCAGAGGAGGGAAAGGGACTAATGCAGTTCCACGCCAGTGTTGTCTGTCCAGGAAGTAAAGAGGGGTGCTAAAGGTTGTACAATATGGGATTGGTTGGGGGGTAGAACCAGAGAATGGAGGAATTAGATGGTGGTTTGCAAAAGCAACCAACAAGAACTTTCCTCATTTTCATCTTGACTTGGCTACAGCTATTTGGGAAATGCGCCCTCCTGACCCATTTTTTTTTCTTTATTTTTTATTCTGGGCTTTTTTCTTTTTTCCTTTTTTTTCCATTTTGAATGACTTCGAATCAAACTCTACTTGCCTAACAGCATTCTTTTTATCTTCCTCTAAATAATACAAGATGACAGTTCAAAGACTGCAGGCTGCAAATTTTGCTAAGAAAAATCATTCAAATAAACAAGGGGATGGGGGGGGGGGCAAGGCGGACAGTCCTTCAGACAGCACTGAGCTTGGTTTGCCTTTTAACACTAATTGTATCATTTTTACCTGTATTCATATTTGTCTAGCAAAAAGAGCATAACATCAACGAGAGATAGCCTAAAAAATATACAAAAAACTTATTTTTGATTTTAATCCACTGTATATTTGAGATGTTCTGGTAGAGTGTATTTAAGGATGGGGAAACGGGTGTGGGGGTGTGGTGAGTACCAGATAGAAATAACCTGCAGGAAGCCTTTTACCCCAACCAAGATATATAACATCATATATATCTAAAAGAGCAAGAATTTTCAAATGGTTATCAGAACGCAAAGGAAAACGTAACTGTGTAAAGCCTATGGTATTATTAAAGTGATCTACTGACTTCATTTTGCTGCAGTAGCAACAAGTTTTTGGTACTCTTTTTTTTTTTTTTTTTTTTTCTTTTTTTTGGGGACTGAGTGTGCAACTTTATTAGACTGATAATTCCAGACTGTCCCTTATTAAGTAGTAAGACTAGTAATTTATGGAGAAAAATAACTTTTTGCTAAAATTCACAACTGTACATTAAATGAATCAAGATTCGTCTTTATCACAAAAAATATTTTTTCTACATATGAATATGCCTGTAAAACAAAGCATAATAAGAATATTTTCATAATTAAATAGGCACACTTTCAGAAAAATCAGAAAAAAATGCCTCCTGCAGTTTATTTTTATGTGGTAAATATTTTTTTATGTAGCATTGCTCCTGTTCTCAAATTAAAAATAAAAATATATATATAATAAAAAAAAACTAGTATTCAGATGATGCCAACAAGTATACGAAATCTATCTGTACTTTGGTACTCCTGGTTCCGGAGAGGAAAAAAAACTGACAATTAGGTAGAGACGAATCATTGTAGGGGCAGGAAGGCATTTTCCTTAACAACGTCATATGGAAATCAACTGAGGAAGAGGTCTCAATCTGTTTTTTTTTCTTTTCTTTTTTTCACAAAATATTTTGATACAACCTCAAATTGTTTTATGAAAAATAATGAGTAGTGAACTGCAGTTTGTAAACGCTTAGCTTAGTAGAGAATTGATTTATTATCATTTTTCCTTTAATTTCAATAGCAGAAGTTTTAAAGCTACTTATCTTCATGCTGTTCGGATGGCCCGTACTGTGCGTGTGTGTGCGCGTGCGTGCTTGCGCGTGTCCATGTGTGCCAAGGTTTAACTTTCCTTCCTGTTTCTTAGCCAGTGTCTAACTGGATCACTGCATCCAATATTACTGGTGTCTGAAAGTCCTCGTTGTAAGTGACCCTTTGCAATAATGTTAGGTTGGGTGCGGTCATGTGTGGGTTATGGAGCTCAGGGCAATACAAAGCAGCCACAGCGGATCGTAGTGTGAGTTCAGACTCCCCAGCATGGAGCTTTGTGTCTTAAGGGGGACGGGCTGCCTCAAAATGGCAACAGACTCGGTACATGCTGCTCAAACAATCCGCCGTTTAACATATTAAAAATGTCTCGCTGCGTAATGGAGGAACGTGCTAGATTACGTTATCATTATGAGAAGAGAGGTTTCTCTCTGTTGATAAGCTCTGGCTATAATGTATTTTGAAATGCTTCCATTTAACTTGTATTGATTTATTCACATGTGAAAGCCCACCAAGGTTTTATTAGACTCTGTCTGTTGTTGAAGCTTCAGCTCATGTTGCATTAGTCAGGTACCGTCTTTTCTGCTAAGCTGTACTGATATAAAGCCTTAAAAAGTAAAATGGTACAAGACCAGTACAGAGATAGGGAGTGGCTTTGTATTCAGGTACGATATCCATTCAAATCCCCCCATTCTCTCTTTGAGAATATCATCATAAGTTAAAAAATTGAGATTCATAGTAAGGTATGCATTTGTGGCCTTTTTGTTCCATTTGCAATGGCTGTATTTTTTCCCCCCTGACTCTCCCTCTCCAGTCTTATCAGGTTGACTATCCGTGGTAATTGACTTCAGTGGGGCTCAGTGACTTGTGTGAAGTTTTGAGGACAAGGAAACCAAAGAGTAATCATGAATCTAATCATGCATTTTTTTCCCATTTGATATTTCATTTATAAATTACTTACCAAACACAAACTGCTAACTTCCATATTGTTTTCTCGCTTTACACTTTTTATACCTTATGGTACTTCACGACTGTGAAATAAAAAGGTCTCTATCGCAAATTGTTCCAATGGAATCCAACCTTTTAAAACAATCAAAAGAAAATGAGAAAGAGAAGAGGGTCCCTTTCTGAAAACTGAGGCACTTGCTAGCCGTGAAATCTCCGTGCTTTCTGGGTTTGCAAATTTGTAGATCCCATTTTTACCGGAAGCATTTAGATCATCATGCTAATCAGTCTGCAGCGTGATTCCTGGACATGGCAAGAGATTAAGCTCTGACTGTGTAATATTTGTTTTCCATCTCATTTACTTTTATTTTGCGTTTGTAAATCTAGGGATTGGTGTGTCAAATATCAGCCTTATGCCAATGTTTTGCGCAGCTCTCTAATTTCCACTGGGGCAACTTTCTCTCTATGAATAAATGAGTCCTTACAACTGGAATATTGAGGTTATCCTTATGTGTGAGGAATGAGAGATGATAAGGTATTATCTGTAAATGTTTGTGTGGTATTAAGTCTACACCGCCCCTCCCCCCGAATTTTTTTTTCTCATTAGTTTTTGGTTGTCTTTCTCCCCTGCTGTTACTTGACAAGTGGGCACAGCTCCTCTTGTCTTGATGGGGCTGGTTCGGGGGGGGGGGGGGTGGTTGTGTGAAGTGAGCTTATTGAAGCCCTCAAAAAGAAGAGGGGTTAAGTGGTGAGATATATATATTTTTTTGTCTTTTCTAATCCTTTGGCAGAGCAGAAGAAAAATGAGGAGAGCAAACAGAAAAAAAGTTTGCACCCTGGAAACCTGACAATTGTCCATTGCCATGGCAACCTAAACCTTACAAAGGGGGGAGGTTAAATGCTTAATTAAACAATAATGCAAGATGAAATTCTTTTCACTGTTTTTAATAGCATTGTTTTATTTATACCACTAGACACTGTATGTTGATCTTGTATTAAAAAAGTGTTTTCACCAAATACTGCCATTCTCCATTATTGCTTTTTTCCACCTTTTGTGTTGGTTTACAAAACTGTGTGCATTAAACTGTTCCTTCATGCATGTGTTAGTGTGTAATGCATAGTCCTTTTTCCTCTGCAAAGTCATTCAGGGGAATTTTTAGTACTACGTGTGGTAATGCTTAGTGTATCTGCCTGACCTGACCTGACAAGTTTAATATGTGTTTCAAGGTGGTGATCTTGAAGATATTTTGAGTGAGCCTGTTGGATAAGATCACAAAGGTATTTTAATAATAATGCTTTTGCCGTTCAGATTGTAGCTCAATTCAAGGTGACATTCAAATTATTATCAGATAAAATTAAAAGACAACTGTGGCTTAAACTACATCAGATTAAAGAATTGAACTAATGCATCAGAGCTGCTAATCACTCTGCAACTATTAGAAAGGACGGGACACATTTACTGGTCGTCTCGTTTCAGGATGTGAGAACACCTTAAGTAGTAATCTGTACACATGCTGTGAGTCATTAGCATTAGGGCACTTAGAATAGCAGTACAAATGAATCGCATCGGGAAAATGCACGTTTTCAGAATTTTGAAAAAGTGTAAGCATTAGGAGAAAAATGTCAGCTATTGTGTTCATTATCAGTATTGCATAGCACATTGTTTATTTCCGAACATTAACGAGAAGTACAATTATATACGTATGCTTTATTAATTCTTTCCATTAACCTTAAAATTATTTTTAATTATGTGGTTTGGAACAAACTAATGTAGCTCAAATGAGAGAGCTAATTTGTAATCAATTAGGGGAATTTATGCTCAGCCTTTGTGCAGTATGTTAACAAGACTTTTTTTTTTTTCTTTTTTTTTTTTAAATCATTAGCCTTCACTGGATGATGTAATTTAGTGAAGAGAGATCTAGTATGGCAGAAAAGGAATGTGAACACTTTTGTGCTATTTATTTTTGCATGGTTGGGTTCATGTGCAAACACCCTGGACTGAGCTTATGTACCATGCAGGGGTTTCCCATATACGGTCGAATGACCTGAAAATATCATATTTACTCTTCTTTTTTCTCTATTCTCCAGAAAAAAATATTTTTTTGTTTGTTTTGGGTGCAATTTCCACAAATGAATGTCAGGAATAACTTAAAAACAAGGTTCTGAAGCTGAAGGTTTTGATTCTGAAAGTTTTGTTTGTATAATTAAAAGTTATTTTGGAAGTGATACAGCAGCTGATGCAGCAGCATGTCAAAAATGTGCATAAGACGCATTTTAAACGTTCACTATTAAGCATTTGTGTTTTTTTTTAATACATTTATTGTTTGTTCCTTTTTCTTAATCATGGTTAATCATTTAACACAATTCCCCAATCGCCAAATTCATTTTACTGGGCAAGTATCTCAGACTGTAGGAGGAGGTGAGGTGAGGAAATCGTAAGAAGAGAAGAAATGAGGGAACACTTTTTCAGGCCAACTAAATTATTTTTTCATTAACAGAATCCATGATGAGACGTGTCCAAAGCGTGGCGACAAAAATGGCTGGCTGGTAAGAGATGCTCAGTCAGCCATGCATTTTGAAAGCCTCTCGTTCTGCAACAACTGCAGTACAAGTCAGCTGTTACTCCAAGATCAGTTTAAAACGAAGTTCATAAATTAATATGGTTGCCCAAACCTTTCAGGGTGTCAAGGTACTAATATACCTGACTTATGTTGTGAATCATGGAGCGCAGACCTATACATATGACATAATCGCTGGGCTGATGTGCGGCTGGGGGGGGCTAAGTCTCTGTGCCCGGGATTGGAAGGTCTCTGGTTCGAGCGCCGGCAGAATAGTCACATCTCCATGGACACTTCAGCCGGGCCCCCAACACCCCTCCCCCTAGTCTCCGGGATGCTGCACACTGGCTCCAAGCTTGATCTGACCTGTGTCTGTGTGTCTCATGGAGAGCAAGATGGTATAGGCAAAGAGAAGCATCCCATTATACTTGTGCAAATGGCAAATAAAGGGTCTTTTCATTTTCAGAGGATTTAGTACCTCAACAATCGAAACATCAGTGTGTGCAATGAAGTTTATGCTACATTGCTCCGTCCACTCACTCGCCTTTCTGAGAATAGCCCAGTAAAGTCAGTGTCAGACAGGGAATGTGTGTCGCATGATCACTCTTTAGTACATCAGAATATCAAATGGTACACACTGCCTTCGGCTGCATTACACATGAAAAATATAGTGACCTGGAGTGATTAATTAATGTTCAGATAACAAAATTAAAATGTTCCGGTACTTGGTTCCGCGCTGCATTACACCAGAGACTATGTAATCAAGATCGCAATGCACCTGCATATTCTATAACGGAGGTTTGTTGAAGTTACTCATGTTCTCGATGTAATTCAGGGGAATCGAACCAGTTTGTACTTTCAGCTGTTTGTTCTAAGGGAGTCACTGAAAAATTCTTGAATAATGCCTTCATTAACATGATGCTGAATACGTTTGAAAAGTAACACAGAAATACAGCAATTGGGTCTAACACCACGCAAGTGGAAACTGGATGTCAATTAACAGAAGGGTGGGTACCTGATCTGCACCTAGGCTATATTGTAGCCTCATAAATTCAGATGCAATAGTTGTCAAACTCTTCAGAGAAAGGAAACTTGGGGTAGGTTATAGGCAAGTGATTTCTGGCATATGAAAAAGCTTTTTGTTTTTTTTACAATTGCACATTTTTTGAGCAGTAACCTGGTTTTCTGTAAATTGTTCCTTTAAGTGGTCATATTTTTCGATATTGTCATTTTAAGGTTCAAACAGAAAACAATAATTTAAAAAATCATTTGTACTGTTAAATCTCAAACATACTCTTTGTTAAACTGAAGAGAATAATTATATAATAAATTTAACAGTAAAAGGGCCATCCTTTGTAATGGTCCCAGAGCCTATTATATACACTGTGTGGACAAAGGTACTGGGACACCTGCCATTACTTTTATGACATCCCACTGTAAATCCATGGTTTTGCTCATTCATCCAGAAGAGTATTTAGAAGATTAGACACTTATGCTGGATGTGTAGGGCTGGTTTGCAATGCTCCAGCATGACTGTGCCCCAGTGCACAAAGCAAATTCTGTAAAAGCATGGTTTGGTGTGGAAGAATTTGACTGGCCCACACAGAGCCCTGACCTCGACCCCGTCGAACACCTTTGGGATGAACTGGAACAGAGATTATGAGCCAGGCCTTCACATCCAACATCAGTGCCTGACCTCACAAATGCTCTTCTGGATGAATGGGCAAAAATTCCCAAATCTCCAAAACTGGATATAATGACGTAAAATGTTTGTGCTTAGCATTAGCATTACGTTACACACTTTATGTTAACCTTGGTACACATACAAAACTAGTTTAACATATTGTCCAGGCTTTGTCTTTTACAGTAAATGGATTTTTTAAAAATAAAATATATCAATGAAATGCCTTAAGAAATCACTTATAGAAGATGGAAAATTGGAAATAAAATATGTTTAATGTTATTGCAAACAGTGTACGCACTATTTATTTATTTTTTGTTAATATACCATGATTAACACGCATTAAATCTCCCTCTGCAAACATAAGCATGGAAATCATTTAATGTGAAATATGAGCTGCTGATTGCATTTGAACATCTTTGAAAATTAAATATATATAAATGTTCCTCAAACTGTTTAACAAAGGCTATGATGACTGTTAAATACCTAAATAACTCATAAGCAGAGGTGTGTTACCTTCATATCCGGTATTGTCTTCTGGCTTTTAAAATCAGAGAACATGGCGCCGTTCTTAATGTGTTTTCAAATCAAAATCCATTTGCTATGACAGAGCATAATCTTTGTTGGGTACTTTAGGCCAACTACGTGGAGAAGAACGCTATATGAAAATGAACTGAACTGAAGTGGAACTGTAGCTAAATTAGTAGATAGACTTCCATTTAAAGCACTTTGCCTGCATTGCTCACAGAGCAAAAAGAAGTCACCTTCTACAATAAGCCACATTTTCAGCTCACTCTGTGCTTGTCTGAACATTTGCACCCAGGCTTATGACTGATCCCAAACATGGGCTTGCAGACAAATTCAAATTGTGTTTGTTTGATCCGACTTGGTAGACACTTATCGCCACATTTTGTATAGACTATTGAAGCTAAGCTATGTTTTTACAAGACGTTAACTAGAAACATCAGACTATTACCTGACAGGCTACCCATAATCCAATTTTCACTCTGCCAGTGAGTAAAACCCAGTGAATACCACTGATTCTTCGTTAACCTATTTTCAAATCTCAATCTGGCTGTGAAATGAATGCATGCAGAACTGTCTCTGTCCTTTGTTGTCATCCAGTGGAATCCAACATGCTGTTTACTTATTCATGTTGATTGTGTAAGCTTAATATAAAGGTTCTGAAGTGCAATGACTGTTCCTAGTCAAATGGAAATCCAGGCTCAACCAAGCCGGACAGCATAACTGTTTTGCATTCATGTTCATGTTAGTTTTGGCAGTTGCCAAATTTAGGATGGTTTTGTCATTAATTTCATGAGCCCACGATGCACCCATAGCGGCTCTCCTGCACTGCATGGAAAAGGGGAACCGCGTAACCCATTTGCTGCAAGGCTCAGAACTCTCAGTTAATGAATGCAAATATATTCGGCAACAAAGCTGGTGTGAGCCTGCGATTGTTCTCTACCTGAGGGGTAAAGACGCCCTGGCTGGCATTATGGGAGGTGATCCTGCGGCGATGGACGGAAGCTGTAATGGGGACGGGACTGCAGAAAGATGGGGTAAACAGCACGAAAGGTGACAGCGGACCCAAACGTTTGGGACCAGCACAGCGGCGGAGCGAAACCCTCTTTTCTATCTGGCATCCTAGTTTTTTTTTTTTCTTTTTTTTTGCATCCTCGTCTACATCTGCTGCCTTTTATGTAGCTTATTATCTTCCCTCCTGATAGCTGCAGATGACTGGGAGTGGTATAGCTGACAGCTAAAGGCCTGGGGAATACTTCCTTACTGAAATAGCAAAGTCTGTTTTATTTATTTAGGCGCACAGGGTAGCCCATTTAAGGTGTCAGCTGCGTGTTGTGCCGTTTGTGTGATTTGGGGAAAATTGTAAATGCAGCATGTGTGTGTGTGTTTTTTTTTTTGCTCGTCCATATTGACTAATAATGATAACGGAAATGGGGACAGGAAGTGAAGTCATGGAGGGAAAGAAGAAAGGGAGGAGAGTGTGTTATGATTTTGTTATTCAATATAAACAAGTAGAAAAAAAGTTTGAAAACTTGCCTTACTGTTTTTGGGGGCAAGTTTGTGTGGGGGGAGGGGGGTTCATAAGAATGTAGGACTTGGGTCTTGATCTTAAGGGGTTTCTTTTTATTCCAGCTTTGTTTTCTAATGGGATCTTACTTTTCAAGATTAGAATGTGCTGTCTGCTCCGCTCCTTCTGTCATTAACAAGCTACAAATCTTTTACAGGTATATTTATGCAAATAAAATGCTGTGCGTGTCGCTACTTGATTTGCTTAATTTGTGCACATCAAACAGTACAACTTCATTAAGGTTAATCAGTCATTCAGTCATTTATTCATTTAAGGCATTCAATTATGTAATTTAATTTAATAATCAAATGCTTGTAATTAAATTTGGTACTGTTATTTTAGGGAACAGAATAAATGAAATATATTTCCTATTACCTATCATATCAAAATAAACACACACATACAGGAAATCTTGAAAAAGAGAAAAAAAAACACAAACATACAGATTTGTCAGTCTTCAATCTGCAGCATATTGATGGTTAACCGAAGTACGCAGAAAGATCAGAGGTGAAAATCTCTAGTAGTTGTTCAGTTTTGATTAGCCTCACAAAAGTCGATAGGCTAGCATGTCCGTTAGCTTCATGATTTGCACAATACCACACCTTTCGCTAGGCATTGTGGGTGCGTCTGTCTGCAGGGTTGACAGCTCAATGCTGTGTGTGTACGCGTGTGTGTGCAGTGCATGGTTGTGCACCCATGTCGTGTGGTTAGTGATTTCTTTGTGTGGCTTTGTGCCCCGCATCCCACTCTGAGTGTCTCCTCATGCTTCCAGGGTGAGGCTCCATCCTCACTAGAACCCCACACTGGATGTGCAATGCCAAAAATCATGTTTTTTAAACGCCATTTAGGATGTTAATGCCACCGATACCATACTGTTTTGTTATGGTCTCCACACTATTTTAATTACTTAAATATTTTTATTATTTATAATTCTGAAATGACATTTATTTGGGTAATCAACACCTGCGGAAGCGGCTTAGCACTGGAAATTGTTTTAACATTTGATTAAAATGGTTGTTAAAACAGAACTGTCTGCCAGTGATCTATGAAATTTATAACTAGCTTGCCAAGCAATGAGTCTGAAGTAATACAATTGTGTAAGATTTCACTGATGATAAACTATCAGTGTGAATCTTAAATAACTGAGGCAACTCTTGTTGATAAATATGCTTAATATACTTTATCTTAGCATGAACTCATTAAATTAAACAAATTTGCCTAAAAATCTTCACTGCTACCAACCAATGTTATATGCAACGGTGCCCCCCAAAGAGAAAAAGAAACCTGAAAAGATACCCTTTATAACATAGATTCTTACCTGGGGTGAATTTCACACCTTCTTTATTGACTGGGGTATTTCAGTTAATTTTATAGTTCATTTTGACAGGTGTGAAATCTTTGCTGCACCAAGGCAGACAAACACAAAAAAACATTTATCTGTACAAGGTTGTCTTTGAAACAAAAGACACTGTATGTCTGAACCTTCGAAACGCATCTCATGGGGATGCTGAGTTCTAAACCATTTAGTCGGGACTAGCACATGCCGCATCACCCACCTCCTGTCAGAGAGAAATATGCTGCCCAGCCTAAGGTGAAAGCTAGTCAATGTCTTAACTGAGGACATGTAAAAACAATCACAGATGAATAAGTAAGTGATGCTTTATATAGTGATGCGTTTTTGGTCTGGAGTATTTATCGTCACAATTTTGTACCACGTACAAACCACATACAAACACTAATATAGCTTTAACTTTAAGTAATATAAGACAGATGGTGCAGCTGTTTAATAAGTTTAGTCATTTGAACGATGCATTTTTTTTTGTTCAGATTTAATAGCTACCGACTAATTAAAAAAAGAAAAAAAGAGGGACGAGGGGGATTGTGTCAAATGTAATGTGCAGAAACTAAATGGGACACCCCTTTATATGTGTGAGAAGGTAAAAGCAGTTTAATGATGTTTTTAAAGTGGAATTTAAAAAAGAGTTGCTTAAATCCAGTAGTATTTGAATTGAAATTAGGAAGTTTAGCACATACGGCTTCAGGTCCCCATGAGAGAGATCTTAGTACAACCTCATTTCAGTGTCCAAGACGTGTAGCTATCAGTAATACAATGGTGTCTAATCTTATCTTGAAATTCACATAAGCCGCCTCATGTCTCACGCTCTTATGAGCTTTTAGAGATGCAGTGGCTGATACTGGTCTCTTTGTCAACACAGAGTTTACCCAACACAGATGTATGTGACACATATCTGAATGCAGAGGGCTCTATGCCAGAGGACTTCGCTGTATTTGCAATTTTCTCATTGTGACCCATTTTTTAATCTTTCAGTTACTGCAGATAATTTTCACAGCAGAAGCTATTTTGCAATCTACACTTCACCTTTTTTGTATGTACTGCCTTTTTGTCATAAGTGACCTCCAGATATTTCTGTTTCTTCCCACAGTCCAAAGGTTTGCTCATTTTGTGTGACCATATATGTGTCATCCTGTGCAGCTTGCTGGCTGCCTCATGTTAACATCACATCCCCAACACCCTGTTTGGATAAGGTCATCCTTAGTCATTATCAATAAGACTTATTGATAATGTTTTATTGTGTATGCATTTCATTGCCGACCTAAAGGCCAAGTCATATTCACCTTTTTTGCGTGCACTTTTGGTTGCGGACGAGGGGAAGTGACATAAATTTCGTCAACCTGGGGTTACCACATATGGCTGTTTTTGGTTTGCGTGTATCTCAGATGTTTATGTCTATCAGAAACTGTGTGTGTCTATGCACATTGACCACGCATGTGCAAGATAATTGATTAGGTATTTCCAGTAGGTGGCAGTGCCGACTTTCACAGATCGGCGGACAACAACGAAAGAGTAGAGGAAGAATAGCTGGTATTCTTGAAGCAGTTATGGTGAGCGGCTGCATGAGGAGGGTCAGAAGTGCCCACATATCTAATTGTTCATACTGTCCGGACATTATACCGAGGCGAATGGTATTTTAAAAAGCAACACTATTCCAGTGTTTTGAAGTATTTGT
Source organism: Mormyrus lacerda (assembly GCA_015163995.2). NCBI lineage: Eukaryota > Metazoa > Chordata > Actinopteri > Osteoglossiformes > Mormyridae > Mormyrus > Mormyrus lacerda. Next base: position 4,034,700 of record JAABNX020000143.1, read on the forward strand.
GAAAAATTCACCGGGGTGGGAGGGGGATCCTGGCTAATTTTGTCATAAGGACTTCAAAATACCACGATATGTCTTATTACTGTAATATCGCCTAAGCTTAGACTAACAACCGTTCATAAGAGTTTATCCATTTCACTACACTGACTGTATATGTGTTTGTTCCAATTCATCTGCCCCCTACTGGTCTGGTGGAATATCACTGCAGTATGCATGGACCGACCGCGACCATCCGCATCCACAGCCAGGTGTAGTATGAACTCAAGCTGCCGCTCCCACGACTGTCCACTGCCCTAAAGCGCACGTGGAAAAGCAAAATATGAATTGGCAGTTTGACCTGGCTTAGAACAAAAACTGAGTGACTTTCAGGAGTTATAATGCATCTCAAGGCCTTGTTCTTTTATGTTGTTTAATTCTTGTTATTTTCTTGCATACTGTTTTTCCTGCCAACAGTGCTGCCCAAATAAAAAACAAATAACCAGTGAAACGGTAACTTCAAGCAGTAATTTTGTCATTATCTATGCAAATGATCACCTTGCAATGGATGTAAATTGAGCAAGCAGTTACTGAAAATGATGGATGAATAGACACACGTATGGATGGGTGAATGGATCAGCTTGTCCAATAGGTCTTGGTTAGCATTTGTTTTCTTTTTGAAGTTGTGTTGGTCTCTTTTGATGATGAATGAACCCTAAATTTCCTGCTTTTTGAATTATTATCCATAGTTCCTTAGTTAATATAATCATTCATCGCCAGGCAGAATAGGTCTCAGAAGATGGACATTCGACCCAACTGGTTGGGAATCTACGGGAAGGAAAACATCAGTTCATAGTGTCCACTCTGAACATAAATGAGAAAAAGCCCTTTGACGGGGAAACCCCAGCTTCTCTTGGATTTCACTGAGTCTCTCATGTTACACAGCTGATCTTGAGTGAGAACCGAAGTATTTTCTTCTTCATCAAAAGAGCGTCATGATCTAAAACAGAATACATTTACGCCTTAGTAGCAGTTCATGCAGTTCGACGGATCCACAAGGGCCCGTTTCTGCTAAACGGAACATTTTCATGTGCGTGCTGAGATTTTAGGTCTGTTTATTCCCTGCATGAACAGTGAAATTTGTTTCTATTGGCAACAGCAACTAGCAATTCCTCCCACCTAAGACACCTCACGACAGCAGGGCTTATAAGTTTCATTTTTCATGCTTTTATTTATTTTGTTGGCATCATGAGGGGGAATAAAACTTCACATATTCTATCAAAATTCTGTTTTGGAGTATACAAAGCATCGGTGATTTGGAAGAGGTGGATTAAGAATGTGTGAATGTGAAAATTTCATTATCATTAAAATAGCAACAAATTAAACTGTTGTGGTGACTCATCAAATTATCCAACCATTTCATGCTTTTTATTTTTTTTTATAAAAACATTGAATGCTAGCTCTGTAAAGAAGTCGGAAGAATGTTTATTGAGGTAGATGTTACATGCCCTTCTTATTAATAAACATTACTCTAAACTCACCTTTATCTGTTCATGGTAATTGGTCGCTAGTTAATCTCTCCTGTCAAGGGATAACACAACTAAACAAAAGATATATTTCCTCAGTTCTTTATGCATAATAAATGTAACACTGAATGATACCAGTAATAAAGTCCTATTATGGAGTTCTGAGTATGTGGTCTGATGGAATTTCCTCCTGCAGACCAAAAACATTTAATTTAGGTGAGTTTCTACCCTGGGGCAGAGAAAACTAAATACTCACACCCTGTCAACTAGAACTGTTCAATTTAACTTATGATTATTATTATTTATCTATTTATTGATTTATTGGTAATCAAAAGACACTATATTTATTCCAACATTTTATGCTCCTGAGTTATTTATTTTCTACATGTACACTGATTTAGGAATGTACTTGTTTCACACAGTCTTGTGCTTCTGCACTTTAAGTACTGTGAAACCTTCCCCTTGTTACTTGCTGTTTGTATGTTTTCCCCACGATTCTGGCAGAACACTCTTTTGTGGCACTTTATACCTGTATATGTATGGTATGACAACAATCTTGACACAATTGACTCATTTGAATTGAATTTCACGTATGAGCTACTTTTACTTAAGTAAACTTGTACAGTGGCTCTAACAGTACTTTGATAGATCTTCTGAAATATGAGTAGTGGATAAGTGATGTTCAGTCAATTCAGATAATTCTGCTTGAATTAGGTCTTTGTATTATACATCTTGAGATTTAATGATATGTGATATGTCCTCAAGGGCTTGGTGCCACAATGAATACATTTAACAAGAACATATCCAGAACAATTTTAAAAAGAAGCTTATATGTTTAAAACTATTTTTTAGATTTTGATATATGAGCTTTAACAACTATGGGAAATTAACAAAATGGCAGTGTTTCAATTTGATATGGTGGAAAGCAAAACAGTACCATATATTTTATTCAGGAAGCAAATATAATAAAAAATTAAAAATCTACACATCTCTGACAACTGACTCCCTGGTTCTGAAGGATTTGCGATGCTCATCTCATACGTGGTGTTCCTACAATCACATCGGATGCATCCTCAGAGCACAAAGATATCACACAGAGAGCACAAATACAGAGAAAGCCAGTACAACCAGCATGCTTCTTCAGACAGTAGCTGTCTTGCATAGCCTTTCTATCAAGAGTATCACCCAGGAAACCGTGGGAGGTGACAGACAGGCTCCAGAGGCTGGGATTGGAAACCCAGATAAGAGTGACCAGTCAAAACCTGTTCCTACTCAAATCCTCTCACTTTAGCCAAGCATGCCGTCTGAGTCAGGCACCGAATCCATGTTCCACATGCTGATAAATGTTAATTGGCAAATATCGAAAATAAGCAGCCATCTCTGGCAGCATATATGTTCATCTAAAACTAGAAATTCAGTAAAAAGAATTTAGCATTTCATAACTCATTTCGGTTTTCATACTGAACTGCATATAAGTATAAAGTAAAAATCCAAGTAAAGGTTGAATGGCATCGTTTCAAATGATGGAACGTGACTTTCAACAGTCATACCTGTAGCATTATTTTAGCTACTAATGAAATGAATCAGTCTGCTGCTACATTGCCCTGACTTGCCCCATTATTTTATTTATGGACATAATTTATTATATTGGTTGTCCTTGTTTGTTTTGCATAACACCCCAAAGTGAATTCCTGGTATGTAAATGTACTTGGCCATTAATAAACAATTCTGATTTAGTATGATTTCATCTTCTGTGACATTAGCATAGAATGTTTAGATAGGGACACGTATTTCTTTTTTTACTGTGAGCCGTCCATCCATCCATCCATCCATCCATCCATCCTGCTACCCTTTATCCCTGTTATAGGTGCAGGAGTTCAGCAACCTATGCCAGGTAGCATAGAGCACAAGGCTGGGGAACACCCTGATATGGATGGCAGTCCTTTGCAGGGTTCGTACACACTCACGCTCTGCCAATTGTCTCCACAATCTGTATTACAGTGAGAGCTACTTTTGCAAAGAAATCAATCTGGGAAGTTAAGGAATAGAGATACTTCATTAATCCTAATGGGGAAATTCTCTCTTCACCTACCTCATCTTGCTCTGCATGAGACACACGTACAGCTGAGAGCAAGCTTGGGGGTCACAGCACAGGGTCAGTCAGCGTGCAGCGCCCCTGGGGCTGGGGGGTTAAGGGCCTTGCTCAACGGCCCACAGACATGTGACTATTCTGCCAAGGCTCATGCCAGCAATCTCCGATCACAAGCTCAGAGGCTTAGCCTGCTGAGTTACCTACCGCCCCCTAGGGGCGAGAGCGCCCTCGGTATGTTTTGCCAACCAGGTGGGCTGGCTGGGAGGGGGTGTCAAAAAGCCTACATGCCTTTGGTAAGAAACCCAAGTACCCAAAGGACACCTGTGCAATATGAGGAGAAGATGCAATCTGCACAGACACATCCCAGAGGCAGGATTTGAACCCCGTCGCTGGTGGAGTGAGGCCAATGCAGCACCCTTTTCTCTGTGATACGACTTAAATTCGTCTAAGCTTCCTTTTTCTAGTATACTCAGTTGGTATTCCATTACTATACATCTTGTCATTGACGAAAATTTCACTTCAAGTCACGATCCTTTCAGGGTTACGCTGTATATACAGATATATTCTCGCTTGCTGCTCCTGACTGCAGTGGATCAAAAGATAAACAAAAAAACACAGCTGTTGTAGGTAAAATGTTATGAATACAGAACGCTGGAGAAGTGTGCCTAAAAAGTTAATGTTCATTTACTGAGGAAAAATCCAGGACAGGCTTCCCTGAGGAATGGGAAAAAATAGCTTGTCAAAATTCCATGAAGAACCGTAAGAATGTAAGCACATCTGTGCAGGCTTTTCATAAATTTGTCAGGTTCAACATTACGTTTCTTATCATTTTGTGAAATGAAATCAACGACCCAGCAATCACTGACTGATGATCTTTGCTTTGCATTTCCCAGTTTATTCCAGCTTATTATTTTCTTTACCTAATTGTTTTGTAGAAGTTAGTGTAAAAGTTTTGTTATTAAGACATTAATAAATTGGAAAATCAATAAGTAATACAGGGAAAGATTTCTAAATTCTCAAAGTCTCAATTTTTGGAAAAAAAAAAAAAGAAATGCAGTTCACTGACAATATTTTATAAAGAGCATTTTGTATTTATGCTATGGTGTCTGTAAACATAGGGATGGCAAACTAGCTGGGACCTGACGGATGGAGCGAATCAGAACCATGGCCAAAGAATAAATACGCAAATAAATGGACAGAAATAGCATAACAGGGAAGAAAAAAACCGCAGCTTTGTTTTCCCGTACATCAGCACGGCTGCTCCTAAGTAGTTCATTGAAAATCAGCTGGAGCTGAAACAAGTACAAATGTCAGAACCGTCATGGAGTTCTGTTCATTGATTGTTGCCTCGTATTGCATAGACAGAATTATCTTGGCAGTGATGGAAACATGACAATATATAACTAGACAAAAGTTACAGGTGTGGCCTGAAGATGAAGACAGTGATGATCCTACTAACGGCACATCCATCCACCCATCCTGTGGGGGGGGAGGGTGTTTCCCCAGCAGGACGTAGCATAGGGCTACAAGGCTGAGCTAATGACCTGGATGATGCTCCATGTTAGGACACACAACCACACACTTCACACAACGCATTAATTAGCCTAATGGCATGGATAGAAGAGTGGAGGCTGGAGTGGAGTCGGCTTCTACTGTCAATCTCGGATGTGTGACGTGTCAGTGCTACCTACTGGGCCACCGTGCCGCACCATCAACATTCAATCAATATTAGTAGATGCATGAGGTTTCCGATATTACACATTTTCTATTTATGCTATCAAGAAGGTAGCTTTGCCTGTTGTCAAATCTTATTTGCTGTAATTTTTCTATATCGAGGAAGCTGCCAGACATTCGTTTTTATGTGTATATCTGTGACGTGGCTGCTCTTCTGCATTGTTATTTGACTTGTCGATTTCAATAGTTATGTGACAGCGAAGAACCTCTTAAATCTTTCCCGTTTATATAGACCAATAAAGTTTTGGGGGCCAGACCTCAGCCTGGCAAATCCCAGTTTGTTACATGACACAGTGTTCCCTGAGAAATTGGTAGTCAGCCAATGACTTGAGTTATATCAGTTATATCACTTCTAAAACTTGCATGTTGGCCTGTCTTGTTTACCTATTGTGAAAGATATTTGTAAATTCTCCATCAGAATTACCGTGTTTCCCCGATGATAAGACACTGTCTTATATTTTTTGAAATGCCAAAATATGCCCAGGTCTTATTTTCA
>JAABNX020000143.1:4048328-4062634 GCA_015163995.2 Mormyrus lacerda
GCTTCAAACTATAATTATCTATGATTTACACTGTAAATTCTTATCTCTTATAGGAGAGAGAATGAGTTCCATGGATAGAGGTTGCTTTGTTGGTGAAGTAGTTCGTGATCTTCGCAAAATCCATGGGAATCTCAACCAGCAGAGCTATCATGGCACACTTCAAAGGCATACCATTCCATCAGGATTGTGGCTGATTGGACAGTCCTTCATTCTCCAGCAAGATAACAACCCAGAATATAACTCAAAAACACAGGAGAACTATTGAGTGGAGAAGGAAAGTAAAGGACTAATGACCAAACAGAGTCTCCAGGCTTCATTCCCACAGAACTTGTATGAGACTAATTGGACAGAAAAGTCAAAACAAAGCAACACACAAGTGCTCTAGATCCATCTCTTGGAACTGCTGCAGGGATGGAAAGATGTTGGATGATTTCCTGCCAAAAGTTTTTGTTATGAAGGCAAATGGTGGCTATTCTGAGGAATCCAAGAGAAAAATTTCTATATTGTAGAGTGTTTTCGTTTTCATGCATTTACAGAACAAGAACACAATATGAAACATAAAGCAAACCTTGTTTCCAGCAAAGGAAACCAAAGTTTTGGTACTGTACATACAATGTAGATGTTGCATTGTATACATTTGAAAAGAAAATGTATGTATAGTTAACATTCATTGCAGGTAGTAGTATTATTTCATTTTATAGACTCACTTAAATTTTAACAAAATAATTCCTATTGGATATTACTGATTCATATGAAATTTCCTTTCATATCCCAATAGGCTAGCCACATCTAAAGACGAGTGACTAAAATATAGTGGCTAATACTTACAGTTCACTTACAGAAGAGGCGGACACAATAAACCACACACGTACTTTATGTTTATGCTGAATCCTGCACCAGTGTTTCCCAAACCAGTCCTAGGGGGGCCCATATTTTTGCTCCCTTCCAGCTCACTGCCAGACAGTCCACAGTAGGGAGCTGGGAGGGAGCAAAAACATGTACTACCTAGGGGTCTCTGAGGACTGGGTTGGGAAACACTGTCCTACACAATCAAGATACAACTTTGGGAGGAAAAGGCTGACACTGAAACAGATAGGGTAAGATGAGCCAGAGGCAAGTATAACATAACACACTCCTACAGGAATACCTACCTATTCCCCGACTACACCCCAAAGTCACATTTCACTTTTTGATACAGTAAAATTATTCCTGCATATTCAATCAGCTGCATAATATTTAGTCCATAACTGCATCAGGTCTTTACTTACAATTTCTAGGTAGGAGTCTAAAGTTCCTTCTAGGTCTCTGAAGAATTCAGGTTCAACAGAATGTGTGAAAGCTCTGCCATCTGTTTCCATGAGAAACAGGTCACTGATGCACATAATAAACTTCCATTATTTTACCCCAGTTCTTATATTGAGATTCACCTAACAAATGCACTAGTATTCAGTTTAACTGTGTTTATTCAGCATTTAGCATGGATTTACAAGTTAAACATATAACCAGACATAATAGAATGATTTCAACCAATTTCACTGGTCTATAGACACTAATTCTGAACTAACTGTTATACTCATGACACATAATATATCTAAATGTATTCAAAATTCTACTATTTTTGAGTACTATCTGACACAAAAAATGGGAAATGTGTTGTGGTAGAATGATTCATAGTGTATTAATTTTGAATAATGCTGTCTTTTGTGTTTCCTTTCCACTGTTGATAGCTTATCGTGCAATATCACATCCAGGCCCAGCGAAGTGTGCGTCAGTATAGGCTTGGAGGGGAAGCCGCATCCTCTGTTGCTTGTCTTTTAAGTCAAGGATCAACTGAGAATCAGATTATTCATGGTGACTTGTAACACGTCGCCGGGGAAGGCTTGCATCCAGTTATCTAGCAAGGAACTTGTTATTGGCTGTGCTTGTGTCTGTCAACACACTCTGAATCAATGATGAGCAAAGCTGAGGGGCTTCAGCTTCTACGTGCTGGGTTTATCTGTATGACAATAGCTACTACGTAAGCTTGCCTGCCTTATCTTTACTTATTCATATATTTCAATATTTCGCATTGGTGTGGGGAAGAAATGTCAATGATGCTTGCAGCAAGACATGTCCTTCATCTCCTCTAATGAGTGCAGGCAGCGGAGAAGTCTAATTAGCCTTAATTTGCTCAATACAAACTTGAATATATATATTTTTAAAGCTTTCCTCAACCCATTTACCTCTGCCCCGAGAAATGTCAGCAGAGGTTGTGCTAAGTGATGCTGGCACCAGATCAGATTCAGTTGATGTACGTCTTCCCAAGCGCTGTTGCTTTGCACCGCCTAAGGCATTGCGCGCTGTCTGGGGGGGGGGTCCATTATAGGGTTTTGCCCTTGCACAAATGTCATAACAACTGGAAAGTGCATGTCCAGATTAACATTTCACCAGATATTTTGTTTGAAGGGTGCCAGAAAAGATTCTCCAAGAGCACTTGGCACGGGAACAATAAAATCAAGTGAAAAACTCCGCATGGTAGGTTATCAAGCAATCAAAAGTAGGAGCAAGCTAAAAGAGAATCAATTTTGTAACTGCCAGTAAAATATGCTACATCTCTAAAAGGGAAACACAACACAGATGTTAATTATTGTATTATTATACAACAAGTGTTAATTACAGAAATAATCTGAGTGCGGTAGACAAAGATAAATTATGTTGATTTGCCAATGTTGGTGTTTTCCAAAACAGAAAGGCTGGTTTCACTGATTGACTCAGCAAAGATCTTATTTACTGTTTTAAGTATCTCCTTCAGAGACATTTTAACAAGAATTGATTTCTGTTTAATTGCATATTCTTGGAGTTTTTGTTTTTGCGCATAGCTACCATTGGTGGATACCGATGTACTTAAGAGTTCTGGCTCAGGCAAGCGAAAATGAAAATGTATCATTGTAAAAATCACCAAGTGCAAGAATGTAGAAGAGAAAATACGGCAGCTTTGGTGTCTTAGTCTCTGTTGAATTTCTTTCGATAATTGAAAGACAAGTAATTAAAATGGAGGGGATTATGGAAATGTATTAATTGTATTTAGCACTGTGTTCTTCAGCTTGCACTTCACCGCTGCACGTGCACCTTCCAATGTTTCATAAATGACTTAAAATAAAAGTGCTGGGTTAAATAAATAAATAATAAGTAGCTAATGACAGGAGTGCACACTTCCTTTGGAAGTAATCTGTGGGAGGCGTAGACAACCTTGATTTTCTCATAGGTATTCATGTGTATGCTAATGTACGATCAGAGGGTATGATAAATAGGTATTCAGTATGGAGAGACAGGACTATAATCTACGTCTAATACACTAACATTGCTGACACATCGAGTCTCGCACCTTTCTTTGTCATGTTTATGTGAAGATGTGATGGGGTTTTAAATGCATTTCTTTAAAACTGGGAAGAGTTTAGCTGAACTTTTGTCGTTCTGCTGAATCGCATGTTTCTCATATCTCTGCCCTCCATCCCCATCCTTAACATTTTTGGGCCTTTTGCCATTTTCCACATCTCCTAGCCATGTGATCCCATGAAGCCATTGGCCAGGACTGAGATTTTTAATTAAGTCTGAAGCTCTGGAGGTTTTCATCCTCTTGGTTTACCCATAGTAGATCCCTGCATTCCTTTCCATGATTAATATTCTTCTCAATCTTTTGAAACCAATGAATTTGTACTGCATAATAACTGGCGTATGTCGGGCACCTATTATAAAGAATCAGTTGGTTAGTCTTTCCTTCCTCACTTATGACAATATTCATCTGCTGTGGTGGATGCCAGTTTTCATACGTAAGTCCTGGATCCCATGGAGAATGTCTCGGCTCCATTACAGAACCTGAAGCAGATATATATATATATATATATATATATATATATCCTTGAAGTATGGGTATAGAAACTTTGTTTTGTCTGGGCAACCTCTGATTCAGAAATTCCTGTCGTCTGCGTGAGGTTTATTGCGCCAGCTTCTCCATAACTGCACCCTGTGCAATACTGTATAGACAGATCACGAAGGATTAACCATGAGTTACTAGGATGTATCACTGTGTCCATTTAAAAACAGTATAGCTTGATGATTTTTTTATCAGCAACCAATGGATTCACTTTGCAAAGCACTATATCAGTGACATATTGTCAGTGTTTTACTGCACACTGAAAAATGAGTTATGAGAGTTATCCAATAACACATTCATTGGCAAAAGATCTGTATTTGATAGTAGTATGCAAAATTCATTCATAAACTAGTCATACTATCAATTAGTCATTACAGCTAGTCATAGCAGTTATTTTTGAATTACTGTTTGTCCCTCGGAGGGTAGTACTTTTGCCTCACAAGCTGAGGAGCCCAAAGACCATCTCTGTTGTATGCTCTTCCTGTGTCATTGGGTTTCTTCCCGCAATCCAAAGGCATGCAGTTAGGCTAATGGTTGTCTCTGGATTGCTCATAGTGTGTGATTATGTGTGTTTTTCCCCTGTGGTGGGCTGGCCTGCTGTCCAGCCTGTACTCTAACCTTGCAACCTATTCTGCCCCGGACCCAGTCTGACCTCAACCAGGATAGAAGATAGATGAATGAGATAATATTAAATATAAATGAATAGGACATTAATTTAGAATATTGAATTATATAAATTTTTCATAATTTTGGATTTCCCAATTGTCAAAGTCACAAGGGACTTTAGTAGTTAATTCTTTCTTTTTCATATAGCAGGCCATTCCTATGTTAAGTACTGTAAAATCCCATTGTTGGCTGACTATCTCGTCTCAATATCTCGTCTCAGTATCATCGAGTTCAGTACCCACGAAATAAACACAGGTCGTTAAAGGGGCTGAATCCCATTTTTGTGTTTGTTGTTCATATAAAAGTATATTTGGTTAACTCTGCTTTGATAACTCCAGAACTTTGACTGACCCTCCATTGCACATATATTTTGCTGTTGCTGAGAGGTTTTTCTTAATGCTCACTGTTGTCTTGTCTTGACGTCATTTGAAATGATTGCCTTATTGGATTCTGCATGGATTTTTATAAAGGCATTTATGAAAGTGTGTACGGAAATAGGGGTATATGTGTCAGCTGTAAGAAATGAGGCAGCTCTGCAGTATCAAATATTTTTCAGATTTACCTGTTTATTTTCTGAAGTGCATGATACAGGGGCTTTGCGGTCATGTTTGACATTCACACATCATAAGAAGCTGTTAAAACATTCCCTCCTTTAATAAATAGACAACACACATACATTAATATAGTAAGGGTCAATATGGAATCACTCTAAAAAATGAATAACGATCTCTAGTACCCTGTAATGAATGAGATTATAAAAGTGCACATGGATCAACATGGAGTTCAACATGGTAAACGTTTATAATATTTTATCATTAATGTATGTTCAGTGGCCAGTTTATTAAGTACAACTGCTCCTCCAAACATTGAGTCATGTGGCTGTAGCTGAGTACATAGAACATGCAGACAAGGTCACGAGGCTCACTTCCTGTTTGGCTAAGCATTAGAATGGCTAAGATGCCCTTTGGATGTGGCGTAACCGTTGGTACCGGATGTGGTTCCATCATTGCAGAAACAGTCATAATCCTGGAATTCTCATTCACTGCATTGTCTAAAATTTACAGAGTATGGTGTGATGAACCAAAAAAATCCAGTCATTGGCATTTCCTGTGTCCAATAACACTTTGTCAATGAGTGAGGTCAGTGGAGAATGACCTGACTCAGGAAGGGTACATGTGCAAAAATAACAGCTCAGTACAACAGCAGTGTGTAGAATGGCTTCTTTGAACACACAACTCATCCATGCCTGAAGTGGTTCAGGTGGCAAAAGCAGGTCCTATCTGGTACTAGTTATGAATACCTAGTGAAGTGGAGACTGAGTGTTTCACTTATATTTCAAAATTCCCCAAATTCCAATCCCAAACTTGTTCAAATTTGTAATGAATAATTTAGTTTTTTATTTGTTTGGCTTACAGTTGTTAACGTTTTACAATATAGTTAATAAACAATCAAGAAACAATATTTATCAATTACATTAACAATACAATAGCTACAATAGTATTTAACTCAATGCATCAAAATATTAAAAGACACATAATTAACCATTACTAATTAAAAAGAAAAAAGTAATCATACAAAAGTCAAATTTGGAATGAATATTAAAATAAATAATTTAAAAATAAAAATATAACCTATTTACCTACTTATTAGTTTTTAATGAAACAATTGAACTAATTGTTATAACAATTAAATATAATTCATTGTTATCTTATTTGGACAATGTTTCTTACTGTTTCAAGTTTTAAAATTCTTGATGGGGGCTTTCAAGGACAGTTCATCAATTCTAGTCCCGAGGGCCAATTTGCAACAGAGTTTGCTGATTTTCTTGCTTAAATACACCTTCTTCAGCTCACCAGCCAATTCCCAAGGTTTAGTAGGTGTGTTTGAGCAGGGAAGCCTGCTTATTTATTTTCCATACCTGTTTAACACATAAAGTATTATAATACAATAATACAGACATACTTCTTTTGTGGCAAGTTTTTACAATTTGGTCCCAGAATATCCATGATTTCCATGAACACTGCATCATTTTTATAACCATTCGCAGAAATGTCATAAAGATATATTTATTTTTTGCATATAACTAGGCGGAGGGGGGTTGCTATGACAATCATTTCATTTCATGACATTTTATAATGCAAAATTACACATGAGATGCAACATTCTAAAATGCATGTGGTGCATTGGACATTTGCATAATAACTGCTTACAAAAACATACCCCTGAAGACATTTAGCATTTTTACATCCACAACCTCCCTCCACAGCACTTATCAGTTGCCCAGGGATCATCTATATCCCTAGAAACAAAGCACTACCTGATACCGTGTTACTACTGCCTTCAATACATTTAAATTTAAATAAATAAATAAAATACGGCCACTCCATCCATTGTGAATTTTTGCAAGACATGAATTTTGCCGTTAAAAAACAGTGATATACATGGAAAAATATATAGTGGATGGAAATCAAAATTAAATACATGTCCAAGATTATGTCTCTCTCAAGTTTCAGAGTACTTATATCTGTTAATGAATATTATATGCTGGCTGTTGAGACTGCAATTGAATTGGACAGCCTCAAGGTGTCAGCATAACATCCATGTAATATGCTTTACTTAATAACAAAAAAATCATTAATTTTTTTTCCCAGGGCCCCTATTTTTATTTTTAAAAAATTCTCATTCATAATCAAACCCGTTTAGTATGTCATTCTTCAGTAAACCTTGAGCACAGGTGTCGCACCAGATTAGCCTGTCGGTTTAAATAAATCGTAAACCCAGCTATTGACGCAAGTTTGCATGGAAACTATAATTGTTGCTTGTAGCTATATTTCTTAATTTACTTCCATTTTATTCTAGAGTCCTTGAGAAATTTTTGGAAGTAAAATGGATTTATAATATGTTGTAATCAAACATACGTTTGCTGAATACAAACAGGGTTACTGTGACCAAACTGCCCGCTGATTTAACTAATAGAACTTTTTTACCCCCCAAGGCTTTGTATAATATCTGTTTTTGTAGAGTTGTTTGAGTCAAATAGACGTGTTTGTTCGCAATCGTCCACATTTTCTAAAACCAAAGGAAAAGTTGCTAAATGATACATGTTCATGAGTTTGCAAAGCGAATTCATTTGGATAACATCTGCACCAGCTGCCCAGATTAGACTGACAGACTGTCGTAATTGATTAAAACTTCTTTTTGTAGTAAAATATTTCCCATGTCAAACACATTATTTTCCCCATGCTTAATGAGTAATACACCAGTACATATTTGCAATATGACACGGAATGCTAAACATTTACTAGCTGGCTAATAATGTTTCCACATGCAAACAACAAAGGGTGCAATCTAGGGATTCATGACCTTTTTTGTGTCAAGGACCTTTTGGCAATCTGGTGAAGTCTGTGTAGTTCTGTTACAGTAGTTCTCCAATTCCGGCCCCTCTATCAACCACTGACTGATAATATGACGTCTTGCTGTTCTTTCACTGTCTTGTTAATGTCCCTTTGCACTACTCGAGTACATACTGCCATACAAATCACTTTATATTACACTGTGCCTCCCTCCTATGCCCATTGTATTATTTATATGCTACCACTGTCTTGCAATGTTTTCTACAGTGGAAGTTATTACATTGTCACTTGTTAAATGAGTCACCTTGAAAATAAATTGAATTGAGCGTAAGTTACACAATTGTCTTGATATTGTTAGTTAGGTCAACTCTGAGGATAAAGTTGAGTCAGCTACATTTATGCTACGTCAAACAGAATTTCTGTGTGGAAAATGAGTCTGAATCTGATTAGATGTTTATTGAATTTAACAGCTAAAGCACAATGAAATATTATGTATTTTAGTGTTCTTTTTTTCCCCTTTTGCTTCACAACTTTTCACCAGCAATCTTTGTTTTTTCCACGTTTGTTTGTTCATAAATGTGTAATTTTTTTAACTTAGCTGGAAGCAACAAGACTGTGAATAATGTTTATCCATCTATACATCTATCTTTTAACTACTTGTCCTGGTCAAGGTCGACATTTTTTATGAATTATATATTAGCATGAGAAACAGGGTCTGTGCCAAACAGAAATGTATGTCACACTTTCAATCTTGTAGCTTGTATCGATATTACTTTTTTGAACTGGTGCCATAATAAAACTATGCGTAAAAATAAAGACAACATCATATAGGTAGACCGTTTTATCCATTTAATGAACCAGAACATAAACATAGACAAGGAGTGTCCACAATGGGGTTGGTCTGTAATGGAGGCAGCCACTGTGGCTGTAGCATAGAGGCAGTGGCTGATCCACAGGAACATGGTCTGCCAGCACTTGGGATGATTAATGGCAGAGAGCAGCTACCACTCCTTTGCTTTGTTAGTCTTTGTTATCCTTAACAAGTTATCAAATCTTTCTTTTCTAGGTAGTCTTTAAGTAGTCTTTAGGTAGCCTTTACTACCTACAGTAGTCTGCTTTTTGCTTTTTTCTATTCCCATTCTCCCATATTGCTTTTTCTTCTGAGCCCCCCCTCATTACCTTCATCTCCTGACCAGGTGCTAATGTCTTGCTCCCTGGCTCACTCTATTTCTGCCTCCAAGGTTTTTCAGACCCTTGTGGACCTCACGCCTATATCCTGTGACGGGACGACAATTTTGGATTGCAATTAGGAACTGAGGCCTTTGGGTTGATCTGCCTTGATCACTGACCCTGATAATCACCCTTCAGTTCAACCAGCTAATTTATCTGCTCCTGTTCCATCTGCAACTTCCTCAAAGATCAACTCCTGGCAACTTCTGTTCTGTTCCCTAACCCTTCTCCTGCAGCTATGCACTTTTGGCGGAGTACATTGGAGAGAGTTTTATATGCACATATGTTGAGACTACTTCTTTGAAAATAAAGTATATCTCCTGAAGTGTATCTCCACCATTGTCTAGTGATCCCAAGCAAAACAGGAAGACAAAAAAGTGGATTCTGATATCTAGACTGGTTAAAAGAGTAACCAGTTTCTTTTCAGTCGAGTGTGTGAGCTGTGGAAAGACAGGGGAAGAAAAATTACATCAGGCAAATTATAATTAATTACTGAAGTAGGTTGAGCAGTTATATTTGCAGTCCAATACAACTGTCAGTCACATTATTATTTAATTATTGCGGGGTTATTGGTGGAATCTGAAGTTCAGTCAACAGTCAGGCTCAGGAGGGAAGTAAATTACATTTATAGAAGTAATTTTTGGTATGATAATGTAATTACTTCTCCTTGACCTCACTCTCCAGGGTATATAGCAGAATACATTTTTTAGCTACGGATAAAGTGGTCAGAAAAAAGAAAAAAGACATCTGTTTTTTCTGTGATAACTGGTACCCGGGAATTTAAGGCCAACGTGGTACCAACAGTGCTGGTGATAATGATTTTTACATATACCCTGGTATAAACATCTGGAAGTTAAGATACGGTTATTACAATAATTGTCAATCTTGCCTGGGATATAGCACATGACGCACATTTTTCAGGTGGACAGACAGGAACAGAAGATCTAAAGATTGATTTCCTAATGCTTTCAGATGACATTAGTCTGTCATTACACTCTAAGCTAGCCCTACGCAACTTGTACTTCCTGCAATAATATGGGATTGGTCACATAGAATCCCATAAGCTCTGTGACCGCTCCTGCAAGCCCCGTGACTATATCCGATCGAGAATGGCTGGCAGCAGTTTGTGATGGCACACATTCTAGAACCAACAGCGTTTTTGAACAAGACTGAAATCATAATCAGAGACTCCCAGAGTGCTGCCATAAGCTTGAATAATTAGCACAGGTGCTCAGTATTCTTACCATAATTTTGTAAAGGCTTCCCGTTGTTGAGCAAATAGTTTTACAGGGTAAGAAGGTTAAATATAGCATCTCAATCTTCCGGCTTTAGGGCTTTCGGTTACAAATTAAATTTGCGGCATGTGCATTGTTTATAAGTTTGTACGCAAAAAACCCGGCAGTGTTAGCTCAGCCCCGTTAGTGTTTATTTAAGGCTCAAATCAACACCGTCAATGTTAAATCTGCAGTTTTGTTGTGTAGTACTAAGCTGACCTATAGTATTGCCATGTATATGTAGTGGCTGGAAACACCTTTCTGGATTTGGCATCTGCCCTAATCATGCTCCGCCATCTTGCTGGGGGTCTGATTGTGCCCGGCTCACTGCTGGAAACATTTCCCCAGGTCCACTTTCCCCACAGTCGGGGACGGTAATGAAGTCAGCTCCGATAAGGCCTGCACACCTTCTCCTTTATTCCCCTCTCTGCCCATTATCTCCCTCGGTGCCCTAGCAGGCTGCCCCAGAGAACAAACTAGTCATGAATCATTTGTTCTGTGTTGCTGCTTTGCCTGTGAGATTCACTCTTGTTGCATCCCTGGAGTTGATGTCACTAGAGGGATAATACTTGTTTAGATTGGACGGAGTTTTGTTTTTGGCTTTTATTTTTTTTGATAATATTGCTTATGGTAAATGAAGTTCTACTTTTTACGTAGTACAAATTGTTTTATTCTTCAGGCATTTCCCTAGTTGTTGTATTCAGACTCATGGGATATTAGAGTTATGTTGTAAGGTATCCCACGATATGTGAGTGGAAGAAATTCTTTGCACAGTTCATATATACTGTGAGGCTGTACTCGCCTAACCCAGGGACCATGAAAATGAGGATTATTGTCTCTCATCTTGCTTACAGTAAACAAGCACGAGGCCTTGGTGTCCATTCCAAGTCAGTCGCTGTTAATTTCTTACACACACATTGCAGCACCTAACAGCAGAATGGGGGATGGAATAAGAGTAAAAGTTAGCAGCAATAAAACAGTAGCTAAAAGCTAACTGTTCATCTGTGACCTCCTACAAGGTCAGAATTACATTATGTATTCAGTGTTGAATGGGTGCTTTACAGTTGAATGCAAACCATTTTAGATTTCTAATCTTTGAAATACCAAAGCAAAGCGCCCCCCTAAAGGAATATGCAGATGAAACATCTCTTACCCTCTTTCAGAGGAAATACTGATCTTTCACCCAAAGAAGCATTGTATCGTTCAAAGTACTTGGGTTGCCATTTGATGAGTAGAACAATAAGACTGATGCCTTTAATAAAACAGACTCCTAAGCCTCATGTCTCTCTCCACACAAAGCTGCTAAACCCATAGCAGGTCATTTGATTCCTCCTGTGAGGGGAAGAGTTTCCTACACAGTGGGAGTGAAAAGAACTGCTTCACTCTTTCCCTCCGTTTTTTATCAGCCTTCAACCGGAGGGACAGCCGGCAGTCCATGTTTAATTGAACACGCCACAGTATCCTCTCCCCAAGCGCCATTTATTTCAGGGGGGGCTCTGGGCTTTTTGGGGCTCCGCGGTACATGCTGTGCCACCGACCACCTCGTCCTCAGCAGGTGGAAGATTGAAGCAGATGGTGCCCCGCGCTGTGATTTCATGGCGTGGTGCACAGTGACAGTCCCTCTATGATCATTTAAATCAATCACATCTCCCATCTCAGGCTTCTAGATGCAGAAAACATCTCCTAGTTCCTTTAATTTGGGAAGAGTAATGTGTGTGTCCAACATATTCCCATCTATAACTGAGGCTTGTGTGCACCTTTACATAACTATTTGGTTAAATGAGATTGTCCTTGTTTCACTGGAGATTAATGCCAATGTATCCATTTTAAGATAAAGTATGTAAATTACCATTGTACTTATGCTTTTCTCTGTTTTAACTTCATGTACTGCAGGTATACTATAAAAAGGATTAATTTTGTAACATATTTTTTGGGATCTGCTATCTACAAGAAGAACCTGTGGTTATCCAAAGCCGACTAATTGATCTATGCTAACGTAGCACTTTTAAATACAGCTCCGATAAGGGCCGAGATGCTGTTCTGTCTAACTTTTCACTTTTTTTCCCCTATTCCCCATATAAGTAACTGGCCTCATAAGGTGACACCCACCAGCGCCCTCCATTCATTAAAGAAAAGACTGCACCCAGCCCAGTGAAACCCGCCTGTCAAACGCCTGTCTGCTAAGACTTCGATTTTGAGGTCTCCAAACTCCAAAGGCCGAGCCCTGCTGGATCAGCCAGAGGGTGAACTTAACTGGAGGATTCTCCAAGTATTAATGAAAAAAAGAGGGAAAATAAATAAGAAATATTGGATTTGGTGGGCACCTTTGAAAGCTGAGAGGGATATCTGTCAGGCAGGAGAACGCTGTGTGTCGTTGAGACTGGATGAGGACTCTGGAAATAATTCAGGGGGTTGGTGATTATTATCGGCTGCAGCACTCAGGGAACCCATTTAACAATATGTATTAGTTTTATTGAATTTTTCTCAGCACTCTTGACCTCTCTGAGTCAATGGAATCAGTTTAGTTATGATATGGAATTAGTACATTTCGAATGAAAAGAGCATGAGCTAAAGGAAATTCACGTCATAAGATTTCATTATTTACAGCTGCTGTGGTTTGTAAGTGAATCAAAAGCCATAATATTGATATACTGTAGTGCTATGAAGACTTAGCAATATCACAATCCAGACTTAATTTACGCTTGTCCTTCTTCAGCATTTAAATTATTTTAATAATATAAGCAAAAAAACAGTCAAGACCCAAGTACGGGTAAACTATGAGATGACGTTCAGAAAGCCATAGCGGGTGGAATAACCATGTACTATCTACCACTTTTCATTAGCTAACCTGTCTAGCTAAACAAGGCGGTGAAGGAGTCTTAGCTCAGGTTTCAGATTCACCCACAGCTGCATTGTAAGGCTCCTAGCACTTGTTTGGGTTCACATTTCACAGCTTTCACATAATTACTCCGCTCTCTGCTTCGAATGGCTACTGGGGCGACTTCAGTAACCTAATATTTCACACCCACCTCTATAGTCACCTGCAGTGCTGTTTCACCCACTGTTTACCAAGCCTGCCTGGTTAAAAGTGGCGTATTTCAAAGGCTGTCAGAGTCCATATGCACTTTGTCCATATGTACTTTGGTAATCTGTTTTTTTATTTTAAATACAAAGAAATGTCAAGACATAGCTAATAGACTAATGGGAACTGTACTTGTGCCAGATGAATCGCATTGATATTAATTATATTATATGTTATATTATTATTATTATTATTTAGAAATATGCTCAGTTTACGTATGTCTTCTAATGACTTGCATATTTAAATTCTCAAGACGTGGCATTTGTCTTTAGGATAAAAATGCAATTTTCCATTTGACACGCGCAGCACAAAGCACATAATTTCACTTGCTTGCTTCTCAGACGTTCATTTTATTGAATCGGACAATATCGATGCCCCGTGCCTTCAGTACTTTACAAGAACATGGGGTCGGGGGGATGGGGCTCAGATGGGGCGTTTATGGATGGCAGTCATGAACGCTTAATGAAATCTCTTGATTGAAATGAGGTATACAAAATAGAAAGGATAAACAATAAAAGAGTAATAGGAATTACAAACACCTGTACTGCAGCAGGGGGAGATGGATGGGGGAGTTTGGCAGGTGAGGGATCGCCTAGTATAGGAAGAGATGAGGCATTCTCATGCATCAAGGGCACTTACTCTCCCAAGTGAATGACTTTTCCATTACGTGACTAAAGAGTGTGTTGGCTGAAGGAGATCAAACTGAGACATAGATCGTGGCTGTTGTGTTTAGCAGGTTGGGGGACAACACCACTGGGGGGGGGGGGGGGGTCGGAACGTGACGTGGT
>JAABNX020000143.1:4064058-4078570 GCA_015163995.2 Mormyrus lacerda
TCCTACCACTGGTTGTTCCCCAAGAAAATTGCAGAAATGAGAAGGAAGTTGAAAATCACTACAAAGAGACCCTTTGATTTCATGGTTGTTAAATCTAGCCTTTGGGAACAACTATGGCTTGAAGATAAATAGTAAGTCAAAAAGTCTTCAAATTATGTGATACTTTCCGCTTTGCTGAGACAGCACTGCCGCATAATGTTCTTATACAACTGATTTAAGATCCTGCCAGATCCACTTTCCAAAGCAGTCAAGTATTAAATCCATTCTAAGGGACATGTGACACCAGCAGTGGAGAGACAGAGCGCACATCTGTAGTGTTACATTATATATTTTCCCAACAATCAATTGCATACAAAAGACAGTACTTTTTTTTTTTTTACTGGATGCCTATGTAAAGTGAAAATTATGTATTCTAGTATTTTCCTGACCTCAGCATCTACAGATCTATGATAGATATTCATAATTGTCTTTTGACAGTATGTGCATTTGAATTAAAAAAGTATTACACTACATTAACAAAAAGGTTAGTAATGCTCAATTTCAGGCTCTAATGCTCTTAATAGGCAAAAAAATATTTTGAAGATGGCAAAATGTTCTTAGGAAATTGCATAAAAACACAATTTACTGGCTGGAATTAAACTAGCTCTAAACTACTATTTTACCTTATACAGATACCAAATAATGCTGATTTGAAGTAGATTTGTATTTCAGGAAAGACAAGGAACAAAATGTGCTGTGATTTTGGTGGAATGTCTTTCAGACTGTTTGACAGTGACTAGTTCTAGTTTGAATACTGTTGATATAGACATTTGGTTTATTTTATGGGCTGGAAAATTGATATAAAATATGTTTTTAAATTGGCCAATATTTTTAGGCCTCAGCGGTTTCTTTTGAATAATTAATGGTGAGTTTTATATATGCATCTATGAGCTGGTTTGCTAGATCTATGTTATTAAAACATTATTAAAAGTTATGTTTGTAAAATGTTTATTTCTTAGAAGGAAATCCGGCACAGATTGTCTATATACCTAAGAAGTCTTAGTTTAAGTATGGATTTGTATGTGTGAATGTACAAAAAATTGCTGCATAATCAAAAGTTAAAACAGACTACTTGACTGAGAAAATCATAGGTGAAGATCATATCTGTATTTTCGTAATTAAAAAGGAAAAAGTTAATTTTCAGATTTAGAAACACCACTCACCTGTTTGCTATAACAATCCATGCCATTTATATACATATGGTTTAAAATTAGCATAGGTTTAACAGCAAGGATCTGCAAGTTTAATTGCCATTTTACAAAATGTTGCCAAATCTTTTTGGATTGCAAATAAGGAGCAAAACAATCACAAGGATGAATTAAAATGGATAATAGTGTGGGGACAGAAAATAAGTGTGTGTGTGTGTGTGTGTGTGTGCACGCGTGTGTTTGTGTGTGACAATTAAAGGGAAGAAATTAACTACTTCAAAGTAATCACTACAGTAGTGCTCTTGCAAAACAAAATCCGAATGAATGCAAGCAGAAAAGCAACTTTAACGGTAAATAACAATGGCTGGATTGTGGACAAGAGGAACTGGGTTTGAATGACGGAGGGCAGGTGATCCAGCTGATACAGACAGGGGGCTGAGAGTAGGCTGATGCAGATGACTGGATTTCATAAACACATGGATCCATTCTCTAGACACCATTGTAAGCCAGATGTCTTAGTCCAGTTGATTAACTCTTAGCTTAGGGCCAGATGGCCTCAAGTGGCAATGCAGAAGAAAGGGACCAAGTATTTTGTTGATAAATAGCCCAAGGTCATGTCATAATGAACATTAACACATCCATTACAATATATATGACTCTAGATAAAATGTATTTTAATTCTTTAAACTTTACTGCAATAAAATCACAATACACAACCAATTTGTATAGTAAGTTCAACCAAGGTGGCCACAATAATTTGACTCGACAAGAGTGTTTATTTTTTGGAACCATTTCAATGTCTATGAGAAAAGTGATTTGGCAAAGTCAGTCTCTTGGTTGTCGGTTCCATCGTCTCCGAAGCCGACAGATCTGGCTGGGCGACCATGCAGAAGACGAAGGAGCCAACCCTAGAGCAGGGCAGGGAGCCGAGGGTGGTGGAGGGTTGCAGGCGGGCAGACTGTTCATTTCTTCGATTGTTTTGTATTCAGTTATTTTACTCCACAACCGATGAATTACAACAGAATAGAATAATAGAATTGTTGATAGAATAGTAGCATATAGTAACTACATCCTGCCTCTCTCCCTTCCTTGATGACTTACTTCCCTAAAGCTGAAAGTTCATGAAGTTGTTGACAGATGGAATGAGTGTGTGAGCAAGGAAGGAGGCACGTACAAAAAGCGGTATCGGGACACACTTGCATCCTTGATGACTTATGATGCTCTGCCTATGAAGTCATCAGTGAAGTAGAAGCATTCCTGCCACGTCACGCATGCTGTCACCATAGGTGATTCTTGCTTCTGCAAAGGGTACTCTCGATTAGACCTCCACAAGCCCCCTGCAAAGGGGTGATGTGAGCAAAAATCGGTCCTCGATGACTCATTCCGTAAAGTACTGGGACAGCACTTCAACATTAGGAATTGGGAAAAAAATACTACTGGGGTGAAGGAAAGATGGTGAGGGAGGGTGGCATGAATAAGGGGTTTGGGAATATTGTAGTGCTAGCGGTATCTGTCGGGTAGCATGGCATATTGGACCGGTGCCAGCCCTGTAAATAATGGAAATAATTCCCTTTATTTTTTAATGTATTATGGTGTTGTGCTGGTATATTATGTCATGTGTAGTGTTAATGTGTTATGGTGTCGTGCTGGTATATTATGTCATGTGTAGCGTTAATGTGTTATGGTGTTGTGCTGTATGTTATGTCATGTGTAGTGTTAATGTTATTTGTTGTAAACAATGGTGTGTGTGTGTGTTGGAGTAGTTGGGATGGCCAGCATGGTAGGTGATGTGTGTCAAGAGTAGTTGTTGTGTTTTACGTGCACTCCCCGTAAGGACTATAATAAAGGAGCTGGCTTGTTCAAAACCATCTCGACTTGTCTCGTTCCTGCTGCTGTGATGCCTGGGTCTTCCAAGTGCTACAATTTATCTGTCATCAAACAAATTTTTGACTTAATTGCATCGACCCCATAGAGCATTTCATGGCATATGCAGAAGATCAGTTGATGTCCAGCAATGCTGGTTGAGATGCAGACAAAATCCTAACTAGAACATTGAATAGGGGAGCCAGAGACCACATGAGAGGGTGAGGAGAACAGGAGGTCACAGGCCGGCAAAGTTAAGGATTGGCCAGAATTCCCAATAATGATCCAAGTCAAAGTTCAAACAAGGCAGTTTTTTTTCTTTCTACATAATCTAAATTTGTACTGTCAAATAAAGATTAATATTGAGTATAGCCTTTTGAATTTCCCTGATTATAAGAGGCAATTTCCATAATATCAAAGAAAGATAATTAATATGGCACATTAGTAATAGCAGCAAAATAAAAACCACCTTAAGTATATCTGGGTTATGGAAACATCTCAAGTTTTCAGTTTATACACAGGAAATGTTAGATTGTGATGGTAAGAAAAGTTAAAAACATTTAATATTGAATATTCTTTAAAATCAAAAGTACAGGGGTCAACACTAGGGGAAGTTCTGATGGACATTTTCATCAAAAGGAATGGACAGGTTGACAATCCCTAGTAAAGCGAGAAATTTTGGTAATTTGAATACCAGGAATATCTATTTCATCGACTTTGAAGTGCACTACTAAACAATGGCTAAAGAGTATCTGGGGACAAAAAAGGTTTAGTGTGGGGGTTTTGCACCCGGTGGTTATGTAGTGATTAAGGATATGAACTGTAACCTGAAATTTACCTGCTGTGGCCCCAGCAGGGACAGCATAGAAGGGTCCTTGAGCAGAGAAATTAATCGGATTTGCTCCAGTAAAATAGCTACTCAGGCTGTTTAAGGTGCATGCAGGGCAGTGCAGCACTATGGGAGGAATTCAAAGCAGGCATGGAAAAAGTGGTGTCCATTTAATACCAGCAAAGTTATGAGCACAGACAGCACTGTGGACTAAACAGCCTGGGCTTGACCTGCTCAAACCAGTGACTAATGAGGTTGGAAGGCTGTACACACGCCCAATCATCTCATCAGCCAAGGATCACAGGAGGACCTGAGATGAGCTATAGAAATATCCAGCTCCAGCCCAATAATTGGGTAAAAATCTTAAGCTGCTCTATAGTGAACTGTCTACTTAATATATCAAAAGCACTGGACTGCTATTTCAACCTCCACTTGCAGCACTTAGAGATTCATACAGCATTGTTGCTGATGGAATAATATTTAGACATATTCTTAATATGAGTACTAAAGCAGAAGTTAGAAATAATTACAACAGCAATGCATTTTATAGATAGATTTGTAGCTACCATATTCCAATCTAAATTAAGTATAAAGCCAGTTACTTTTTCTGAAAGGCTTAAAACTCCCATTTAATGGGGCTTTAATATAGTTTTTGAGAGGGGAAAAAGTCTAACCATTTTTTTTTTTTGCTGCGAAATGATATACATGTTTAATAATCCATGCCCACAACTGATTTTAGTTGCGTATGAACCAAATGGAAAGTCAGGGGGAAAATCCATCCATCCATCGATAGGGTCCATTTCCATCCACAGAGGTCTTGGAGCATGTCATGTAGCCGGTAGCACAGGGCCTAAGCCGTGGGTACAAACTGGACAAGGTGCCGATCCATCGTAGGACACATGCAAGGCTCAAGGGATGAATCCAGATTCACTTTCCACTCCAGGTGGGGATTCGTTCAGAGGCTGTCAGACATTTTCATAAATGGTTGAACAGCCAGGGGGACAAAACCAATTCAGTAGGATATTTTTTTTTCACCTTTTCGTGAGTAAAGGTCTGATGCTATGAATAAATGGGGGTCCTCAGAAAAAATGATGTGAGAGGTGTGCAGCTACTAGAGGCAGATATTAAGCTCCCTTCAACTCCAATAATGTCAATCTGTCCTATTGAAAGAGTGCAAAAGAAATCATGGCTGCGTTTGGCGTTCCAGCATTCAGATCTGCCAGCAGATGATTATTTGTCAACTGAGCTAAAATGATGGTGGGGTGATGAGGGGGATTTATTTATCCCTTTCAATGAAGTTTGAAAAGCACAATAACTGCACAGATGAGGGAGTACATTTGTAATGCACATGGGTCTCTTTTCTTGCCTGGAAGAGCACCTGTACGCTCTATATTTACACTCTAATTTGCAGTAGGTTCATTTAAGAGCCTAGCTGTGATCGTTTCTACAGCGTGGAAATTCTATTTTCTTTTAAAGTGGACAATATATGAAAAATAATGCATGACATTTAAGTACATCCACCAAACAGTTATATGCTCTCATAATGGTAATGAAGATGATATTGAAGGATCTTATAAAGTTAAGGGCTCTAATCTGCATTGGAATGGCTAACAATGTTGCGCTTATATAATCCACAGGAGAAAAGGTATGATTGCAATATTATGGAAATTCGGTCACGTCACTATCGACGTTGCAACAATGATCAGTCCCAAACATGCAGCATCTTGTTGTTTGTCACAATGAACCCAGAGAGACACTGGCCATGGAAACCCTTACGTTTACCAGCAAAAGACATAATAAAGTGGATTGTTTATTTGCAAGATCTTTATGTCTATCAATGATGGATACAATTAAAGGCCATTTCAAATTAAACCCAAAGTAATGAATAGCTATTCATCAATTTTAATGAACCAACAAAATAGCTGCTATTATCACACAAAACCCATCATGAAAATGCAAGTATAGTATTGTTTATCATTTTGTTTTTTGTTAATTTTATACTATTTATCTACCACCCCTGAAAATGATAGCGAGTAACATGATGGCTGCAGATATACTAGTAAAGCACCATTTAAAGCACCAGTAAATGCAGTCCATTTACCATTTACCATTTAAAAACATCCAGTGGTTTAGGGAATGCCATAATACTCAAAAAGAAATATATGGATATATTTTGATATACATTAATTAATAAATAAATATTTCAATCATTAATTAAATGCGTTCTTTTATTTTAAAATAATTCAATAAAAGGTATTATATTTCATGTGTACTACATATAATCTTTAAAGTGTCTTTCGTAATAATGTTGTGTCAGTCATTATTAAAAATATTATTTTACATAATACACATGTGATTACCAAAATAATTCAAATTATATTACCCAATAAACTTCAGCATTTCACATTGATGCACTTCTGACTGATGGTCTTCTGAATCAGCTTGTTCTTTCCTAATGGTCTTTTCATTATAATGAGGCGCTATGTCAATCACTCTGAGTTGGGTGTGACCAAAATGATTTGCTAATCATCTGCGATACATCATTTGGCCTAGTGCAGGGTTATTCAAATTACGGTCCTCAAGGTTCGAGCCCTGCTGGTTTCCCAGCTTTCCTTTACCTTTTAACTGGGTGTGAAGTCTCTGTGGCCAATCAGAATCAGTAACTATTAAATTAACTACCTGGGAGAACTGAAAACATGGCCTAGATTTGGAATAGAGGGACAGATTTGAAAAGCCCTGGCCTAGGCAGCAGATATAGGAAGTAGCTTGGAAAGTCATAAGAAGCTATGGAGGATATAAGGGAGGTCAGTAGTTGGATGCATAGATTAGCAGAGCCAACAGAGGAAAGATGCCCCGTCGTGTCAAATGCCTCCCCGCTATGGAACGCCATTGAGGTATAAACTGACATGACATGACGCGGCTTTTTTCTGCATTAAATACAGGCATTTTTTACCATGGTCAGGAAGGTGGAGACGTATAGAGGGAGAAAATTGGGAAAAAATGTTTGGTTGACACATGTGGCAAAACATACATGGTATGAAATATGATGCCTTTTTATCAAATTATTCAAAAATAAAAGGACACGCTTAATTAATTATTGAAATATTTATTTATTTATAGATGCATATTTAATTTTGAATATTCTGGTGTACTTTACACAATAAAAATAAAATGTACAGCAATTCATAGATAACACAGAGACAAAAGTACATGTGAACACACTCATTAGACAAAAGTTGTTAGCTCAGATCTCAGAAGGACCATTGCTGTTGTACCCTTGCAAAGAAATGATGTGAACTGTTCCAACACAATATACAGGTGAATAAAAAGTATAAGTAGTTTTGAAAAATAAAACAATAGCTAATATTGCTTGGACATATTATATATTTTGGGTATGTGTTCAATAATTTTCCTTTGGGCTAACCCGTGGAGAAACTAACAGATAAGCGTCGAGGATTTGCCATGCAACCAGTCATACTGGTTTAGTGCTATTCCTAAGTTAATAATCTTTTAATCATGTGACTGAAATTTTCCAAGGTCAGCAGCTGCCATGTGCAGTGACTATCAATTGTTTATATAATGAGGCCATTCAGTTATGGTCATAAATGGGTAATGCAGCTGGATTTGTCCTTCTTGTTATCTGACTGAAACACGCGAGGAGCAGGAAGACCTTGGGTGAGCGACCACTAGAGGCAAGCTTTCTTAACAACTACTTTCACAACTGAAATATAGAGGGAAAAGTGTAAATTACACAAGTAACCTAATGTCTAGTGCCAACACCAGCGCCAAACTTTCGGTTTAGATGGTAGTCTTGTGCGTTCCTCCATTCTTTGTGCCTGAGATACCCTTGTCCTGTTCTCTACGCCACTGGGAAAGTGGAGTCAGATGGAGTGATTATTGGCATCCGGGTAAATTTAATTATGGGTGTAGCTTCGTCTGGGGTGTTTGATTGTCGGTCCAGGCCACTATCCATGGTCCTGAATGGCAGAGCTGCAATGTTCTGTGGATTCCTGCATTACTTATACAGAAAAATAAAAAAAAAACTGGGAAAAGGGAAGAGAAAGAAAAGAAAGAAAGAAAGAAAGAAAGAAAGAAAGAAGGCCAGATGACAATGGAAGAGAGGAACCAAAAACTCCCAAGTAGGGAGAAAAAAATACCTCTGGGGCTCTTTGGTCAACTGCAACCCCCTTGGCATGCTACCATTATAGAAATAGAAAGTGTGGCCTTGCTTGCTATATGAGAGGTGTCCGTCAAATCTCCACACCGGCCTGTATAAGATAGCAGATTGAAGTCTGCACCCACAATTTTGCTCGTAAGTCACATCCACGATGTCACCCCCTCCATGGCACTGAACCAGGACTCCAGCTCAGATAGTGCCCACCTCAGTCACCATCCAAGCATGAGGGAAAGAGGGCAGAGAAGATTGGTTATCAAGACATGCATAGACACATTAATGGAAAAGCACAGTAGATGAAAATGGCAGGTACAGAAGGCACAGTAAATAAACAACCGAAAGTGCTTCTTTTCTGGTATGTTGGAGAATCCGGATTCATTGAGTTCCGAAGGGTGCTCTAGTGTTAACTGTACTCGGTCTTTTAAGTGGTGCTATTTGGATGTTAACTGACCTTGAATTTCAGGGCTGAATCAGTTGCTAACAGAAAGCTTGCATGGTCCTTCAGTTTCATTGGCTGAGCTTCATTAATTTCACCTTTTAACTTCAACTGAAAATTAAGTTGTACTCTTTCAATCGCCTCATGCTATAAATTTCAGACCAACTACCTGCCATGGGGAAAAACATCACCTTGAACTGAATTAGCAACCAGAGTATTATGACTAAGTGGCAGTTCTGTAAATGTAACCATATTGTCTGAAAAGATTTTTTTAGCCTTAAGAACAAAAGCATTACCCAGATCAATGAGGCACTCCCAGGGTAATTTGCAGAACATGTCAAAAGTAGTCCAAAAGTAGTATTTGTGATATAGCATTAACCACACTAGAGGTGGTGATTTCAGGTCCAGAGAGTACAAATCCAGTCCAAGATTTTGTTTCAACCAACCAGTTGAGTACTCTGTGACTGTGACTCTTTATACTCAGCTGGTTGGTTGAAACAAAATCTGGATTTGTACTCTCTGCACTTAAATTTTTAAGTACATCCACCAAATCTGCACCCCTGAAACACACTGTAACACTTCAGCTTGTTCTTATAATTTTCTTTAAAATATGCAATATCCCTCATAATACTCAGCAAAACAACAAATAGACATGCTGGGAATATTTGTTTCAACGTTCTGAACGCCAAAAATAGGGACTGGGCTGCTTCACGTCACTAAAACTGAGATCCACTTCCTCTAAGCACAATGCTGTAATATTAAAGGACCGTATCAAAAGCTCAAACTGACTGAAAGGAAATGGCGTGCCCGTCTTGGTGCTTCCTAAACTACAAAATGTTCAAGTTCTTTGTGGATGATAAATCCAAGGTATTAAATTCTTGTTCCCCAATCGCAGGATGTGTGGAACTTCTTTTTAAATTCACAGGGGTTCCTCTCAGGTGTTTCAGTATCTTTCTACAGTATAAAGATAAACTGAAATGAACATTATAGTCACATTTGCCTTTATTCTGGATATGTGGTAATAGCTATTTATATGTTATCCTAAATTAATTCTTTAATTACGACTTTTTATGAGTTTTTTTTCTTTACTTTCCACAGCAAATCTGGCTGTGACAATCCAATTATAGAATCTGATTAACAATGAGTCAGTTTTATGATAGGAGCAATACTAACCAACTGAGAAGTAGAAATTGGTACGATATCAGTAAGCTTTAATCCAGAACTGTATTTAGGAAATAAAATTGATTGGAGTCTTCCCTCCTCTAAAAACACAAAAGGTGGTTTGAGGCAATTACATCCAATTTCCTTAAATATAGGAAACACCAAAATAAATGTTCACTTAAATAACACACTATTTCCCCACTTCACAACATACATCTTGCTGATGGATGGATGAAAAGAGATGAACATGGCAACAAAATAGAAATACAAGGATTACAAATGCCATAATTACATGGTTTCATAACTGGAATTTTCACTTGTCACTCCCTTGATAAGTGAAGTGCTGGATTAGGCAAAGCTACTTAATGATTTTATTATGTCCTTATAACTGAGATAAGTATGTCTATTATGAACTTTAACTTTTCACTTCTGACCAATATTTTAATGAGTTTGAAATGTAGCTCTTAGTTCCTTTGGAAAAAGAAAAAAAGAAAAGAGGACAAGAATCATAATTTTCATACAAAAAATCTTTTTAGCTCTTAGTATTTCATTTTACTGCAATTTCCACTTGAGTGAATATAAATTGCTTTGAATTATGAATCAGTTTAATAAAGAAATATAAAATGTGATTCTAAAACATCTTATGTAGCTTACTTTTATGACGAAAGTTCTGTGTGGTTCAGTTATATGTGTGGATGTAGATTTATCGTTAAACAAAAAATTGTTTCCAGCACATGTTGCAACTCATGAAGAGTGTACAGAAATATTTAAGTTAAAAGCAATGCTGAATTTATACATACAGGTAGGGCAGACAGCCGCCCTGCCTGCTCATGCAGTGTTTTCCTAAACTGCTCTGCAATGTATCTAAGATGCATGTCAAGTAGCATTAGAAGCAAATGACACTCCGGCTGAAATCAGAACTCAACCAAGGACTATTCAACAATCGACAGTTTCTGTTCCATCCCAGTGAATTTTCATTTTTTATGTAAAAGTACACACTGATGAAGGTCTATTTCTGATACTTGTGTGCCAAAAATGTGGTGCATCATTAATTAAAACGAATGTAAGGAAAGTGAATTTGGACCCAATAATTGTGTATTTGATTGCATTACATTGTTGATGGACTAATGATATAATCATAAGAAAAGGTAGAACAGTTTCTTGGGTCCTATTTTGATATGAAAAACACCTAATTAATTAACTGAATGATTAATTAATTTCCCCATGACCCTGCATAGGACAAATAGGTATAGAAAATGGATAGACGGATGGATGGATGGATTAATTAATTTCACGTAGAATAAAATCATCAACAGTATCCCATCTTCATACATGTCATGTTCATGTTTTTCAGATAGCAAACATCATCCATCTTCCAGTCACTTAAACAGTACAGGGTACTGATGAGCAGAGTCTATTCATAGGAAGTGAAGAGCAATAGGCTGCATGCCATTCACACCCAGACACACTATATGGACTGTGGAGGGCCCTAAGGAAATCAATGCCAACATGGGGGGAACATGTAAATGCCACTGCAGAGATGAGGTGGGAATCAAATCCCAGCTATACGGGAGCAGGGCTACCGTGCTACTCGCTGAACCACTGTGGTGTGCAAGTAGCACCCAAACAAGTTGATTATATTTCTATTCATATTACCAAAACATGCATTCAGACATAATGGTATAATAGAAATTACAGCAACTACCTGACGCTCTAACAACATAAGAAAAAAAATATATATTGTTAAAAACTATGGTAATTTGAGTAACTGCTTTTAAAGCAATTACTCAATGGTACTGAATGCAGATTCTACATCCTCACGTTCAAGAAGCCTTCCGCTTTCTTCTACGAGAGCTTAACAGTCTCAAATTTGATTGTTATCATCGCCGCTTCTTCCTTATCATGGAACCGCTCAAGAACTATGGTAATTTGAGTAACTGCTTTTAAAGCAATGAATCTAACTGCTACTAGGAAAATTAATGACATAGCAAAACTTTTGGGGCATGAGTAATGGTTTTTTTTTTTTAAGAGCATCATAAATGTATAGACTACATTCAGTCTGCATTAAGCTTTCTGAAACAGTAAGCAAAAAAAAAAAAATCCAAAAAAAAAACCCCAAAAACAAAAATGGCAGATGATTCAGGGATCTTTAGGGATACTATAAAACTGTTTTGGTCTCGGCGACCATACAGTTGGTGGAATATTTACATTATTGCCTGGTTGTGGATAATAAAAAACTAAGCTTTGAAAATCTGTTAACAGTGCATTAAATTAGCCCATGCTTTGGAAATGCAACTGAATGTATTATACACTCATTAGACTCTGAACTTCCTTAATTGGTTGGCAAACACCAGAGCAAATCATTTAGTTTTTCAAAATAATTTATTTACATTCTTGCACCCAATTCAGTTGTCTGAAGTAGTACAGAGAATTTGTGAACTTCTGACACATCTGCTCTGCAATGGTGGTGTGTGTGTGGGGGGGGATCCCATAGTATGAGAAGAGCTAGCATTACTGTAAGGCAGTAGGGCATTTTCTGCCTTAAAGAGTTTCTGTCCCTTTTGACCAGTAAGAAGCTTTTCTACACCACCTGTGTCATGAAGGGGACTGAGTGGATTCCCACTGGGGAGAACACATTAAACGCAGTTACTCCCTCTGAGGTCCCCCGAAATTATATTTCAGCTGGATACTGGATCTCGCACAGCAGCCCTACAAATCTGCGAGTTTTCTTAGCAAGAATGATAACACTTCACTGTCGGGATGCCAGTTACTGCTGACACTACTGTCCTTGTTTTTACTGCCCTTAAAGCCATGGTCACTTTAAGTTTCTCTAATGTCTGAAATATGAAGAAATATGTAGACTCCATCCATCTATTCTTCCAGTGTCTCTATTTTGAGGTCCCTTGAAAAACATTACGTTCTGGGCAAACTTTCATAGAAACCTCATTTTGCTGATTAACTGCAGCCTTGCTCCTTCAGTCAGTACACACAGCTCATTTCCATAGATGATGATAGGGATGTAGTTGACTAGCTAACTATAATACTTAGCTGCTGTTTGCCCATCATGGACTTCAGCCCTTACCAAACTGCAGCTACTGATCCGATCCACGTCTCAGTCTCACACTGCATCTTGCCACTCATCAGCCAGACCCTGAGGTACTGAATGCAGATTCTACTTCCTCACGTTCGAGAAGCCTTCCGCTTTCTTCTGCGAGAGCTTAACAGTCTCAGATTCGGAGGCATTGATTGTTATCATCGCTGCTTCTTTCTTATCATGGAACCGCTGAAGAACACACTGGAGATTCTGTTCAGATGAGGCTGAAAAACACCTGTAAACAGAAGCTTTTCTGGCCTGTCAGTACCAATCAGTTGACTCAGCTTGACCTGTGTACGGCTGACTTTTCTACGGGTGTTACCTTGAAGGCTTCCATTTTCATCTTGACAGCTTTTCTCACCATTGGTGTTCACCAGCAGGTCCTAGGGTTACCGCTGTGACAGCTACTAACTGCTTTCTAGCCACAACTTATGGAAGCTGTTGACACAAATGAAATATGGGAGAATTTATTCCTGGAGGTGTGAGTTTAATTTGTCTCACATGGACGATTCAGCCACAAATTCCCAGCACGCTATAGATAGCCAATTACAGTTCATTGTTGGGGTTGAGTTCCAGAAGGTCATTCCTCCCGGTCACACTGTTCCAGTCTCACCATCATTCCCAACGTGTCCATTGAAGTTATGAAGCTGGATGACAGAGTCGGAGCAGTGACACAGGTGGCCTCCTAGGTTATATCATTTTAAGAACCTTCGATCAGCACTGCCTAGGACGTATCATTTTAAGAACCTCATCCACTTTATCAAAGGAGGCTACTTCTCTAAGCTGAGGCAAATCACAGCCTCAAACTAGTGATGGCAGCGGTGCTTAATTTGTGCTGGAATTCATCTTCAGGACCTCTGGCTCAGAGCAGCCTGCGCTCCAGCACCTCTCTGGTGCACTCTATCTATCTATCTATCTATCTCGATCTCTCTTTGGGCAAAACAACAAAGTCATCAGAACCCAAGCTGACGTGCCGAAATCAGCCAGAAGACCTGATGGAAGATGAACCAGAAACAGTGAGGAGAAGAGCTGTGTTGATGGATGCTAATGCTAATGAGAAAGACCACAAAAAAGAAGCAAGAAAAGTGCAACGCAAATGAAAAGTTTGTTGCGACTAATAGATATCAATAGAAAATACTCTATTGCTATGTGTTTAAGTAATTAATAGTGCATTATCATTGTTACAGGCCAATTTGTGTGTATGACACATCTGTGGTCTTCACAAGCTCTGGCATCTCGGAGTTTACAAATTAAGCATTGAGTATTACTGTATTACTCACATGCACTAGAGCTCTTTCAGCATGGGGAACCTTGATGATAAAAGAAACTCCACCCAGATCTTTATATCCTGATGAATAGTTTTGCTTATTTCCTTGTTAATTTGGTCCTAATAATATTAATATTACAAAATCATTTCAGCTCATTTTTGACAGAAAAGTACAACTATTGAAACTTAGGAAGTTAACCAACAAATCATTAATGCATGGCGTTCTCTTCACCCCAACCGTAGGGAATATACTTTCTTCTCACATGTGGTGCCGCTGCTCTGGGCCCCGGACTGGATGGGCCTGGGCCCCCCGCCCTGGGTGGATTTCAGGGAGTGGGGGTGCTTATGGGGGTCAGCAGGGAAGCTGGCTCCAAAGGGTGGGTACTTCGCCCCCCTCGATCCTTTCCTCCCCAACCCTAAATGACTCCCTCCTCCCGCTCCATCACACCAACACACATGTAGGGCTTTGAGGTGCAGGTGTGTCGCTGGGAGGCAGGGGAG
>JAABNX020000143.1:4091919-4109299 GCA_015163995.2 Mormyrus lacerda
AATTAAATATTAAATATAGGGGGGTGAGCACGTCCCCCCCGGATAGATGGATAGATGAATGGATGGATGGATGGATGAATGGATTACATCCTAGGCTTGTTCGAGAACTTGTGAAGACATTTGGAGGTACAGATGCTTGAGAAACATCTTGGTACTTTGATATTTTGGTTGAGGTTTTATATTACAAAATATCCTCCAGGTATCTCTTTTCAGGTGACATCACACTACACAAATGTTGATTGGATTCGGTTGACATAAATGAGGATGACAGTTTTAATATTAAGTCAGCACTGCAAGACTACTGTTATATTAACCATCAAAGTGTCATCTACCTATGGGATTTTCAAAATTGGTACAATTGAAATAACTCAGTGCTTGACATTATATAGGACAGAAGTGACAATAAAACCTATTTATTAATCGGTTGATGTTATCTTGTTTAGTTTCATTGTTAATCTACTGATAGTAGATGGTTTGGCTACAATACACGCTTGTGTTAGCTATATTTCTTTATAATCACCTCAGTGTAAGCAAATAAAATTATTAAAGGATCACAGCTACAATAACCTAAGCTGGTACAGCTCTGCAGATTATTGTAGCTACAAATAACTTTTGTCCCACAGCACATTTAACCCAACAAAACACACAAATCAAAGATGACACAATCACGTAAAAAGCATATTTTGCGAATGTTGCTTCATAAGAAGAGAAGACTTTGGAATTGCAGACCTTCAGTCATACGAAAAAAGTTAAATAACATGAGCACTGATTTTTTTAAATGTTTTTTTGCATGCTGTCATGAATGTTTACAGAGAATATATTAATGTCAGTTGTTTAATAGTAAGAAAAATACTAGCAGTCATAATTTGGTGTGAAGAAATGTTCTTCCAGTTTACAAGCAAGATTTAATGAACACTAATATTTTAGTTATGATTTAATTGCTCCTGTTGTGTAAATAAAGGGTTCAAGGGTCCCATCATTTTATTTAATTACAACAATATAATGTGATCTCAATGTTATTGCATCCACTTATCTGAAATGAACAATGTTCAGTGTTTGTTTGTGGTCATAACACATAATTATTATTGCAACCTGAGCTTTCATTTAATCTATCATGCAGATGCCTGAATGATAAATCAAATCGCTGAATAGGTTTTCTCAGGTCTCTTAGTCTTTGCTCATAACGACATTCAAATGTGGCACATAATTCATAAGAAATATACAACTTATTTATTAATTCAGTTTATAATAGCGCTACCGACTAACCAGTTAACACTAATTCCCATAGTTTCATGGGAATAGAAATGGTAATGAATACTCTAATTAATCCAAATTTGAAATTACAAGGCCCAACTCAGATCCATGCTAGAGACCTGTAAAACTACTGCTGTTACAGGCCGTGTTTAACAATCAGAACTGAAACTGAGGAGAGTCACAAACCTTGTTAAGCGTCTTTGGTTTTTTTTTATTGAAAAAGCATGTAAAACAAGACCATAATCATGGGTGGTGCATTTTGCAGTTGAGGCAAATCCTGCCTCTACTTCATATGTGTCATCTTCATGCTCCCCCTTGTGTTGTGCAGTCTAAAGTCTAGAGACATTCACTTAGGAAAACTGGTAAGTGACTGGAAGATGCATGGATCTGACCCAAACAACCCAGCAACTCCATGTTTTTTTTCCTAGAATGACTTTGACAAAACACAAGCCAAAAGCCATAGGGAATATTTTGGAGCCAGTGGTCTTTGTCATAATGTACTGGAAGCTAAATTGACTATGAAGTGGATGATTTGCTTAAGTCTGCTCTGTGTGCAACACCTGAAACTGCATTCAAGTGCACATTGTGACATCATAAGCCCCAGGTGCTATGTGTCATACTTCTGCACACACTCTGAAGCATTGGGAAAGACAGCAACCTACTGAACATTACTGCAGTGCAGCTGGGAGTACTGACACAGAAAATATTATGCAAAAAGGAGAACATTCTCATGGGAAGCAATGATATCGATCTCCAACTGATTTGAATGAGTACAGGTGCAAGATCTAAGCCAGGTTTGTGGTAACAAAGCCTGCATTAAACAACCACACAGAGAAGATGGGCAGGTAGACAAGCCTCCTTTGATCACAATCCAGTTCAGCAGACCCCATATCAATGCAATAACCTGGATTTTGAAAAGGGTCAAACCAGAAGTTCTCATGAGTTATACATAGAGTTTGCATAAAAATAGCTAGTTTGTCAGTCTGCAGGGCTTCTTCTGCCATACATAGACACGGAGGGGCTGAGGCATCAGTGAGACTGGGTGGAAGGTAATGTTTTCCCCTGCTTAGGAGGAGAATGAGAAGACTCAGAATACATTTCATATTTGAGTCAATTTGCATCTCTCAAAGCTTAATCCTGAGCATTTATTGTGGCTATAGAACATTCTAGATAAAATTAGTTGCCCAAGCGCTAACTTGTGTGTTGGTATGTTTTGCTTCTGGTAGTTTGTTGCACACTGTGGGATATGCCATAATTTATTTATTGGTTTTTGCTGATGAGGCTAAAAAAATTACACTGCGCAATATTTGTTACTTTTTTTCCTGATCTACCATAGTAACCCCAAAGCTCTTTCTTTCATGGATGGAAACTGGCTCCCAGCAGTCACGAGATCCTCATGAAAATCGGAAGCCAGCCGCTGATCACCTCCCAACTGTAAAGAACTGATTAGCATACAGACCAATTTTCTACTCTCCATTATTCATTTTTTTTCCTCTTCTATTTTTTTTTTCCAAGAATTTACTTCACTGCCTTTTGCAGGGGTCAGGAAATAATTTTCATTTTTCCCCCTCTAAAAAAGGTATTCTATCCAGTGTTTTGTGGCAATTGAGAAATAAGTGGAATAAAAAAGTGGGGGAAAAAACCTTTAGAGTACAAAAGATCCATTGAGCATGTATGCTTTTCTCTCTCTCTCGCTCTCTCTCTCTCTCTCTCTACTTTTTTTTTAAAAAAGCTTGAAACATCCACCACTTTTGGAATATATGAATCTCGCTGAAAGAGCAAGAAGACACATTTCACAGCGACAAGGTTAAGTTACAACAGTTTAAGCGTTCTCAGGGCACTGCAGTAATTTTATGTTCCATTGAACTTTCGGTCCAACAATATACCAACAATAATGGATAATTATATGTAAGAGCTCTGTCATATATATTCATATGGATTATCGGTCTATACATATCTCCTTTAACCTATCGTTTCCTTTATAAATTAACCGAACCTAAATTAATCCTTTGCCTGGTTTGCAAATGTAAAGTGATGTGTTATAAAATAAATGTTTAGTATTGTAATTAATAATACAGACGTAAATGCTAGACTTAATAAATGGATAAAAACCCTTAACCCATAGTTACTGTCGCGCCTCGCGGGCGACTTCGGCAGCTGTCGCCATGGCTACGGAAGCCGGAAGTTGGCTCCTTTTATACACTGCGGTAAAAATGGCTGGCTTGTTATCGGGGCAGATTCAGATACAGCAACAGACGCACATCGTCACATTTTGCTTTATGAAATAAACTCTTGAACAAATTTGAACGGTACTCTCCCTCCGCGTGTTTAGCGATTTTACCAAATCGCAATAGGTTTCCAAATACGACCGTCAAACGGAGCGTTATGTAAGTAGAATCATTTTTATTTCGAAGCCATGAAGGAGAGTAACAGCCGAATTATAGTGATGACAGTAGCTGTATGGAGTCCCTTTCTCGATTTATATGCTTCAGGCTATCGTTCCTCACTTTAAAAAACATCTTAACTAATTTTTTACGTAACAGTTAACAGATCTGTCCAGTTAGATATTTGCATGCTTCAAGTTTAAGTAAACAGCTGTACCACAGACATTTTCTTATGCACGAAAGGCGTTTTATGGCCTGAAGCTGACCAGCATGCTGCCCGAGGTTCGTGGCGATGAAACTGGCACATTCCCTCCCATTTGCGTGGGTTTCTACTGCTTTCTTCCCACAGACCCAAAACGTGTAGTTGGATGACTTATTGCTTAATGTGTGAGAGTGCCCTGGTCTCTTGTCTGTGGTGAACTCTTATGATTTATGAAACAGAAAGGAGTTAAGAAATTTCAACTGATGGACACTAGAGACAAAATAATACAGTTCAGTTGAATACTAAAAACTTGACACTTAATGTGATGTTATTTGAAGTCTAATTGTCAAGTCTTAATAACAGAAACTTATGTTGCAATCTTGTAAATATGGTTATTTCAAACTCACTGTGACAAATTAAAATACAGTCAGGATATGATACATTCTAGGGATTGTCAGACTTGTTCAGTAGTTATCCAAGTAAGAAAACAGTAGACCAGTTGCATGGAAAAACAACAAAACAGCATATACACATTCATATTTTGAATATAAATTTACATCAAAGAATGTAATTATTGGACCATACATTTCTCATTTCTGTTTCCGCTATTTATTCTATGTCCTACAAGTCTTTAAAAAAAAAATTTAAGAAAATGATAATGATTGGAGAAGAAAAAAATGTCATTTTCTTCATGGTTTAGCACATTGTTTGAAAATGCATTAGTCTGTTGCCTTGAGATTGAGGTTTATAGGACTTGGGACTTGAGATGACTTGAGAATTGAGAGTTGCCGTTAATGACTTGCAAATGACTTTCATCTTGGGTCAAGCAGCTTGATGATGCCAATCAAAAACAAGGTAAACATGGTAATGTTATTACCGGGAAAAAATAACTAAATCCATATTCACAGAGAAACGCAAACAAAACAAGGTGCTTCTTATGATTGGTGAGCAACCTCCTCTCCAAAAAGGATACTGATTAAGTGAAGAACAAATTAAATTGTTTAACATCTACAGCAATTCTATATGTTAATAAAGCAATCCACATACAATTTATTTAAACCTAATTTTCTGTTTTTAATTGTGTTTACCAGGTATTAAGCATGACTGACAATGCTGTAGCTTGCACGGTGAAATCACCAGTGGCTCTGCAAATTGGGGATGTGAAGTCAGACACGTCTCATCCTGGAGTCTATGTTATTGACGTCACATTTCCTCAAGGTCAAGTGGTAAAAGTGAGTCATTCTAAAATGACAAAAATTAAGTGTAGAAAGTATCAAAAGTGCAATTACATCTATAGTGCCCTGGACAGTGGGCACTGCATGGTCTTCATAAACCCTGAACGGAAGAAGCTGAAGAGAAAGAGCTGGAATTCAGAATCCTGAGTGCCTCACTTTTGTTTCAGTGTCAAGAGTGCAGTAATGCTACACCTAGCCGCCTTTCAGACAAGGATCTTTGACGTTTTTCTGTTCTTGCAGATTCAGGATGTCTCCTTTAAGAACTATTATACGGCTTTCCTGACGGTGCGGCTGCAGATGAAAGGGTCTGCCAGCCAGGAAGGAAGTGTTAAATGGATCACCTGTCTCAGAAACCACCGCCTTATGCCCAATCCGCATACGGAAGAAGGATCCCAGGACTACTTCTCTGTGTACAGACATCAGGTCAGGGCGATGTGCAGCACCTGTTTCTTTTGTCCCTGTAGGTTACTGGGTTTTACAAACTACACCATAAGAATCATGTTGCCATTATTGCTCTACAGTATATGACAAGAAAACAGCGTTCTTAAGTTAAGTTAGTATTCTTATATAATCTGAATATATAGGTCTACACTAACCATATATGGTAACTTTTAGGTTGTCTTACATGATTTGCTGACACCCTTAAACTGAAAGAGCTATTTGAGAGAAATCCATCAAGTTTGAGAATTTGGGTTGTATGTCAGTGATTCTTGTAGTATAGATGAGGATTGTTGTAGTATAGATGAAATTGATTAAATGAAGAGATATCACAAAGAGTAGTCCTTCATGGTGCACGGCAATCACTGACTGCAAAAAGGAAGAGAGATCAGGAGAAGTGGTGTGAACAATGCATGTACATTGCATACATAACAAACAAATTTAAAGAATTTGACTAGCATATTTTTATTTTTGTGTTTAACCAAAAAGAACTTCTTGTTGCTAATTGGTTTCAAGAAATGGTTTACTCTGGAAGCAGTTTTATTTCTCCCACTGATCCAGTTTTGGTACATTCCGAAATGAAACACTTTTTCTTGATGGTAATAATAATAATAATAATAATAATAATTATTATTATTATTATTACAAAAGTAGAAGAGTATACAGAGCATGTGTTCTCAGGAGTTCACCTGCATTTAATGCGATGGTGACACTGTTTAACAATGCAGTCTAGGATTATCAGTCATTTTTCTCTTCATTGTCTTCATTGTTGTCTTCAACACCAGCATTATAAGCTCTCCAATAAAGAGTGAAGGAGATTGGTGTTAAATCCTCGCAGGCTGCTGCACAGTAAACACTGTGGCCGCCAGGTTTAAGTTTCTGAAATATTGCCAGAAGCCACACAGCTAGATAATATGCAGCTTGTCTGTTTCCATATTTTCTAGTAACAGAAGACCACCATGAGCATGCAGACCATTGAGTCCTGAGTCAGAGCTGTTGGATGACTGAGAGGATGGGTCTAATGATAAAATGATAAATGCTATCTTTTCACATACAAATGATTGCACTAGAAAAGACATAATTTGATATTACTTTATCACAGAGGAGTGCTTTTTAAAGCATTCTTCTAAATTATTAGGGATATGACTGGTCTTTCTAGGTTTTTGTTATTTTTTATTTTGTTTGGCAAATGAATTTGGGGATTTTACGTGTGATGTTAAGATGAGTGTATGATAACCCAGTAACATATAGTGTGAAAATCATTTGGAGTACACTTGAATTTAAATGTTTTTGAAAAGTTTACCAAAAAATCTAAATAATAAAATAATAACATATAGATTGATGTTTTTTAACCCACCTTTCTAAGATTAGAACTCATTCACAAACAGGATTGTATTATATCGCAATAGAGACATAATGTACAGTCATCAGTTATGATTTTGTTTGCATCAGCATTTGGTCGCCATTTGTCATTTTTTTGACAAGAAAACCATGCAGAGTAAGACAGCCAAGGAGAACACCTTTGGTAGAGGACAGAAACTTGCTTTTTTTGATACCCATGTTTTATTGGCCACCAATGAGTCCATGAGACTGATGATTAAAGATATTTTAGTGTCATTAATTTTGGTTTTACCCGGTAGCCAGTGTTTCCCCAGCCACTCCCAAAAATGTACTTTATCCAAAAATGAACCTTGCAGAACAAACTTTCCTGGATTAAATGTGGTTTGGAGCAAAGGTATATTTTATACTTATTTGAACTTTTTTTTATTCAAAATAAAATAAATAGTTTTCTAATATTGTATAATGGCAGGGTTATTTTTCCTGTACCATTGCTGGTTTTTCACAGCTAGCATGATAAAACAAACAGCTTTGTTTCTGTGGCTGGAGAAGCTGCTCTGCCTGCCAAGTGCTTTTGTCCATGGAGCTTTGTCAACAACAGGCTAAAATAAACAAATGCGTGAAAATGCTAATTCTTGAGAATTGTACTGTTGAGTTCTGGTATGACAGAATCTTGAAGGAGAAATTTACACATAATTGGTATTAGGACGATAAGTCTGTAATGTTTTTAAACAAATATGAAGGCTCCAGCTTTTTTAACCACAACGGAAGAATCAGTCACTTTGAATCAGTCACTTGCATGAAGCTCATCTCATGCAATTGGGTTGATTAGTAATATTGGCAATGTACTAAATATAAAAACTGTACTTTTTTCTTTTATTATGAATAATGTATTTTGAATTAAAAACATCTAGGCCCTTTGTTTATTTTAGGAGATTTTATTAAATGATTTAATTTTTATAAATATGTGCATATTACATGAAAGCATAGCGTTTTAATTATTAGTGATGTAGCTACTGCAGGGTGACACTCCTGTCGACAGGTCTTAATGTAACCCTCTGCACATGTGTGTGTCTGCTAGATGCTGCTGGACCCAGACGACGTGATGGCAGTACGTCTCATTCTCCGGCAGCCATCTTCATCTTGGCTGAATTTCACTCTGGAGGAAATCAAAATTCACCAGTGTGTAAATGACGTATGTTAACATATCCCTATTGTCTCCTTTTTGTGTTTTCTTTTTCGATATATGTAGAAGTATGACATTTACAGAGGTATGCTTGAGAAATCTCTACGGTGCAGTTTTAGTGAGGAATGAGCTTTTGAAGTTTGAACAGGAATTTATTCTGTGGCAGTTATGAATTTTACTTCTGCCCATTGCATTTGCTTTAAACCCTTTTAAAAATTAGATGACTTTCGTGTTTTTCCACCTAATCTGCATGACATTGTGTAATTACGCTTTACATACAAACGTAACTTTATTTTCTTGACTTGTAACAAATCTTGTTTAAATGCATTTTAGCCATTACATATCACTTCAAAGTCTTTTCTTATGGGTAAAATATTAACAATGTTAAGTCCATGGACTGCCTGTGTAGCTTTGTATTTGTTTTGGTTACTATACATATGAATTGTTTGCTTGCATCGTTTTCACTTAATGAATTAAGAAACAGACTTCCTACTGTGATTAACAATATGATGCATTTATTTAGTTTTAAGCAGACAATCAGGCCAGTACTTTAGAGCTAATAATCTCACAGTACTGAAAATGTGCCTTCCATGTGCCTGATCTGGATGAGATCACATTTCATAAATGTTCATTGAATAAATTATTGTGTTGCTCTCCAGGATTCAGAAAGGGAAGTTCCTGTTTGGTTTTCTGAACTGACACCAGTTGACCAGGTCCCTGATTTACAGGTGAGATTTTCAGACTAGTTTAGTTCTTATTCTTGTCATGTACCTGCAAAAAGGAAAGTGCATGTTCTTTTAAAAGAAGAAGCTTTAGTAAGAAGTTCGCAAGTAATGGATTTTATTTATAGTGAGTCCCTAAGTCTACCTGGAAAATCTCTGACACATGATTATTAGAGAAACGGTTGTGGAAAATGGATATACAGTAGGATGAAACTGCTAGTTTGACATTGTTTATATATATATATACTCGTTCTTGCTGTACATGAACTGCACCTTCATAATGCCTTGATAATGCATTCCTAGAAAATAATAGTTGTGCAATTACAATGGTTATTATTGTATAGTGTTTAATATAAATGTTTATTAAAGCCTTTAAATGCTGCTTATGAATGCATTATTAATGTTCCTTGTTAGTATAATGGTTAGTACCACCGCCTGTCACGCGGAAGACCTGGGTTCAATTCCCCTAATAATGATCCTAGCATTCTTTTGTGGTCATTGGATGCTTGATGGTTAGGGAAGCGCACTTATAATTGAAAGATTGCAGGTTCGAATCCCCAACCAGCAAGGCACCACTGAGGTACCATGAGAAGGTACCGCCCCCAAGCGCTGCTCCCCGGGCGCTGAATTAGCTGCCCCTGCTATGTCACATTGTCACATATGGGTTAAATGCAGAGAACACGTTTCGTTGTTGTGCAGTTTGTGCTGTGGTGTGTCAACAATGACCATTGATCACTAAATTCTTTAAATTCTTTTCTCTTTTCTTCATGTTCTATGAATGCATTGTGAAGGTGCCTGTCATGTAAAGTGATGCAAAATGATTTATATTGGATATTGACAGTATTGCACTTACTGTTATGTATGGGATAAGCTGCTCGATTATATATAATCTGATTACGCAAGGCTCAGTATTAAGACTTGGAAAAAATTTTAAATTAACGAAGAGTACAAGACAAAGGATGCTAATGTGGTATTTTAGATGACGCATGTAAGCATGATATTGGAGAAAAACACGTTCTGATTAACATATTTACAGGTTGTAATAATTTTGTAATATCCCTTTGAATAAAAGTATTTAGTGACTTATTCAGAATTCCTACACCTATCATACTGGCTGATTCATGACCAGATTATCAGGGCTTGTGTTTTTGTGCAGGTTTTTGAGTCAGTCTGCATGTAAGCTTTGTCATTGGTACATTATTATGACAAGAAATATATGGTCTGATGTAAAGAATATGCATTTTACTTATATTTTACATAGTTTACATATATTACATATACTTTGCTATGTGTCAAATTGTACTGGGCTATACCAGCTGCTTGTCTCATTATGATTAATTATCTTTTGGGTCAAGAAGAGTGGTTTTTTTAACAAGTCACTTCAGGAAATTAACTACTTGATGTCTGCAGAATATTGAGCTGACAGAAGTGTAAAAGTGCATTATGGAGAACATATCCTTCCTTGTTCTCTGTTGGTCTTCTGTTTTTTTTTTACAGTT
Organism: Mormyrus lacerda; assembly: GCA_015163995.2. Lineage (NCBI taxonomy): Eukaryota > Metazoa > Chordata > Actinopteri > Osteoglossiformes > Mormyridae > Mormyrus > Mormyrus lacerda. Next base: position 4,102,178 of record JAABNX020000143.1, read on the forward strand.
TTTGGTTAATGTTTTTTTTTTCCTTTTTCATGAAAAGAAAAATATTGGCTGGTTTTGTCTGGCGAGTCAACAACATTGTGTATCTACACTACCTGTTCCAGCCTAAAAGAACACAAAGAAAATTTTTTCACAACTTAAGCATTTACTTTGTACAAATGGTAATTTTAAAGTATCACACCCTGAAAGAACACACCACAAGAACACCAATTTTTAACGGTGACAAAGTAAAGTAAAACACATCAAAACAACAACAGTTTTACACTGTGACCATCAGCAGAAACGCACCACAAGAACAGTATTTCCAAAGTGGGGCAACAAGAATGAATACGCCAGAAAACAGCAATTTTAAACTGTGACACCCTCAAGGAACCATCCACACAAACAGCAATTTATAACATGATACCCTGAATGAACACACCACAGGAATAAGAGTGACAGCCTCTGAACAAACACACCTTATAAACAGTGATTTAAAATGACATGTATGTACACACCACACAAACAGCAGTTTGAAAAGATTACATGTGATAGTAATTGATCTTATTTTCATTACAATTATAGTGCTACTTGTAAAATCAGTTGGTCCCCTTTTCACTAATTATATTCATTTAGAAAAAGAATATAATATATTGTAATATATATGCCTGGAGAGAAGAACGAGAGGCTGAATTGAAGCATTTATGATGATCATAAGGGCAGCTTAATTGGTTTCAAACTGACAGGAGCAAATAATTTTCGCATAGATAAACCACTGGTGTGGATCTCTCACTTTTCCATCCTCTACATGCATATGATGAATTAGATTTTACCAAATAAGGTCATTAGCTGTGATTGTGATCTGCTGTACAGTCATGTGTCCTCAGTTGTATGAATGTTCCTTGTGGGCAAGCTGACATATAGCAAATTCATTTGTGTTACTGACTTATCATATTGATATGGGTTATATCTGATCTCTTTAAGGTTTTCTCTTTTTTTTAAACTAATGAATATCAGTTGCAGTTACACACACAGTCCTCGTATTTTTGCTTGTGGGGCCGTTCCATTCAATTCTTTGGGCATAACCCTAATGTCAGCAATGACGACCTTAACCCCTACCCAGCTCTAACCTTAACCATAAGTAACCAAAAAAAAAATAAAAAAATTTTGGCTTTTTCAGTTTTTTGATTGCAGTCATATTTTTTATAAAACTGAGTTTCCCCTTTTGGAAACCAAATAGGTGGTCTCCACTACCTACATGCCAAGGTAACATTTCCCTTGGATCCGAGGAAACACAAAAATACCGAACAATGTTTTCTTTATTGGAATCATTGCATCATTATAATGCATCATGAAACATGTTTGGTTTTTCACTTTCTGTTTCCTTATGTAGCACATATTTATCATGTAATGCTAATTTATTAATTTATCAGCAATTCTTAAATTTTTATTTAGCTTCTGATTTACATTTTCGGTTCAGGAAGGTTGGACTATGGTACAGAAGAAGCTACCCCCCCCCCCCAAAAAAAAATAAATAAATAAATAACTAAAAATAAACACAGTTGTATGATTCTCTACTGCCCTCTAGTGATCAAAGCAATTTATCCTCGAATATTTAGTATGTATGCTGTATAGACGTAGTGTTTTTTATGTTGGTGTATTCCTCTGTTTATTTTTTAGGGTCTGCCTGACCCACAAGCAGTGGCATCCAGCATCCAGCAGATGTGGGCGTTAACAGAGGTCATGCAAACCAGTCAGACTGCGGTGCCGATCGGTCGTTTTGATGTGAGTTCTCTTTATTTATTTCTTTTTATTAATGACATTATAACAGCACAACACTACACAAAACACTACACAGGATATAAATTAAATCATACATTGTCATTGTACTCTAAATAATGGCACACTATTTTCTTAAATCCTGAATAAAACCTGTAATATACATTAGGAACTGATAAATGGATAAATGTTGCTAATAATATGCACTTTCTGTCATTGTACAGGATAACTTAAAAAATGTATTTTTTGACAGGTGGATGGTTGCTACGATGTCAATTTGCTGTCATACACATAGACTGGATTTATTTGGATGAAATAAAGTGTCATGTGTACATTTGTACACCTCTGTGTACATTTCTCAAAAACTAAAAACATCTGTACACAATATCAAATCAAATATTTGGCCGCTCCTTTTAATGGACTGGTATCACACTGAATAACTGTACCCTTAACTCAATTATGATCCTACCGAAAATGTTGTTTCCATTTTCACTATTACAGTTTTGCAGTTTGTGCAGTCTCCTTGTGATATTACATGTCCATGGAAAAAATGGCAGCCAAATAGTTTGTGAAAACTGTTACTGGATGGTGTGCAAATACGAAAATAAACGTTTCTCATATCAGGTATTAAATTGTTTATGATAAGCAGCAGTACATATAAGCATAATGCAAACACATGATTATACCAGATGCCATTGTACTTAGCTTTGATACAAGGTTGAACTATTTATTATATCCTGAATTCGAAGGGGGGGAGCTTTTTCCTTTGGATTCTTTCATGGATATATTTCAGAAATTGAAGAAAGTGGATGAGTCATACTTGAATCTTGATAAGAATCTGAGGAAAGACTTAACAACAGCTGTTTATAGGTATTCCCCAAGCGTCTTGAGGAGTCTGAATTGTGGCTTGAGAAATGTGCAAAAGATACAAGAAGCAAATAACATTTGTAGACTCCTCCAAAACATCCACAGAAAATGTTTAGTTTTTTGGTTTGCTAGCTCCACCTTTCCGTCCATCTGTCCATCCTTTTACTGTATGTCTACTTAAAGGTGATATTTTGACTCAAAGCAATTTATTTTGAATGCCTTTTAGATAAGTTGGAATTTTCTAATCTAACGATATTAAGAATGCTAAACAGTGCAACATTTACAAACAGAAAATACTGTGATTACACTTATAGAAACTGTGTTTATATGAAATGGAAATTCACCTTCAACATTTGCATTTATGTACAAACACAACATAATCTCCAAATCAGCATTAAAATATTCAGGTGAATTATAAAGTATTTTCAAGCTTAAATAGCTAATTTTCTTATTTTGAGCTGTACTTTTTTGCAATATTTCAAAGAAAATATCTTAGAATAAAGATTCTGCAAATAATCATAAACGGAGAGCAGAATGTTGTGAACAGACTAACAATAGTTAGCATTTCATTTATTTTTTTTTGTATTGTCTTCCTAGCATATCTTCAGTTTATTGATTTTTTTTTTTTTTTTGGGTCAGGGTGGCATAGTGGTTCAGTGTTTAGCACTGCAGACTCACACCTCCTGTGGCTTTGAGTACTGCTGTAATGCAGTGTGTGAAGTTCTCCTTGTGTTTGCTTGGGTTTCCTCCAGGTGCTCCTGTTCTCTTCCAGTATGGCCTCTGAATGTGCCCTGCACTCTATTTAATGATGAAACCAATGAAAATGATCTTGGTCTTTAATTAAGAATCAAACTCATGCTGGCATATGCATAAAAATATATTTCTTTATTGTGTAAAGATTCTAAGTTAATTTTTAAAATGCTTTTCACCACTTTGTTAGCTCATTTATCATGAATTTATATGTTTGACAGGGAAACAGGACAAATACACAACTGTATAAACATTTATCATATGTGTATTGTGCCTATTTGTAGAATGGTCAAGAGTGCGGACATTTCAAGGAATGACAAACCCATCTAGTAATCTGTAGTTAATTGAGTACTATTTAAACTAAGTATTTTCTGTGTGTTAAGGGGAGAATTTGTGCCATTGATTTAGATTGCAATTTAGATAGCAGGACCTTAATTTGCTGTGGTTTTCCTACCTGTGAGACAAGGGTCCCAAATAAAACGGTACCTTTCCATCCTCCATTCTGTGTATCTTATGAATTCGTTGGCTGTAATGGAGAATCAAGGTTTTAACACCATCCATTTTCCAACTGCTTGGGTTGTATGGTTAAACCACAAATTTAAAAAATATATATATATATATATATATATATATATATATATACATACTGTATACACCTAAAGTGCACTAAGTGTAATTCTAATACATAAACCAATCCTTTGCAAGTATGAAATTGAATATAACAAAACTTATTACCTCAAAAACACATTTAATGTTTTTTGATTTAAAGTCATTGTGTTTAAAACTGTTTTTTAATCAGTTGTAAGATTGGTGCTGGGGTGTACAAAATTGGGGCAGCGTGCCGCTCAGTGGATTAGGGTGCTGTGCCTGTGATCAGAAGATGCCAGTTAAAATTCCAGGGTTGGCAAATTGATTGGTCACTAAGTTGCTCTTAAGCCCCAGTTGTCCTTGTGACTGTCTGACCCTGCTTTCGCAAAAAGAAAAAAACAAAAGTACACTACATTGGATAAGGTGTCTGCTAAATTAAGTGTCTCTGGGTTTCCCATGCAAAGGACTGGATCATAAAAAGAAATGGATTTTATTTTCTGCGGCAGATTTGATGACTAATACAATGCTTCTGAGTTATGTGGAGATATAAATGATGAAAATTGACAGTGAAATAATTTTAGTGTCTATCCAGTATCTGGCCAAATGTTACTGGATCGCAAAGGGGGACAACTGATATATTCCATAGAGGTCATCCACTGGCAGGATCGTGACCACCAGTGAGACCTGCTGATCCTGCTGACTTGTGACCTTTATGATTCTCTGTGAGCAAACAGACAAGCAAAACAGAAATAGCAGCTTACGTGTGTGATACAAAATAAGACTGACTTCTAGTGACCTGTGGGCTGTCGCAGCAGAGAGGAATGAAACCGAGTAAATCTCTTCTCAAGCTCTCAAAGACAAATGCCTACATATAAAGTTACGTGGAGCTTGCAAGATATGTAGAATTGCAACAAATTCAGAATATGACTCCTATATGCACATTTCACTTACAAAAATACATGTACAACACAGGATGAATTAAAACGATAATGAGCCTAAAACAAGTGGCCATTGGGGCAGGGTGAAGGAGCCTTGGATGAACAGTGTAAAACAACCAAGGTGTTTCTACATAAAAGTCAAATGTAGAACTGCCATGTAAATATGAAAAAAGCAAGTATTGTGCCGAAGTACTGAACACCCCTCAGAGTGATCATATGTTTCTGAATTACAAATTATACATGCACGTATTCTTACTTTCAGTATTTATATTGCAAACTCATAGCTTCTCGCCATAAATTCAAGTCAAATTCAACTATTTGTCAAGCTTTGCACATGAGTATTTCTTATAGCAGTGACAGCAATATTTTGGGGTAAGTAGATCCCTGCGTTTTATATTGTTCAAGCCAGACTTGGTCCAGATCCTTGGTTGATTATTTGCAATTTTCAAAGAAAGTCGCAAGTTCTCCATGGCAAATCTGATCATTGTAAGTGGGCTGAGTACTTTTGCAAGGCGCTGTAGTTCAATACTTCCAACATACATACAAATACAGCACATTACCATTTGCCTTATGCTCTATGAGATAAATTCCCTAATAGTCACACCATCTATGAATTTCTTAAATAGCATTTAAAATATATGTGTGCAGTGCATAGTAAGCTTGGAACAGACCAAGAAACAAACAATCAGTCAAATTTTATTTGGTACAGTATAGCACAAAGGCAGGGGGCTGTCTCCTAGCCGCTGAAGCAGGCCAGCTGCTTGCTGAGCTCAGGAATATGCTTACCCAAGTTCACCATATGCAGTCACACTCCAAGGACACTCTACACACTAAATTGCACAGTGGTTTGGGGTCACTTTTATGTGGTTTTGGCAATAGTTTTGTGTTTCCCTGTGTGGAATAAAAATATATTTACAGCATTGTCTTTGACCAATATATGTATAACTGAGGCTGGTGTGGTAATAAACCTAACTAAGCTCAAAATAAATAAATCGCAGAGCCCTGATGGCATTTTATCTATAGTTTTAAAAGAGATGAGAGATATTAACCTTTAACTTTAATATTCCAGAAATCGTTATTTGATGGTGTGGTACCTTCTGATTGGAAGCATGCTAATATAACACCCATATTCAAAAAAGGGGATAGAAGTAATCCAGCTAGCTATAGGCTAATCAGTTTAACTAGCATTACTGGAAAAATAATGGAAGCTATAATCCAAGTGAAAATAGTAGATTACCTGGATGCAAATAACATTCTGAGGGATAGCCAACATGGATTTAGGAGAGGTAGATGCTGTTTAATGAATCTACTTGAGTTCCTTGAGGAAGCTACAAGTTAAATTGATCACAAAAAGGCATATGATGTGATCTACTTAGATTTCCAGAAGGCCTTTGATGTTGACCCCCAGAAACGGCTCTTGCTTAAGATCAAAGCTGCAGGGATTTAAAGAACTGTGGCAGCTTGGTTTGAAAACTGGTTAACTGACAGGAAGCAGCAAGCAGTTATTAGATAACTAGTCACAGTGGGCCTGCGTTCATAGTGGGGTACTGCAGGGTTCAATTTTAGGACCACTGTTGTTCCTAATTCACAACAATAATATTGATACCAATACATACAGTAAACTGGTTAAATTTGCAGACGACAGTAAGGTGTTGCGTGGCACAGAACACTCAGGAGATCAGGGTATTCGAGGACTGGATTTATTTGTGACCAAAACCAGAGGGGGCGATCAAGAGGCGTAGTCGGGGGACGGAGCAGGAGGTCGATGAAGCCGGGGAAGTCAAGCCGAGGGGAAGCACAGGACACAGGGAGGGCGGACACGGGCTGGAGTAGAGGTTCCGGGGACTGGAGGAGTGGACACGATGGGATGGGACTAGGGCTGTAGACAGGACAAGAAGAAGATTGCTCAGTAGGTCGCATGAAGACAACAATGCCTCGCATTGAGGTGAGTGGCATTGAGGTGAGTGAGACTCCGCCTTATATAACAGCCGGCTCGTGTGCAACCGATCTCGCGGATTAGGAGGGCGGATCCGTCAGGCGGGGGCGTGGTCTGGACCTGACATAAGGTCGGTAGTGTAGCAGATACTGATGAAATTTAACATAGATAAATGTAAGGTAATACATGCAGGGAGCAGAAATATACAGTGCAGATATTTTATGGGTTCCACTGAAATAAAGGTAGCTGATTACGAGAAAGATCTTGGTGTGTATGTTGATGCTTCCA
>JAABNX020000143.1:4115138-4131381 GCA_015163995.2 Mormyrus lacerda
CCCCTAAGTAATCCTGCGGAGTCTCCTCAGTGTCCTTCATCTACTTCCCTCGCAGTCCTGGTAATGACTGACAGCTGCTGAATGATGAGTTTGTATAACAATGAAATGTACCAGATTGTGGTCATATCTACCCAGAAGTGACAGATCAAATTATACGCCACCCTTAGCATTGGCATCAAAACACTTCAACAATTATTCAGTCCCACAGCAAAAGCATGAAAATTCACAGAGAAATTTATAATAAAATATTTGTTGAGAAAAATTCATCCTTAAAGCCACTTGAGTGCTGAAGGAGAGCCTTTACCCATTTGCATTTTTGTCAGGTGCCTCTTTGTGTTTCCTAAGCTGTGATGCGTGAAATCTGTCAGTGTCCGGCGTGAACTGTTTTCTCTCATTTAAGCTGTACTGGAAAATAGCGTTCCATTTCACAAATGCAAGGTTGCACATTGGCTATTTAAAATCCTTAGGGAGAAGTGTTTTGACAAGACGACAAAATAATCGAAAAATCCAGTTATGAACAGTTTCATATTTCCACAAGGTGGCAGTGTTTGCACACTGAAAGCAATCAATAGGAGGTTTTTACTCGTTGTTCATCATGGTCTTTAGGTCGAAGCTTTTATTCCTTCTGCCTGTGAGGCTAAACTCCTCGGTCACTTCTTTGCACAATTTTGCAGCACATACAAGGGAAGAAGCTTCAGATTTAGTAAAAGGGGTATTTAAATTTAAATTATTTAAATGGTAGGTACAGCAAAAGAATTTGCTCATTAATTAAAAGAGAATTAACTCATGGTAAGGCAAAGATGAATTGACTTCTATTGTTTTTATCTGGGTGCCATTTTTTATTGACTTATTGAATAATTATTATTATTATTATTATTATTATTATTATAATTATCATCATCTTATTGAATGTAACAAAGGCATGTGTCATAGCCCAAGGACTTACACAGGCAGTGCTGTTAAGTGAACCTGTTTCCACAAGCTACAGGTCTTATAGCTCAGCTTTAAAAACACTCAGAATTTAGATACGACGATGTGGGCAGGATAAGGCAATCTGTTGCCCTGGGTCATCATAATGTACTTCACGTTAATAGTGCTTCCACAATCTGGCCCTGTTGTTGCCTGTCCTTCTTCCCAACTCCAACACAAATTAGGTAGAAGTTTTATAGAGAGAAAAAATTTTAAAGATATTGTAAATATTGACAGCTGAAACTGGACCTCAAACTCTTGACAGTTTTTTCAGTATTTTTTCAACTAAACAATTTTATTTTCTCTGCTTACAATAAATGAATAATTTGCATCATATTTAAAAAGCCCCTCCCCTTTTGCGATATTTCATAAAAGTATTCATAGAGTTTTATTATTTCCCTACTCTGTGTGTTTTATATCATTTAACAAAAATGTTTAATTGAAAGCATGGCTCCCTCGCTGTCATTTTAATCTAAAGTCCCTGGAAGCCATAGGAACACAAAAACTGATTGGAAAGATTTCTGCCATGATCGGAATGATCTTCTGCTTGACTTTTCTCTCTAATAGACTTCACTAATCTCTGTGACCTTCTGGCACTGTATCAAACTGGAAACTGCTAGCATTTTGTTCTTACTGATGACCCATAGAACTGCTAGTCTAAGAAACTGGCGAAATAAATTTCTCAATTTCCTCAACAAATCACAATTACTTTAGTTAATTAATTAGTAGAGTATATATAGTATACAGTGCATGTGTGTGTATACACACACACACACACGAATACGTAATAAAAATTATTCTCAAACCAAGTTATTATGCAAAGAAAACTGCTGCACCGCAGTATGGTTAGGGTGAGGAAATATGAACAGGGTCAGCTTATAAATTCAGTTTGTTTTCCTGGTAAGGAGGGGAAGAACAGTGAGAAGTGTGCTCCTATGCACGACTCTTCTGATAATATGCATGTGTATTATTTATTATTTAGCATTATTTCTTGATTTTTTGTTTATTTTTGATATGTATTACTAAGTCTGTTAATGTTTTATTTTCAGCTCACTCCAAATTAGCTCACTCATAGACCATTGTCTTCCAAACCCAAAAATGATATGCTGCTATTTGGTCCCAAATCCCTGGAGTGTGCAGTTGTACCACCCTTCTGAGTTTACAATCATCACTGCCGGTTTGTATTGCTGAGCAATCCACCTACACCTTAAAACTGCAATGGTTTTCCTTTAACTCTGCTGTGAATAATCTTAGTCCCCCTCTTTCAGGGCCTCTCATTGATCTGTTACTTTCAAAAGCAGCAGTGGTTTTTCACTGGAACTGTACATTCACAGATATGCTTCCTGAGGATTTTGTATTTATCAGCTAAGATATTCTATAAAACAACCTCAGGAAGCCTGCCTAGGAAGACATTGGGCTGAGCCCCAGAAACAGACCTCTTGTCATGCCCCGCTTGTCCGATCCTCCCGTGTGCCACACCCCCCTCGCTACCTCGTGTGGAATCCCCGTGTTACCAGCTGTGTAATCTTGTTCAATGTAGTCTGGTGTACTTGAGTACTTCCCTGATCGTCTTCCCCCAGTCCTGTCATTGACGTTGCTACCTGTTTTGGCGCTTGTGCCTTGCTGTTTTCCCAATAAAACCTTCGTTTCCCCGACTCCCTGGACTCCCACTCCTCTGTCCCCGCTCCGTGCCCATTTGCCACGTAGCACCACTCTAATGTCTCGCGTGAAAGGATGTAGGCCAAGGGCTTTTGGCAGCACAAAAATACTGTATGAATAGAGTTGGACCAACTTATAATTTAACTATGAACCAAGGCCACATGGTGGCTTCACGACTGCCACAAGCTACCTCAGCAACTGTTAGAAAATCTCCTAAATCTCACTTTGAAAAGGAAGAAGAACAGGCAGTAGAAGGGCATTTGCTCTGACCAAAAGATTTTAAAAATTACTTGCATTAAGTCCTAGTAACCTCAGAACCCACATTTCTGTTCCTCACCAGTGGCTGTCATTCCCTTTATTTAGGAACAAAATTATACCCTTTCCTTGTTGAATGACTGAGTTCCATTCCAATGACCTGGCTATTAAGCAAAATTATGAGTGAAAATAACAGTAGCCTAGGTGTGACCACAACTGCTGGTTGCTGCCATTTCATTCCGATAAAGTTCTCATACAGTTATGCCAGCATGCATTGTTGGGAATTTACTTATTTTTTATTGCTGACCTACAGTAGCTGTGAATGAGTAGCTAACCGAGGCAGCTGTTGAAGAAGAAGAAGGTATAGTTGTATAGCTCAGTGAAGAATATGTTTGATAGATTTTTCTTTTTTAATCTGGCAACCTGGGGCAATAGTGCTAAACGCTAAACCTGTTAGCAGGATTGAATCGAGGGAGAAGAATGATGAAATGTTGGCTCCAGGCAGTAGTTCTGTAGTCAAATTTAAACAGCAGGTTGTAATATATCCTTTTTGTCTAATCGACAGCAGACTTTTATAGATCAAGCCACAATATCTGGATTAATGAGGAAAGAATTGCATTTCTTATTGTCAAAAAGTAATGCAGAAATCAATTTGTTATGCTCATAGTGGAATAGGCAGCTTGTGAGTATAGAACTTCATTTTTGCAATATCACTGCAAAGAAAATTGAGGCAAACTTTTTGGGCATGTTTTTAGAATTTCTAAATCATTTCTTATTGATTAGGCAAATGACCTTCATGGCTCACATAATGAAAGAACTATAAGACTTATATAATGTTTATATATCAAGCAGTCTATCTAGTGTTAGACATCTTGTGTATTACTTCCTCTGTTTCTGATCTGTTCATTGACTGGATTCATAGCCGAACCAGCATGCCAGGTCCCACTGATCGAGTAGCTTATTAGCATACAAACCAGATAATATGATCATTTTAAAATATATATTAAAATTCTTGCTGTTCCATCACCTGCTATTAAAATCTGGAGTAATTAGCTGTACTGTAGAATAAGTATTTTGAAGGTTAATTGGATTCAGACATTACAATGAGTGATATACAATGGCTCTTGGCTGAAGTTTTGTCTTGTTTAACTGTAGCATGATCTATACTTCTCCGTAATGACCTCCAGTGATCATCAAAGTGTGTTCTCATTCATGGTTTCTCAGTGTTATGTTGAAAGTTGTGCATGCTGTGTACGCTGCTTTATATCTCAGCTAATCTCTTACCTTATAAAGTATAATTGTTACAATATGGCAGTCTATTTAACAGACATGTACAAGTTAAAAAAAACAAGTTTCAATTACCAATTAGTATTACATTATGCATTTTTTCAGGTTATGATAGAATTTTAACTTTAAATGGCGTCATACTTTTAATGTAAAATCTACAAAATAAAATCAATATGAAATTTTGGAATACATTACTACAGTTTATCAGTTTATCATTATTATAATCTGGCTGAATGTTGTGTTCTTTTAATTTATACAGTTACAATACCGTTTACAATATTTCAGTGTTGTTTGGTTGCTTCTTATATTTTTGTATTAGTTTTCCATATAGAAAGGACTCAAAAACATTCAAACCATTACAACTGTTCACTGCAAGTCTGCAATACACTGCACTACACTTAATGATTCTTTCTGCGGAGTAATGCCATGCCGATGTCTAATGTAGAGTTATATCTAAGGTCAAGCATATAGCAGCAAAGATATGGTTAAGCTGTAATGCCCTGATGTAGGTTAGGTTGAATTATTTTGAGTGCTTTTTTTTTCGGAGAAATCCCTCTCGGGGACTATGGGTAATGTCTGTATACACAATGTATGAGATAAAAGTTATCAGCTTAACCATGTGCCTTTAAATGTATGGCAGGAAGAGCTATTTCTTCAGTCTGGAATGGACATCTGTTGCGACTGACTAACGACGGCATCACGTCCATGGGGGTGAGGAGAAAGAAAACCCCAGAGGCAGCTTTGAAACTGGGATACCGCCCAACCTCCCCCCCCCCCTCCCTCAAAGGGAACCTTATTTCAAGTTAACACAGTAGTGAGTAAGTCCATATGCGGATACGTGAGATCAGACGACCGGACTGAGGCACACAGGATTGGGAAGCACAAACTGGACAACGAGTGGGAGGTGGAGAGCATCACATGTAATCACACATATGGAAATATCATATTATAAAAAGTGACAATTTAATGTCTGTTACAGGAATAATTGAGCAGAACAGTCTGCAGTAACTGGAAACTTGCTTAATTTTAGAGGTTTTCACTCGCTCAGACTTTACTTCAATGTTCTATCTGTCCAGTAGTTTGGAAAATGGCTGCTGGAGAGTCAAGGGTATGTGACCATTGATACAGAGTTTATTAGCTTTTTGGCGGGGGGATTTTTGGGGTGATTGTTTGGTGGGTGTAAGTGCAACAGTAATTCATGTAAAATTAAAAAAATGCTTATATATTATGAAATACTAGACAAAGCAAATTTATTCACAAGTCAATAGCCAGTTGCTATCTTGTGCAGTGTCTGAGTGGATCCTGGATGTCAAAATGAAGGTATGTCTGCTAAGCTAAGCCCTACTCCAGCAGATCAATTTCCCGTCTTCTGTTCTTCCTAAATCTTCTTAAATCAGTCCATCTTTACTATCTGCTCACACCAGAAATAACACCCTGTCAATGCTTGTTACAATGATTATCTGAACATGGAGATGCATTCAAGACATGAAGGACTGAGTCTGCTGGGAAATGTAAAGAATACAAGTAGACTGCTATGTTTTTTTGTTATTGTTTTGTTTTTGTTTTTTTTGCAGAAATGCCTTTACCATAATGCTCATCTAATAATGTGCTTCTTTGTGAGATGATGTAGGAAATAATATTATCAAAATTGAGGAATTGTGGAAAACAAATTGTTATTTAATTTTCTTATGAAAGTAAAATAAATAGGTTTATGGTAAAAAGATGTATGAGAATTATATTGAAATGACAAACCTCAAGTTCTAGTGTTCCCACAAAAATGAAATATCTGTGCACTGGTAATAAGATGCTAAGTGAGCCTTGTAAATTGGGAACTTTGACTGTGATATGCACCCAAGGTCGATAAAGGTAGGGATTGCCAGAGGGCAGCTGGTGTACTGACTGAATGCAGTCAGGAATTTACAATAAGCCCCAGGGAGGTATTCTTTATGAACACCAGTGTATGTTGAGTACTTAGATGCCCTGAATTAAATGTGGAGTGTATCCAATTTAGAATAGAGGAACATGCTGAGGTCGGAAGAAGTTCTACTAGCTGGGCATGCAGATGCAGATAGATGGGAAGTGAAGGCCTGCTGAATTTGACCCATCATATCCCACCTGATGGGAGCAAAGATGCACATGCAGAGCAATACAGTTGTTGGGACATCCTGTGGTTTCAAGTAAAATAATGCATCTGCTTTGGAATTCTTTGAACCTGTAGGGCAAGGTGAACTGGCAGCTCATGGAAAACAGGGAATATGATGGAGGTTTTATTTCTTTGTTGTCCTGACATATTCCAGGTTGCAATGGTCTGTGACTAAAGGATGCAGAGTTCCCTCCAGCCAAATCCACCACTCTTCCCATACCAGTTAAATGGTCAAGAGTTCCCTATATCATAATTCCTATCTGATGGATATTGCACAAAAGGAACAGTAGGGTCTGGGTGTTTCAGAATATGTGCACAGGTGCACCTAGTCAACAGTTCTTCAAGTGGCCAGTGAGTGGCATTATCCCTAAGTAGTTGTAAGCTTCCCCCCTTTAGGACTGCAGTAAGTGGGGAACCTACAGTATTGAAATTCCAAATAAATCTGTGGTAAGAATTTACAATACCGAGGAATCTTTGTAACCCCTTCACTTTCAGGGGTTTAAGCTACCGCTCAACAGCTTTTTCTTTTGATTAATTAATTGAAAGTCCCCTAAGCACTGACCACATGAACTGAAGCACTAGACTTCTGTCTTATGAGATTCACACTTGTGTAGTTTCACGAAAATTATTTTTGATTGGAAGCTTCTGCGACACTAGGCAGATGCTTTATATGATCTCAGTAATCAGATTGCATGTACTCCACAGCTCCAGCTTGGTGAAGTATCTTCCTTCCTCTGATTGCTCCAGGGTGGCTGGGATAAGAGGTTGATGGTAGATCTACTTCACTGTTACACTGTTATACATATTCAATAAAACACATAGGGTCAAACTATTGTTGGAGATACTCAGTCAAAGCTCCCCCCCCCCATTTATTTTTCTCCGCATAAAAGAGGCTGGACACTGCAGGTGAGGTAGACAGCTGAATAGGTCCTTGATCCAATGCTTCCTGAATAAAATTATTATTTCATTGGACTCAGGGATTGACAGTGGGTAGATAATACCTCAAGTGATAGTGACTCCAGGTAGAAGGTCGATGGCATAATCCCATCGCCGATGAGGTGGCAGACAGATGATCTTCTTCATATTGAAAACCTAAGCCAGGTGTAAGGCCGCAGGCTGCACTGCACTATGTGATCCCCGATCCCATTGGGGCTGTGCTGATTTCACCCCAGTCAGCTCTGAAGAGACTAGGCTCAGTCATAAATGCTGCCACACCTGGTGGACTCACATCAACCCACACCCAATAAAAAGTGAGCAATGCAGGCTCTCTCAGATACTCAGAAACCCAATCTTCCCTCTCCCTCTATGTCTCTGCTCCTTTGCTGCCAAGTCACAAAAAGTCCACAGAGAATGTCTAAATATGAATCACTGTCTAATGTTAAAACAATTCTTCATGTCTTATTTGAGTGGTACCAGTCTTTAACAAACTGTCTTTTACAAAACTTAACCCCATTGTGTTACAAACTGCTAGGGGCAGTGCATGTGTGTGATTCCAGGTATGCTGGTCCATTGGTCCCCGATTCCAGTCCAGGCCTTCCTACTCTCCTGCACCTTATCACCAGCCTGTGGACTGTCTCCATCCCCTGGTGGTTCTGATATTAAGGAGCTTGGTCTGTCCTTATCCCTCTGTGTGGACGTGTTCACTGGCCTAGGTATTTAGGCTCACCGGTTGTAGGGGTGTGACTGCCATTTTCATTTACTTGTGGGTTGCAGGAGGGTTTTTGCTTGTTGTTTATTAATTTTGCTTGTAAAAATTTCAAATTGACTATACGTTTGGGAAGCTGGCTTTTCAGTGATCTATTATAGTCACAATATTCTTATAATCTGTAATTTCCCCTGGAAAAAAACAACAACATTGGGTCAGAAGTAAGTTTAACATTCAAATGAAATGTCCATTACTTGATTTAATTTGGTATTTAATATTTAATACCATAAGATATCTGGGAAGACACGTTGTAGCCAGAGTTCCCACATGGTAACTGTGATTAGCACACCTACCATGTGCAACCTTTATCAAGGAGAATTTTTTAGTGATGGCCAGATCTCTCTTGCATCTACTATGTGTATATTCTGCAGAGGTATGTATGACTTAGACTCTGTGTGTTGTATTGTATATGTATAATGCCATTATGTGTCCACTTTGGGTTAGGTTAAGGTTAGGTTAATCTCAGTATTTGTTTGAATTGATAAATTATACTTTCAAAGACAGTTGCGGTAAGAGCAGTGTGCATTGTGCAACAGCTAGCTTTTTACTGATCACCTGGGTTGGTTACAATGGAGGTGAATGGCTTCCTTATACAGTACAGTACAGTATAATAAACTTTATTATAATAAAGCAGAACAAGAAGCAAAACAACACAGACAAACATCACATCAGGACAACATTCAGAACAACACGGTCAGACAACGCATCACAGTGACAGGTATAATTACGCAGTCAGACGACGAGGAAAATGACATCAAGAAGACATCTTGACATATTTGGTCCATATGCAGTGAAACAGACAAACAACAGGAAGTGCTTAGATGACAGAAGTACAGTTTAAAGTTGAACTGACACTAATGTTTTTTTCAGGTTAGCAATCAACAGACACTCATTGTCAAAACGGATTTCTCACAGCTGAAATACAGTTCAAACTTGGATACAGAGTAATATTTCGCTACATGTTGAGTCAACAGGGATAGCGAGCTATTGACATTTTTTTTTCATAAATGGGACCCATATGAACAGTATAGTGATCTGACGACTTTGAAAGTCGTGTAGGGTGAGCATTACTAACATGAGCTTGGAGTTTGACACCCCTGACTTAAACCGTTAGACTTTCCAGACTGGTTGATTGCACAGGTAGGCTGAGACACCATGAAACATTTCCAGGAAATTACGCAGCTCTTTCTCTGACCAGAAGAAAAGAGTGTCCTGGTACACCAGCTAAGATAAGTATAAGTTGACTTCTGCACTGGGAGACATGATAACCATAAGCAGTGTGGAGTAAATACGCCCACTGGATTACGAGACTGGTGACCTGACTTATACCACTGATTCCTACAGGCAGATCATTTATGGCTCTCTCAGTTAAGGGTGCTGGGTAAGGAGTGACTGGGATATTTAAAGAATATGTCTATCATAATTTTACACACTGAGACAGTGAGTTATAGAGACAAACTGATCGACTAAAAATAATCGAACCTGGTACTTCAGACTAAACAAGTACAGACAGGTAGTTCTGTGTAACGCATTGGTGAGGATGAGAGGGTTGAGTAAGTAGCATCCAAATTGTCTGCAAGTAAATCAGCTGTAGTTCCCTTCTCTGCCACCACTCCTCTGAAGACAGCTTCTGTGCCTGAGCTGCAGGGGTGCTGCACTGCACATGCTGGGTGCTTCAGGAGGTGATAGCCTAGAAATAAAATGTTGTTTCAGGTGCTGGGGAGACACTTCGCTGGTTCATAAGAAGTTATCGATCGGATAGTGAAGCAAATGTGTTCCCCCAAACAGAAATGATCACCCTGACATACCAGCTTAGATTGGAGGGCATCAGCAAGTCCCTGTCCAAACACAGTATGTTTACATGCACACTAACAAAATCAAATTATTGTGTTAGTTCGACTCGAACCAAACTTTAAACTACATGTAAGCATGTTAGTCCGACTAAAATCGTACTAAACTGAATTTCTCCAAATCAGGTTAAGGCACCCAGACTGAGCGATTGGGAGTGAATTTACTCTTGCATGTATAAATTCAAATGGATTCAAACTGGCCTAGGTACTCTGCACATGTTCCACAGTTTCCCGCTGGACTTTAAGCCGGAAGAAACAGAAGACGCTTGGAGCTGAGCAGAGTGCATACAGCACGTACAAAATGCATAGTGCTGTAAAGCTGTGCAATTCACTGCTCAACTGAAAGGGTGCTTTTTCACTGCACCGGGTACCGTACAATTGGTACTTCCAAAAGGTACCAAAAGAACGGCATTTCGAGGTGTTGGTTTTCCACTGGCATAAAAATGGGTACTGGCACAGAACGACTTCACAATGAGAGGTGGGGTATTTTGTACTGAATTTGAAAAATGTCTGTAGTAGGACTGGACTAGGTGTGATATTAGTACCAACATACCATGTGAAAGGAGATTATTCCGACGGAAAAACTATTCCGACTTGGGTGATGTAATTAACTTTATTCGTGAGCAACTTTTGCATTCTGGGCAACTTCATGGTTATCGACGGATGTACGCAAAATGCAGAATAAATGGACTTCATGTGAGAAAAGAGGATGTGCATTTCATTCTAAAAGAGCTTGATCCAGCAGGAGTGGTAACGAGACGATTGAGATGTCTCAGGAGACGCAACTACTTCTCCAAGGGGCCCAACTTCATCTGGCATGTAGATTTCTATTACAAACTTAAAACATTTGGTTTATGCAGTAATGGGTGCATTGACAGAAAAGCCAAATACCAGAAAAGTTAATTATATTGAATTTGACTATCACCAAATGTGATGATGAAATGTTTTCACAGGATGAGCTGGATGATACAGTCAGAGTATGGGATGCACATACCATTAGGCCTTCTCGCAACCTGAATGTCCCCAGTGGTCAGCCAAACGTGATGTACTCACTGCCTGAACTCTACGAGACCAGAGACTTCCTTGCCCCTGTAGAAAATGACCGCTTTGAGCTGTGCAAAAATGAGTGTGTTTTTCGTTAACCAATACCATGTGATACAGATGTTTACGTATTATGTAACTTTGTTATACCTGAAAGTCATCTTACTCTTCCAAGAGACCCTTATGATGCCGTAAACCTATATCTTCAACTGAGAGAAAAAATTATTGCAGTTTTGTGGGTACATAGTTTAAACATTCAGTTCTTTTGCTCACTTGAACAGCGGAATGGTTTGATGTGAAATATGCTGTTTTTCTAGATGTAGAAACCATTGAATAAAATTGAAATTGAAATGAAATTCTATTCTCACTTCCCATAACATCTTTTGATCTTACAGACAAATGTCTAAAATCTATTATTTGGCCTTGCTGTTCTGATACTGTACTTTTGGTCTGTTAGTATTGCAGGAACCTTTTGAATAACATCAATAAGGGAATATTGAACTGAGTGGAAATCAGGAATCATAAATTCTTTACTACTAGTAAAAGTAATCGAAATTTAATCTGTATCAGTTAAAAAGTAATTGCAGGGATTTATCTTGAATGCTTGAATGCACGGACTGGAAGCACTACGCTGCCAGTGTGTGAAAGAGGCATAATGACACCATGGTTAGAAATGACATTTTATTAATATCAAATGTAAAAACACAGAATTTTCCTGTTTTTGATTAAGGAAACAAATCTTTTGTAAACTACAAAAACTTAAACAAACTAATGCATAACACTGCAAAGAATCACATCAGGTAATAAAACATACATTTCCAACCTTGGACCACAAGATTGAGGTCACAGCAGAAAATTGCTGTCAGTTTGTGGACTGAGTATACGGGATCTTAATGATCTCTAGAATAAGTATAAAAGGCAGATGAGGCTGCATGAAGCACTCTTGTGTTTGTTCAATGCACTGCCGGATACATTCTAAGTCA
This sequence comes from Mormyrus lacerda, assembly GCA_015163995.2. Classification (NCBI taxonomy): domain Eukaryota; kingdom Metazoa; phylum Chordata; class Actinopteri; order Osteoglossiformes; family Mormyridae; genus Mormyrus; species Mormyrus lacerda. Next base: position 4,127,031 of record JAABNX020000143.1, read on the forward strand.
TTATCTAACTAATAGAACAAGAAAATACAGTACATATTGCGTATAGAGATAAAACACATACAAAACAGTGCTAGTCCCTAACGACAGACATTACAAACAGTGACAACATAGTTGTAAGAATTTGTTATCCATCCATTTAGTAAGTAAGACGAAATTAATAAAACATTTAAACTGACGAATCATCAAATGCTTAATGACTTCTGAACATCAACTACATCAAAAAAGTGCATTACTACGGAAAGGTTTTGGGTTATATCGCAAAAGTTTTGGGTAATAACGCAAACGTTTTGAGTTATAACACAAAACGTTTGCAATATAACGCAAAAGTTTTGTTTTATAACGAAAAACTTTATTTTTCTCCTCCTTTGTCCTCTGAGGGGCTCCATACAGTCTCACTTGATCTGTCATGGAAAAAAACCTAGCAAGTTTTGCTAATTTAATGATTATTCATTTTTAATACTATGTATTATTTGTTTAAAATCAGTTTACCTCCTCTGCGTTTGCATGAGCAAAATGTCTTGGTATGTTGGGGTTTCTAGGGCAGGACACCTGAGGTGGCCATGGCAGCATGTAGTAAGTAGGAAGGAGAGGCGAGTGGGAACGCAGGCATGGGGAGTCCCTGAACGTCAGCACTGCAATTCCACAAGGGGGGGTGAAGCTAGAGTGACACACTGAAAGTTCAGTTCCTCCAAAGCCAATGGCACCGATCCCCACCCAGCTCTACATCTCATGCTACAGATCTAACTGTGAGTGAGCAGCTAGCTAGAGCTAGAACACTGCATGTGTTCTCCGAGACAATCATAATCATTTTCATCCTTGCTGTTTAAATCATTCCTATAATATTTTAGAAACACTAAATTCATCAAATTTTCCTTCTTTTTTGTTTCATAAATACCCCAGTATTTATTCAATAATTCAAATCCCCTCCCCCATGCATGTATACTGGGACAAGGACAGCAGTCCGATAAAATGGCATAATCAGCTATAACTATAGCTCGATTTAGCTGCTTATGTAAATGTATTGACTGACAATTGCCTGATCATTCAATCCATTAACAATAGCTAAGGTTCAGAACTCTAAAGTACAATCCACTGCAGTTTGGGTCTCCTGCCCTGTCTGAAGAATGTTCCCCTGTGCTGCTTCCTTCAGCTGAATGGTGTAATACCTCAAAAATGCTTTATAAATACTGCCTAATGGACCTTGTTGAGGAAAAACTGCTGTAGCTCACAGTAAAACTGTACCAGTAAACCGGGAAACGATAATAGGTATATGGGTCGAGTTGCTGTAATTGGTTGTTTTATGACATCTATCGAACACTGTAGGAAGAAACCATTGCAATTATCTGGAGAGCCATTATACTTGGTCAGGCTGACCTCACCCTGTGCCCACCGTTCAGTGCAGAAGAAGCAACCAGGTCATGAAGGGCTGGGTGATACAGTATGGCTGAAAAACAATATCTCGATATTTTATCAATATTCAATATATATTGTTTAATATATTACTAAAGATTCCTTTAAAATCCACTGTAAAAACACTTTACTTAAGGGCATGTTTTTAGTAATTTTTGAACAAATTCATAATGTATCGTAATACAGTCATAAAGTATTATAAACTTGGCTGTAGAGGCATGTCACATTATAGCCATATTATAGCTTTATTATGCATTATGACTGCTTTATGAAGCTCTCATCTACAATGCACTATAGATACATTTATAATGCAGTATAAAAGCATCCTTAATGCTTATACCGACCAATATCATACATTATAAATATGAGATAAGAGCTTCATAAAGCATTCATACTGCATAATACACATGCCTATAACGTGTTACGCCTATTGATAAATATTTATAGCCATGCTTATAATGCTTTATGAATCCGTTATCTATTATGAATTTGTTTATAAATTCCTAAAAACAAGGTCTTAAGCACAGTGTTACTATATTTTTTTAAAATCTGGATAGAATATCAGAATGAATTATGGGCCATCAATGCCAACCAATCAGGTGTTCTGGTGCCTATTAAGGTTACAAGCTAATTTTTAAGCTCACCCTAAGCAATCTCTTAAGAGATTGTTCAGGAAACAGACGAAAAAAAGAAATATATTTCATAAGATTCATAAGATAGCTTTAGAATCTTTGTAAGATGGTAAGAGTATTTATCAGGAATCGCACCCCATATCATCCAGACGAATGCCTATGTATAACATTATTTAGTTTATTTAATTAGCAAAACTAAAATGAGGAAAAAAAGTATTTCAAACATTTAACAATAAGGCAGTTCAGAAGTTAAATGTATGTGTCACGCCCTGCTCATCTGATCCTCCTGTGTGACACGCCCCCCTCACTACTTTGTGTGGCATCCGCTGTTTTGAGTTATTTTCCATCCTTAGTATCTTGTGTATTTAAGACTGCTTTAAAGCATGTATCCCCAATCCAGTCATTGACGTTATGTGGTTGCCTCCCAGGGCCCTGTACTACAAAGCGGGGTTACTGGATTATTGGGGTAACTTGACGGATATAAGGTAGTCTGGGCAAAATATAAGTGAACGAATATAAAGTCCATTTAAACTGTGGTACCTTAAATCCGACAAGTTTCCCCGATAAGCCAGTAACCCCGCTTCGTAGTACAGGCCACCGATTGTATCTTCCCTGTGATTAAACCACGTGTCCATTAATTCCCTGACTCTTGCTCCTCTGTCTCCATTCCATGCCCCGCTCACGTCGTGACAGCATGAAGTCAAACTAATGCCACATAGCACTGCAAACTAATCTGTGTACCACAAACAAAGGAACATATATATTGCAAACAAAATTGATGTATTTATGTTTTTTTGTCTTTGCCAAAAGTTTAAAACGTTTACGTTTTTACATTTTTCTTTACTGTAAGTATATTGTACTTTGTGATATTTTTTTCTCTTTGCACTGCATCCATTTTTGAGCATGCACACACAGGCGTATTTTCTGGCACTGCCTGTGAGTACACCACGTTATTTTTACTGGCACTGCCTATGTCATGACCTGCATGTACAATCCTCATGTGTGCCATGCCCCCTGATCAACCACGTGTGCTCCCCTGATTGTGCCCAGCTGTTTTCCATCAGTCTGATATGTTCTGTTTATTTAGTCCGTGTCTGAGTCTGTTTTCCCCAGATCCATCATTAATGTTATCTGTCGCTGCTCTGTGGTTCCCCTGTCTGCCCGAAATAATAAACCCTGTTTTCCTGTATTCAAGGCTCCCTTCGCTTGCGATCATAACAGAATGACGGATCTCGCCAAGAAGGTACCCCCCCTTGCCGATGACGTGTACATCGGCTTGGTTGATGAGGTCCTTTACTGGCTGGACCAGCCAGAGGTCTGAGAGGACCCTGTAGCTCGGGCCTTAGCCAACCAAAGCCGGAACATCCTGGAAGAGATGTCTCTTGCCAAGGACACGCATTGGGCAGCGAATGTGTGCCACAATCTCCGGCAGCTACGAGAGGCTAACCGAGCGGAGGACCCATCAGGTCGAGCTCAACAGCAAGCGGTTTCCTGATTCGCTGACCTCCCCGGAGACTCCCAGCCTCCACCGAAAGCCCAGACCTGGAAAAAGAAGAAAAAGAGAAGCCCGAAGAGGTGCTGCCAATCTTTCTGGGAGTAGTCTCTCTCTCTCTTCCCCTGCCGAATATTCCCAGGAACCCCTTCCTGTCCTGGACCCGGCGGTATTCGAGCCAGCAGAGTCAGAACCCGCACAAACCCCAGCGGAACCTGCCCAGACATTCACCAACCAATTCTTCACCCTCCAGGAACTTTCGTGGAGGGTGATAGAGGACCGGGCTGCACAGGACTCCGCGGAAGCTGCCCAGCTCGCCGTGCAGCTGCAGTGAGAATTCTCCACCTTTAGCCTAACTTCTACTACTCCGGTTACAGAGAGCACAGTCTCCTCCACCCGACCCTGTCACCCCGCAGCTGGCTGCCACATCGCTTTAGGCAGCGTGTCCCTTTCCAGAAAGCAGCTGGACTCTTACAGCGGTCAGGTCAGTAGGGGAAGCCATTCCCTGGATTCCCAGGGCCCTTATAGGGGTAAGGCCAGCCCCAAAGGCGCCAATCCTGGCTGCTGCCCCTGATATAAATGACCTGCCTATCCCGCCGGCACCTGACGTGTCTGTTTTGTCTGATCTACCTGTCTTGCCTGATCTGCCTGCCCCGCCTGATCCCGGCGGCTACCATGCCGTCCAGGGAGACTCTGGCAGATCTTGAGGCGCCCCCTGCTGGTCCTGATTCGCCGGTTCCTACAGTGCCACCTGAGGTGCCTACTGCACAGTCCGAGCTCCCTGTTGCGACTGCTGCACCACCCAAGCTCCCTGCTG
>JAABNX020000143.1:4209161-4224067 GCA_015163995.2 Mormyrus lacerda
ATGTCCAAACCACCTCAACTGGCTCCTTTTGACGTGAAGAAGCAGCAGTTCTACTCTGAGGCCCTCCCGGATATCCAAACTTCTCACCCTATCCCTAAGGGAGAGTCCAGACACCCTGTGCAGAAACCTCATTTCGGCTGCCTGTATTCGCGATCTTTACATCATTTAGATCAATACCCATAGCTCATGACCATAGGTGAGGGTTGGAACGAAGATGGACCAATAGATTGAGAGCTTTGCTTTTCGGCTCAGTTCTTTGTTAGTCACGAAGAACCGGTTAAGTGCCTGCAAAGCAGCTCCGTTCGGCCGCTTCCACAATGGAGGTTCGGAACAGTGTCCATTCAGACTCAATGTCCCCAACCTCCCCCGGTATGTAGCTGGAATTCTGTCAGAGGTGCGAGTTATAGCTCCGGCAAACAGGAGCCTATGCCAGATGTTCCCAGCAGACCCTCACTATACGCTTGGGCCTACCAGGTCTGACTGGCCTCCTCCCCTGCCACCTGAGCCAACTCACCACCAGGTGGTGATCAGTTGACAGCTCTGTCCCTCTCTGTCCCCAGGTGGGCCCACCACCCGCAAGCGGAATGTCAGGGGTTCTGTGCAATGAGGATGGGGTGGCGGCCAAGGGAGGCCCCGGCGGTCCGATCCCCGGCTGACAAAACTGTCTTTCGGGATCCTCTGTGTGTCTTTTTCATATGGCATATTGACAATAAAAGACTTTAAATTGACTTGGGTTGACTTGAAAAGTTAGGTGATGCAGCAGGACAATGACCCTAAATGTCAAAGTAAATCTACTACAGAGTGGCTTCAATAAAGGAAATCTATCTTTTGGAGTGGCCCAGCCAGAGTTCAGAACTCAACTCAAAACCTCCACTTTTTTTACTTATTTTGAAAGAATGCAGAGTTTCAGTCAGAAATAATCATAAAAGCAAAAGTTCAGCCCCTCTCACTGAATTGTTCTTTATGGATGTATTTAATACTTTCTCTCAAAAGTGCAATCTGTAAAATACAAAAACAATAATCTGATAATAATATGCTGTTACATGGTTATTTTATGACCCCTGTTATTTGTGCCCCAAACAAAGGGCATAGGAGCTTTTTTTCAGCTTTTTTTTCTCTGTGGTCATTATTATTGTATATTTTATGCCAAGTTCCCCTTTGGTTTTCATTGTAATCGATACATTTCTGTTGTCACTGATTTTATTTGTGCTGGCTTTACATTTTGTTAAGAAAAAGAAGAAAAACATCCATCATATTGCATACAGTTTTGAAATAAAAAATGCTTCTTCCCTGCTAACTGTGCAATGGCTACTTAAGCTGGTATGGTTTTATCAGTAGAGTATATTGGTATTGCATCAGAATTAACTATGTTTATTGTACTGGATTATAGCCTTTCCATTTTTGCTTGGTGTACTGTTTCCAGCAATCGATATCAAGACTCGTAACTGAATCACTATGCATACTCCTGCCCATTGTGGCCGCAGGCTGGGAAGTTCTTGCATGTGCATGCAAATTTCAAAGACCCTTTAGAAGAAGCTTTCAGAAAGGAGGAGGGGGTGCAACAGTCATTCATTCGTATTCAGGACAAAATAAATACAGTCGTTCCTTGTTATCCGTAGGGGATTGGATTCAGGACCCCCCGCAGATACCAAAATCTGTAGACACTCAAGTCTCTTATATAACATGCCACAGTATTTGCATATAACCTACACACCTCCTTCCATATACTTTAGTTCATCTCTAGATTACTGATAATACCTAATGCAATGTAAATGCAAAGTAGATAGTTGTTACACTGTATTGTTCAGGGAATAATGCAGGGCATAGGTTTAGTTTTGTCGTGCGCATAACGCAAGCAGCAAACGAATGAGATGTGAGGCGAATTGGCGCTCAGACAATGAGTGCTGGAGAGAGATGAAGATCTGTGAAATCACTCACTTAATTTAAGTGTATTCTCTATAGTGCTTGGCATGCAGAAATTCAAGTTTTGCTTTTTGAAACGTTTCGGATTTTTTATATTTTTTTTTGAAATACTTTCGATCTGCAGTTGGTTGAATGCATGGATGCAGAACTCATGGATATAGAGGGCCGAGTGTAAAATAGCAGGAAGACGTCGATGGCAATATGTTCGTAAGGCTGAGGCATGTCTGATTCGCTTCACGTATGACTGACATGCACTGTTGAGCATCTGCATAGTTGGTCACGGTATGCTAGGGGTTTAATATGCAGAATCGGGGAGCTCAAGAGTAATGAGGTCTAGGCCAAAAATTCATAATCCATCACTCACGTTGCATTGAAAGGATTCCTCTCTTTACAACCTGAGCGATTCAGAGTACTGTCAATTCAGACAGCGAGAAGGGGTGAAAAGCTTTCTCCACAGCGAAAAATCATACATCAGAGGAAAATGTAATGTAGTTTGGTATCTCATACATGGTGGCTTGATAGAACTGGTCTAGTTGTCTATCTGTATATGGCCTTAAGTCTTGTGCTAGAAAATGACTGAAAATGAGATTTACATCAGATGTTTGAACCAATGAAACATGAGCTGTGAAAAACAGCAGACATGCAGAAGATGACACGCAAGCTAATCGATGCGGTGAACTAAGTGCTTTGTATGATCGAGAATTAGGATTTGATGTTTTCCTCTCCTGCATGTGTCTCTGATGTCTATGAGGAGTAAAAAAAAATCAAAATATCATTGTTAACTCAAAGCCACCAAGAAAGGTTGACATTTATTTATCACAGGCAAATTTAAAAGATGGAAAAATGCATCAGTGTCACAGAAACACATCTGTTACTGTGTCGGGTATCAGAAGAAGGTCACATGCTATTCCAGCACCGATTTATTTTGTGTACTTGCCTTTTCACTCAGTTTGCGTCAGAGCATCCACTTGTTAGACAGAAATACAGACCCAGGCCTTTGCTGTAAACGTGTCACTGGAAACTAAAAACTAAAGCAATATGAACCCACTGAAGCAAATGGCAAAAAGGCAAAACAAAAGTCAAACAAAAGCTGAGTTCAAAATCACATTTCATTATTAGGTCTACATGAATGCACATACACCTTGGAATGCAGAACAGATTTGATTAAACACATTAAAGCATTCAGCACAGGATGAAATCACGAGGGAAATTAGAAAAAGAATTATAATTTTGCAAACATCTGGGCATGTTATTCCTTTTTTTTCCTTAGCTAGCTACTACTAATGGTTTCGTTTTATGTTTAAAGTTGTCCATAGCACAGAAATTTTGATAAAGATGGACTCCCAGACATCCTGATCTATGCATTAGAAAATGAAGAACAACAATGTACTGTAAATGGAGAAAAAAAGAAAAGACAGGGAAGAAGGAGAGGAAAAGATGAGAGACTAACGTGGATAATAAGAGTGTGGTATGTAAGGACTGCCCAGGGGGAATGAAGACAAGTGTATTGTGATGGGAGCAACTAGTGGCAGGACAATCGCTTTGGTGGTTCGAATAAGTGTAGCGATGGGTGAAATTGAATTATTTTGCACCAAACTTCAATCAAAGACATGACTTGAAACAACATTTGGAGTTTTTCCTTTGATGGCAGTCTTTTCAAATCACAATGGGCACTGGGACACTAATATTGTTCTTAATTATTTATTATTCAATGATTATGCAATACAGGGTGAAACTGAAACCGTGTCCCAAAGTATTCTTAGCAATTCTGAGTATTATTAGTGGTTCATTTTCATTTGGGGTAGGAGTATAAATGGCCACTCCGCGTTTTCCACGCAGGACGCCAGGGGACCATGAATCGAGAATCAGTGACATGGGTTTAACATCTCGCCTCTCAGAGGAGGCCGTGGGGGAATTGCAAGCTCAGGAGACCCCCCCCCCCGAAAGTACACATATTTGTACTTGCAGTAGGAGGTTTCTCTTATGACCGTGTGCAGGGACGAGCAAGCAGTGAGCGGGGAGCAGGACCAGGCACACGGAAATCCAAAATACAGGGTTCATTCCAGGTAGACAGGGGATCACACGGAGCAAACGTAAACACATATCAGTGACCAATCTGGGAAACAGACGAAGACATGGACTGATATACACAGGACGATCGTACGAGCAGGTCATGACAGTCTCCTCTCCCCAGACAGATGCCTGCATGTGAACATTTCTCAATGTTTCCGTGTCCATTCTCAGGTGACAGAAAATAGTACAGAGTCATTTGTACTTCAAAATGGGGATGGAATTTAATCAAAATAAAACCGATATTTTTTTTATGAATGTAACACGAAGCCACAATGGTTCTCTTTGCAGTTGACTTATTGTTAAATAGCCTAAGCCTAAATGGTCACCAACACATGCTTAACTTACAGTTTCCTACAGATTTACTGTAAAAGGAAGAAAATATACTATAGGTGCCAAAAGTTAGAGCCCATATGTTACATACACCAGCAGGAAAAAGTTTTTGCACACACTGACATTCTCTGTGTTTGCATGCAACTCACTTAACATTTACTGAAAATACATTCAATAGTCTTTGCTAACGAATAAATTTACAGCAAGTTCACCATTTTAGTACCTTTATTAGCAAGAAAATGTCATGTCTGTGACCTCCTCTAGTAGTTATAGCAGCAGAAAAATTTCAGGCAGTCTTTCTACAAGGGACATTAAATATTGCTCTGTTTCATGGGATGAAACAGTTTACTAATGGATTTAAAGGACAGCCTAGAATTTGGCTATACCATCACCACAAACCAGTGAATAGGATGTTAGACAGACACTGGTACATACTCTTTCCATGTTATAAAGGAAACTTGTTTTATTTGACTGTTCTCAATTGTAGTTGATCAGTCAATTTTCTGATGCTAAGAGTAAAACATCTGCAGTGTATGAAATAAATGGGAAAATAGTAAAACATGTGGTGTGCAAAAACTTTTGTCTGGAAGCGTACAGTATAACACAAAACTATTTCCATGTTCACTTAAAGGTCTTTGGGACTTGTTATATTTTTTTTACACAAATGTTAAATGCCACTTCAACTTGCACTTTGTGAAATTGTGCTGTGAGACCTCTACATAAAAATAATTAGGAACTGGAATTACAGTAGCTTATGATGCTTCCATCTAGTTCCCAATAAGTCAATGTGTAATGCACTCTATGAATCATTCTACTTAACTAAACTGGGGAAAGAAAACAAAGTTTTAAACCATTCTGTATGACACCTGCCGTCAGTCAATTAAACCATTCAGAATGAATTTAACGCAGTACTTTTAAGTCCAGTCAGCAAACCCATTTTTATATCTGTAAGGTAATTTTGTCTGGAAAATTGACTTCGTCCATACCTGCATAAAAGTGCTGCAATTTGGAAGAAAAGGGGGATCAGAGAGCAGTTATTACCTGGGCGGTGAGGTCCGTGTCTGTGGATCAGGATAATGGCACTCTTGTCTCAATCAGTCTCTCTCTACTGTTATCTCACTGAGGGATTGGAACAGAGGCTGGATGTCAGACTCAGAGACTGACGAATGGCTCTCCCACTTGGGCTCTGTGTGTCCATCTCCCCCAGGCAGCAATGAGTAACAGAATATGCTCCGTAAGCCTGGGGTCAATCGGTTGGCAGACTGGAATGGAGAAGGGGAACCTCTCTTATCTTGACACTGGGTGGGGTTAAATACAGAATGACCCCAGAAATGGTACACTAAAGATAAGGTAGATAATTGATGGTTCTTCTAGGCTGGTAACACCACAATTCATTCTGGTTTGTAAGCATGCCTCTTTGTGTAAATAATAATTTAAAAATACTGTTCTAATCGATAAGGGAGAATACATATACTATATATATGTGACCTCTTCGAACGCAGTAAGCGATTGTTGGTTATACTTATAGGTTAGCCCCAGGGTTGGCTGAAAGCATTGAAATACACAGGTTCACTATCAAAATCAATATCACAGCGACCGGACTGCTTTCTAAAATGTCTACTTAAAAAAAAATTATAATTGGCTACTTCATAGCAGATGTGTTTAAAATAACATAAGTGATATTGCTAAAAAAAGAAGCGAAATAGTAGACCAGTTTGTAGGGCCTTAAATCCAGCAATCATGCATCAATAGTGATTTGTGAGATCACAATAACCGACAAAAAATTTGACTGAAGATTAATAAGGAAGTCACTGAAATGATGATTTTGATAAAACTGAGATTGCGGTGTGAAAAGTGCTTGGGAAGCAAGTTCTAAATGTAATTAAGAGTTTGGCACTCATGACAAGTGTCGAAAGTCAAGCAAATACAAAGATGCTTACTGCTATAAAATCCTCATATGACACATGCCAGGTCAATACCCAACGCCACATTTTTCATAGTAAACATGAATAATGGACGTTTAACACCACATATCATGCAGTTTTACGGTGATGACTACTCACCTTGACAGTCTCACACATATTCCCTAATGTCAGCTGTCAACCACAAGCCTGAATTAACACTGGAGGCTATATATATATATATATATATATATATATATATATATATATATTCCAGTATATTTTACAAGATGACACTCAAAATGGGAAAAGGAGGGATGCGACAAGGGTACACCTAGGACAGGAAGCCAATCCATCGCACAGCACCCATCAAGCACACACTACGGGCCATTAAAATTCACCTAATTCACATTTGGACTGCAAGAGAAAAGCAAATAAACTGAAGGTGACCTATTACAAACTAGCATGGTGAAAAGGACAAAGCACAAGGAACTTTATTGAACTCCAAAAAAAAAAAAAAAAAAAAGAATCAAAAGGAACCATGAGGGGGCTCACAACAGCAGGTAGGTAAAACAAGAGATAAACAGGAAGTAGCACAAGAACAGAGTAAAGCGGAGAGCAGCATAGGAAAACACAACAAAGCAGGGAGGAGCACAGGAACAAACACAGCAAAGCAGGGAGGAGCACAGGAACAAACACAGCAAAGCAGGGAGGAGCACAGGAACAAAGCAACACATACATCTATAGAGGAGCAAGCACAGCAAACTGGAAGTAATGCAGGAAGAACCACAATGACCAGTTCAGGAACAGAGTAAGGGCAGGAAATAAATACACGTGATATAATGAGTACAAAACAAGGGTCGGCTGTAATCAATAGACATTTAACCAAACACTAGGAGCTAAGACTAGTGAGAAAAAGGTGAGGGTAATTAACAACACTAGAGATTCAAACACTGGAACACAGGCTAAACAAAACTTAATAAAACTAGACACAATCAGGGTGAACAGAAGCAAAGGTATCAAAAAAGAGCAAAACTTAAATACAGAAACACAAGGACACAACTAAGGGGAAACTGAATCAAAACCACCAAAAAACATTAAAAAGAAAAAAACCAAACAGGTCAGGATAAGCCCACAACGGAGGAGTTAAGTTCGGAGACACCCACTTAGTCCATTTAGTCATGAGGAACATAATAGGAGCTAAAACCAAAGAACACTACGGTAACACAGGACGGGATGGCCAGTGACACCAGCTGTTCAAACAGCGAAACGACAGACAAGACTGTGACGGTTCCTGACAGTAACCAATACAAATTCAAAGTTTTATGTTTGTATTTCAAAAAATACATAAGATTATAAATAAAACGTCTTCCAAAGACTCCAATTAGCCTCAGCATGTCTTTGGACTGTGGGGGGAAACCGGATTACCCGGAGGAAACCCCACGACGACACAGGGAGAACATGCAAACTCCACACACAGGTGCTAGAGGTGTGACGCAACAGCACTAACCACTGCACCACCACGTCACCCGCATTTATATCAATATTGGTTATTTTATGTGATTAAAATGAAATATAATCTTTACAAGCATATGTCCCAAGAATGTTTAAATGTTATACTTCAAATACAAAAACTAATTAATTTTAAAATATACATACTAAAATATACATTTTACTGTAAAATATAAAAATATTTACTGTCAAAGAGTATTGAGGTCTCTATAATTTGTTTTAAAAATACGCTATGTTGTACTGTTAATCGTAAGGAAAGTTTTATCCATTTATTGACATCCTTTGAATATGCCATTGTATTTTATACAGCATATTTAAAAAAATAAAATAAAGTTTATCCCCAGCTACTTAACTGAATGTATTTATTGATCAGGACAATGGTGTTATACAACACATCCCCTTGTACAATCCCCGTTTTAAATTCATCCCCTTTGGTCTAAAAATTGGGGGGTGTAACGCATATTTAACAAATGACCACACTCAGTCTTATTTGTTTTTCATACACCGCTGTTCTGGATTTTCCTTATTGTGCAGTTTCGTTCACGTCGTTCATCCAGTCTGCGTAACCGAGAGGCCTCCGAAGATGGATTGTTTGTTGCATGCTTCCTTAAATCAAAGCCGAACGCCAAAGCTTTGTTTTAATCATATTTTACACTGACCCCACTTATCTCTGTCGCCCGCCGTTTAATAGCCATCAAAGCCGGTTCGATCAGCCCCGGTCTGACTCGCCGCTGCGCTTCACGATGCCTGTGCGCAGCCGGGCGATCGTTTGCGTTGCACGACTTTCTGCTTAAAAGCTGCTAACTGAAACCTAGCAAGATGGAAATGAAAGGGCGGCGAGTGCATGTTTCATTGTACGAGGAATGGTTGTACTGTTAGCGGGTAATTTAATAAAGGTAGTTATGTAAATGGCACTACCCGCACATTACATATGCATTGATCCGCTAAGAGGCTTTCTTTTCCGCTTTCCAACTGCTTAGCCACGGGCAATTGATAGAATTAGTCTCTGTGATGTTATTACGGTGGTCTTCGGTGTACGCTGTGGACATTCTGGCGCTCTTTTGGCCCTACTTTTCGCTCATTTCTAGCTTTCCACCCAACATATAGCGACGAGAGGCACTGTGGACCACGTAGCAGGATAATTATTGTTGAAATTGGCTGTGGGCTATGCTGTAGAAACGTCATTTTGAAAATTGGAAAGTTAAATGATATATATTTTTTCAGAATGTTCGTTAATATTATCTCTGGAAAATGAAGCCAAATCGAGACACGATAATTTAGTTTGCCAGTGCATGTTAACTATCTAGATGACTTGTTCTTCCACCAATTATCCAGGTCAAGGATGCAGAGTGTCCTGGAGCCTATACCTACATCTTAGACTGGATGCCAGTGTTCCATGGGAGTTTTGATTAACTCTATATGCACACACACACAAACACATTTGTATTCATATTTTTGTGGAGAGAGTCCATTCACTTCTGTGGGAAAAGCCCAAATCCCAACAATGACACCAAGAACTCCTACCCAGCCTTAGCTTTAACCTTAACCAAACAAAATACAAGACTTTTGACATTGTTACTTTTTTCATCGCAGTCACAGATTTTTATAAAATTGAGTTTCCCCTTGTGGAGACTGAAAAAGTGGTCCCCACAATGTCAAAATAACGTGTTCATATCACATTATTGGGACATTTAGTATACACCATGTGATATATACATACCCCCCACGCCCCTTACTCACACACACATGCGCATTCAACATACACTATGGATAATTTGGGTAAGTATGGTGGATGTGTGTGGCCCTTTGTAAGAGGAATGGTTTCACTGTTGGTAATTTCTTCCTAGCCCAATATTCATTATTAATTGGTAATTTGGTAAAACTGCCTAAAGACAATCGCGTCAGTGTTATGAGGAGATTTTCAAAACACTCACACACCGAAGTAAACTTCGGAAACTTTTGTCCAAGTTTCTTTTCTAAACTAAACAAAATTAAAGGATGTTTGGAACAAGGGCAAATAAGTCTTACATAGACATTCTAACTTGTCTCTGTGGCAGGAAACACAAATGCAGGTTTGATTGCATTCTGACATAAGAAGGGCTATTAGTATGATGCTCTTATCCGTAGTCATTGCTTTTTATTTTTTTTGTGTCCCATCTTGTGCAAATATTGTCTGTGTTTCAATTTTTTATGTATTTTTGCCCTGCCACATTGTATATAATGTTAAATTAGCATTTAATATTATATATAAATACTCTAAGAAAATGCATCTTTCAATGGTAAGTAGAGCACTGCCTGATAGTCCAGTAGCTTTTACGTGCATTATACAGAAAGATTCAAAACTGGAAGAGAGAGAAAAAAAGTTTCTCAGTGTAAGGATAAATGAAAATTACTCCCTGAGCTAGACATATAAAGCACCATCTTCTAAATTCTCAGGTATTTGAATTAAAAAAAATTAAAATAGACTAGGGTAACAATACCTTCAAAATGAACAAATTGCTCAGGAAAAATGCTGTCATTATGAGGTGAAATGGTTGCTATTTGTGATGACAGGGTTAGTTTGCATTTATATATAAATGCCTGTCGTAGCCGATCAATGTAGATAAATACACTCCAGCAGAGAAAAAGACAAGAGGTTTTATGGAGCAAGGATGTGGAAAAATCTTTGCTATTATAAAACACTACAGGCCATATATCATAAAACCAACTGAGTTGACTGACTAACCAAATCATCAGTGAAAGGAATCGTCCTGTGATGAGTTTCTAGCAAAGATTTCAGAGTAGTTTCTCATAGTCAATGTCACTGGGTCTAAGGAGGTCATTTGTTAAACCTAAGCATTTGTTAAATACTGGCTATTGTATTCCTATTTACACTAAATTTGCAACTACCAAACTTCTTGTGAATAATATTGTAAACAATTACCTGTGTCGTGCACAAACAGCTCTATAGTGAGAAATGCTCTGCTACAAAATGGATGACTTGACAAAAGTTTCCTTGTAGGGTAGCCAGCATTTTCCAAGACCAGAAAATGTCCTTCTTGTCAAAATTATTGGGTGCCAGGCGCAGAAAAGTAACGCATAAAGTCACTGCAAAAACTGTTTGTTGTAGGCCTGAAGATAACATCTTCTTGTTCGTAGGTGGTGTTTTTCTCACCATAATCTTGACAACTAATGTTCAGGAACTTGCCATGAGAATATATGGTTCAAAGGCACATCGTTTAACACTGAGTAAAAATGAAATAATGAGTTTTTCTGTTAAAACGAAGTGCTGGTAGCTCAGCTGTTCACAGTACAGCCTCACACCTCCGGGGTGGAGGTTCCAATCCCCTTCTCTCTTTTTGGAATTTGCATATACTCGTGGATATGCTTCGGGTACTCTGGCTTGTCCTATAATCCAAAGACATGCAGTTAGGTAAGCGGTGTGTCTCTGTTATGATACCTGCCCTGGGTCAGGTGACATAAACATGTTTGGGTCAGAGGGAGTCAGAGCTTAGTAGCCATAACACAGCCGGAAAAAGTTTTGTTCTTTAAATGCTTAAAGAACTATTTACAATTTCTTATATACAGTAGATACAATGTTATAACGTGTTCCAGTGGATGGGTCGTTTCTCCACTGAAATAGGTTGCATGGGAGGTGCTAAAGAAAAGAGAATAATAAAACGTCTTCCGAGTTTACCTGCACTAAACAAACCACCGAACGGATGGCATTAAGCTTTAAGATACATACCTTAAAATACATAAGTTGCCACTCTCACTCTAACCTGGAGTTTAGAGAAAATGAATCTAATGGGCAAGTATAGGGGTTAAATCACCAGACGCAAAATCTGCCCGAGGGTAGTAGAAAAAGTGGAGTGGAAAACGTGAGCAAGCAATGCAGGGATTGATCCAAAGAGCATATGTCAGCATACGTGAACTCCACGATCCATGAATAATAGGGTGTGGTGTACAAAGGGATATTTAATATTTTTCTGTTTTTATTGACATGCCACGAACACAGTAACAAAGAAACCTGTGGCCTGTACAGACATCCCAACCTGCAAAAACTCATTTCAGGGAGCATTTCTACATTGGCTACATATATAATTATTTGTTAATTATCTCTAGTCGGAACAGTATTTTATTTAATTATATTATTTTATTTAATTTGCGGTCATCAGGGAGCTGCTATCAATATGCGGGAGACTCCCGGAACTTCCGGGAGACTTGGGATATCTGCCTGTACTACGAAGCGGGGTTACTGGTTTATCGGGGTAACTTGTCGGATTTAAGGTACCACAGTTTAAATGGACTTCATATTCGTTCACTTACATTTTGCCCAGACTACCTTAAATCCGACAAGTTACCCCTATAAACCAGTAAGCAGTAGTACAGGCCCCTGGTGCAAAAGGACTCAGGAGTGACTATAGCGAAAACAATGAACAAAACCCAGCTTCCGAACGCAACCCAAAGCTAACTTACCTAAGTGCAAAGAAAACAAAAACACGAGGACAAATTATACACCTTACTACCTATCCAAACAACAGCATACAACATAAGCTCGCAAAACAAAAATGGCAGTCACTCCCTATACACCTGACACATACACAGAGATCAAAGCGTCAAAGTTTGAGGGGCGTGCAAAGACGTTAACCAAAAACCGGGCGAGAGTTTGAGACCAAATAGCAAGTAAACCCAAGAGAAAGAATAGAGAAGGGCAAAGTGAAAATCAGAAATCATACACAGTAACATTCAGCTCCCAGGACGTCTTGGTATTTGCTTTTTTTTTTTTTTACAGAGGACGAGGCTGCGGGCGGAGTCTGCACATGGAGGCGGAGCGAACTTCAAATGGAGAGCGAGCTAGAGGGCGAGGCTGCGGGTGGAGCTGAACTTACAGCAGCATGTAACACTGCAAAATCCCTGGCTTCAAAGAGGAAGCGTAGTGTCCTGTCCCTCCAAAAGAAGATTGATATCATTACAGAGATACGAAAAGGAAAATCACACAGAGTTGATGCAGACCATTTTGGAGTTGCTAAGTCTACGGTAGCCGATATTTGGAAGAGTAAAAAAAAAAAACATCCAGCTCACTTGATGCTGGTTAAAAACTGCATGACCACTGCAAGAATAAAACGGGATGATTCGCTAGCTCAAACTGAAATAACATCCTAATTTAAGCCTTCCATCTCATAAATATCATGTAGTTTGTATGTGTACACATGTATGTTGTACAGTACTGTTCATATATTTCTAAGTTACAGGTATTTCTTACTTACGGGCACCCTCAGTCCCACGCTGCCCGGATAAGGGAGGTTTGACTGTACTTTCACCTGATCAGCTTTAGGAAACCTAAGCAATGGAGAAAACCCACAAGACATAACAAGAAAAACAACAGATGTGCCGGTGTCACAAAGCTGGATTTTTGGGTTAACAAGATAACTTGTCGGATTTAACTTAGTCTGGGCTAAATGTAAAATTACAAAGATATATAGGCCCTTTAAAGTTGGCTACTTTTGAACCGGCAAGTTATCTAGCTAACCAAGAATAGTGTCAACATGCTGCCTGTAGTAATATTATTTTATTCCTAATTTTGATGTGACTTATACCAGTAATGAATTGCATGGAAATAATATGACTGACATACGTATAGTACTTCTCACCATTAGGTGTAACAAGAATAAACTACTGTATATTTTCTGTCATTGGAGATCAAGATTACAGTATCACCTCACAGTGTTTATGCATTTTCATTAGGATCGGAGGTTTAGATTATTAACCTGTGAGGTGCACATTTCATTTATTGATTATCAGAAGAGAGCCTGTTGAAGATGAAATATGCTAAGGTGGTGTGTCATACTGTGGACACAGCAACGGTCTGTTGTAAATATGCAGGACACATGGAGATCAGAACCACTGGCTTGGGGACATGTATGGGGAATGGGTTTCATTTGGGGTACTAAGCTTACAATAATGGTACCAGTGCAAGAAAATAGGATGGGAACTAAGGGGAGAAAAAATCACAGAAATGACAGAATGGGAAATAGGTAGCCAGGTGAGTATAGAATAGAATATATTATTATGCATTATATTAATGTATTGTAGATACAATGAAATTTGAATACCCAACTTCCAGTGCAAAAAAAAAGTCTTGCCCCTATTGAGTAGGGGCAAGACAGAAACAATGTGTATTATGAAATCATGAAGCAAGGTACAAGTGAATTAAATCTATGTAACACACTGCTTACCAAACTTACTCTATCAAGATGGCCACCCCTCCCACACTTGTGTTTTCTTTTTTTTATTTACCATATTTCTCAAAGAAAAAATAAATAATAAAGCACCTACCATACAGCTATGCCTCTTAGTACTTTGACTGGCATCCCATCCAGGCTATTCCCATGCCCTGGGCTTCCTGGAATAGCCTCCAGGCAGACTGTAACCCTGTGCAAATAAGTGGCTGGAAGATGGATGGACTTAACACATTGGTTCATGTTTTTTCTCACTGTAATACCATCCATCCATCTTGTGGGCGCTTATCCTGGTCAGGGTTGTCAGGGAGCCTGGAGCCTAGTTCAGACAGTGCAGGGTGGAGCGTAGCAGTCGATCCTAGACGAGTGTGATGAATCAGGCCGAGGTCCATGTGCAAAGTGATTTATTCACCAAAGCCAAAACAGAATCCGAAACTCAAAGTTGTCAGCAGGCATTTAGTCAGAAAACGAGAACGGGGCAGAACAATACCTGGAGTAGAGTCCAAATCGAAAGGTCAAAAGACAGGCAGACGGTCAGGACACAAATGGCGATAACAGCCAAAGTGACAGATTGAAATGCTCAGTATGGAGTGAAGTCACAAAGCCTCGCAAGAGCAGCCACAAACAACCAGCACTTGGCTAATTGCACAGGAAATGCTCAACAGGTGCATTTAATAAATTGGCAAAGGCAAATAGCTTTGTTGAATTAATCAGCTGGATCCAAGCATGAGTTCTGACAACATGATGCAACTTCATTGCAAGCCACATATACACAAACACCATTTAGCCTTGCCGTATGTCACATTAGGGTGACCAGATAATCCATGTCAGGGAGGACACTTTGAGCTACTTCGGGATTTACGAACTACTTCAAACTGAAAGGCTCCTGTGTTTGGCTAAATAGTTCAGGTCTTCTTGTGCTTTGACTGGTTTGTTTCCTTGACTG
>JAABNX020000143.1:4224167-4242696 GCA_015163995.2 Mormyrus lacerda
GCAAGAGCTCAGTGCTCAAGTGAAATCCAGGTCCTTTTAACTGAAATGGTAATTTACAAATCCTGTCCTAGCTCAGAGTGTCCTCCCTGACATGGATTACCTGGTCACCCTAGGTGACATGAGCACCCCTAAACCCCACATTCTAAGGACAGGATTCATACCCCAAACCTGCAGGTGTCAGGCAGTAGTATTTCCCACTTAACCACCCTCCCATTTTAATATCAAACAGAAATAAATGAATTGATTAAAGCACTTTATAAGTAGGAAATTTACAAAGCTGAAGAAATAAATGATAAATACAGGTAGAAGATGGACCTGAGGATTATTACATCACTACGAGCAGTGAACTGACAACAGCTAAGGTACTTGGAAGCGCATTGATCACATATTGAGTTTCACATTAAATCTTACATCTTTCCTTAATTTTTATGTTGGTGCTATCAGTAGTTTCACAGGTCAATAACACAATAAATGCAGATGTCAGAGTTTTTCAGCTCTTAGTTGTGCATTCTTCTGATTGAAATGTAACACTTTGAGTGACCATCAACTCAAAACGTAACTACTGATTTGCAGCCTGAATGTGCAAATTTAAAGTACCAACTTGGAAAGGAATGTATGTGAAACCCTCCACTTGTTGACCATCACTATCATTTAGCTTCTGTTTGAATTAATCTATTGTGGAGGGTTTGTTCCCCCACCAACACTCCAGCAGCTCCTGTCTGGGATCCGTCAAGACAAATCTCAATGGAAAAGAAATTCGATTTTCTTCTTCATTCTCACTTCAGGTGTACTTTGTTTTGTACTACAGAACTGGTTGATTTTCAATGAATCTTTAATTATAAATGAACTACAGATTTGGCTTGCAGCAAAGCAAACATCAGTACAAACATAGCAATATGCTTTAAATAGGGAACCTTAGTTGGGATAAAAGTTATAGTATAGTTGGGAGAAAAGTTTGTGGGCTACGTGTTGTTATTTGGATTTTTACATGAATACGTCATTATAATTAATACTTGTTTAGCGGTACACACAACATTTTACATAGCCATATTTTTACTGATAAAATCCCAGAAACAATCAAGGTCATTGGCGAAACTAGTACTGTATACTTCCATCCATTCTATGTACCCACTGGGCCTGTGCAGGGTCGAGTGGGGTCCGGAGCCTATCCCAGAAGCTACGGCACAAGGTAGGGAATAACCCAGGATGTTTAGAAAGTCAACAAAACTAAACAAAATGCTTTCTGTTGTTGATTATCACACCTGTTTAGTGTTTCAGGGGTATTTTAGCCCATTCCTCTATTCGCAGCCATGTATATTTTCAGGATGTCTCGCTTGAATGGTCTCCTCCAGACCACAGCGCAGCATTTCAATGAGGCTGGGGTCAGTGGTTAACCTGCTTTGTTGTTGATTTTCTCCGGTGTTCTGGATCATTGTCATGTTCAGTGAACCTAATTCTTTTGAGTTTTAGCTGACAGACAGACATAAATCTTGACAGACAAATTCCAAAGGGTCCAACTTTTTGTAAACAATATACCAACTTCAACTGAAACCATTCACTTGCAACTGGGAATGCATAAGCTATTTAGTATGTGAAACACGCAGATTTAGATATGGATGGTAGGGACATGTCATTACTAATATTTTGGGAGTACAGTGTGTCTTTAGGGGGGTGGGGGGTTGGGGCTGATTTGATCCCTGCCAGTTTTAAAACCAAATATACGTCCTTGTACTATATTCATTATCAAAATACAATAAAATGAAAAAGGGGTTTGTAATTATACAGCCCCCAAGCTGCCATTCCCTACAGCAAAATGGTCACTATGAGACAACAAGCTGGAGATCAAACACAAAGCAAGTGATGTCACAATCTCCATGGTAACACAGGGGACAGCTGCAAATGGACATAGAGGTGGCGATCTCAGGGCATTGCAAAGGTGCACCGTTGTGCTGTATGGTGACCAGTACGTGCAGTATTCTGCTGCTTTTTCCCAGCACTTTTTTCATTTAATTTCGATGAACAGATTTTCTGCATAAGCCCTGAGAATATGCACTTAATGTACTTAATATATAATAAATATGTACTGTACTGGGACCCACATTTGCCTCCAGAACAGCATCAAGGGTAGATGAGTTATGCGTTCTGAGCAGGTATTGTGTAGAACACTGTTGTACTGAACTATTATTTTTGCACTTTGTGTCCTTCCTGCAAGCTTTAACAAGTCTGACCATTTCCCTCTCACCTCTCTTATTACGAAGGTGTTTTTACACACAGAACTGCCACTGACTTGGTAGATTTTATTTACTGCATCATTCAGTGTAACCTCTAGACAGTGTAATGTGTGAGAATGCCAGGAGAGTGTTTGTTTCCGAGATGCTGAAAATACCATGTGTGGCACCAACAGCCAAGCCATGTTCAAAATCTCTGCCATTGGAATGTTTAGCCAAGCAGGAACTGAACCAGTTGATGGGATGTGCTGTATGTATTCAGCTGTATAGCTGCATGAATCTTCTAATTACTTATTTGTTCATTCATTCATTTGTTCTTTCATTTGTTCATTCATAATTTTTCCCAACATTTGTAAACTGTTCCAAGAATGTGAATTTCATGAAGCATATGAAGTTCTAGCCAACAAAAATCATTTAACAAACTTTCACCGTGGCAGAAACAGTGCCACCCGAATTCTGTGTGAATGTGATCATTGAGTTCTAGATGTAATTCATCAGTTATAGTATTTTTTGTAACATCTTTAAATATCTTTAAAAAAAATGTAATAGTCTAATGATAAACCTGCTTTATTTCTTTAATTTGGAAGAAACGAAAGTATCTGAAATACCAAATATGGACCACAGACATTAACTGTTCTCAAATCTGAATATAGGAAGCATATTGGGAAAAAAGAAGCAAAATGAATTTTATTTATTCATGTTTTTGTTTGCTGGTGCAAAGTCTTGTGTGGGTGTACAAAACATGGTGTGAATTATCCTAAGTAGGAGTAGGAGAAAATCTTATGAGGAATGGCAGTCTTACAAACCATGAAGAGCTTTTATTCACCATCCCTTAAGCTGAAGGTATTACCATATCGCGGGGAAAAGTAATAGATACACAAATTAAGTTAGTTCAATGTACTTTGTAGCACAGTCTAAGCTTTTATAAGCTTTTAGGTTGTTCTTTAAAGTACATTATAGTACTTTAAGTCAGGAGGAAACCATTGCAGTGAGCCCTGGTACATGTAGGGCTGAGTAGCTACAGGTCAGTCAGGGCCCATGCAAACTGTCTGCTGTCGAGAGCACCTACAATGGGTATGTGAGGGTCGAAACTAGCCCTTGGAGCAGAGCAAGAAGTTCGCCTGATCTGATGAATTCTCTTTATCTTGTTATCGTGTGAGTGGCCAGGTATGTGTCCAGCTTTTGTGGGATGTGTTGGACCAACGAGACTGTTCTGCAGCTATACAGTCCCATACTGTACGTAGCAGGGCTCATTGCCTTGACGCAGTACTCCCGTAACCATACCAGGTGGGACAGTTTTCCTTCATGTCTCACATTGACATGTCTTGACCGCCTAAGATCCTGTTATTGATTTCTGTCTAATATATCCCAGACCTTAATATACACCATGTTTATGCAGTATAAAAATAGATAGTGAAAGTTAATATACAGCTTTTCTTCCCATACCATAAATGTAATCCATTCAGATGTCTTCTGATAGTAGGCCAGCTGTATCAAATGTCTTTCAAAGAGTGGAACCTTAGGGAATTCTTCCACCGCACCAGGTACCAAACTTTTGGTACTTCAAGAAAGCACCAAAAGTACAGTATATTTCTAGGTGTTGGTTTTCCACTGCCGTAAAAACTGGCACCAGTGCAAAGTAGGGTAGTTTGCATAAAATTGCATTTTTTTTATTCTTCGTTTATCATTATTTGCTGATTTTGCAACTGTTTTCAAGCCGGCATTTGTATTGCGTTTCAGAGGCAGGCTAAGTGTTTCAAGTCCCACCCCAAAGTATCGAAGTACCAAAGAAGTACCCCAGCTGGTTTGGCACTTATGGTACAGATACTCGACCAGAAATCAATGGAAAAGTGAAAGTACCATACCAAAAGTACCGTACTTGGTGCAGTGGAAACGTGCCCTAATTAGAGACCCCAACTATGCTGAAGGCTTATTACAAGTCAGACAGGACCTACATGTTAATAATATAGGAACTCTGCTTACCTGTGAGTGCAATGATATATTTTTGAGGTATTATGAAATTTGAACAAGTGATGTCAAGTAAACAAGGTGGAAAAACGCATTGTTATTATTTAAAACTTTATGGAGATTTCCTGCTTTCCTACTATCAAACAAACAAACCTCAAGAAATCGTCTTAATATGAAAACAGTGGCAGAATCAGTTGGTTCATGTCCCAAAGTACAGAAACTCAAAACAAAAGAAAACAAGCCCAAGGCCCCCATCTTTCACTAGGGTGAACCTTTATCAGCCAAACCTTCCCCAGTGCTTTCTAAAACATGAAAGAGAGCTGGGAGGGGCTCTCTACCCAACACTGACTGCCTCTGTTCTCCGGGGCTGCCTTTAATCCCAGCGTTGAGCAGGCAGTCTTGTGCAGCTGTGGTCGTTTAAGATGGCTCCGGGTGCCGGATTGAGCCTGGCGTCACTGATGCCACGCCATCCGTAGCTTATGATGCCGACATTCTTCTTTCCGGTGAGTGCTGCTCCATGCACACACAAAAATGTTTTCCAGATATTGATCAACTTAAAAATGTTTTTACGCTGGCAGCAGAGACACAAGGAAAAATGAAATCATCATAAACCATAATCACACAAGCAAAAATCCTCATTATTATTATTATTATTATTGTCATGCCCTGCTCGTCCAAACCTCCCGTGTGCCACGCCCCCTCCCTACCTCGTGTGGAATCCCTATGTTACCAGCTGTTTCTCATTGTTGCTAATTAGTTCTGTGTATTTAAGTCTGCATTCGATTATGTATCCCCAGTTCGGTCATTAACATTGTTATGTGTTCCATTGTGAGTTCCTGAATTAAATTCCTTGTTTGCCCGATTTCGTGACTCCTGCTCCTGTTTCCCCGTTCCATGCTGCTCGTACATAATAATTATGATTATTATGATTATTGTTATTGTTATTAAATGACAACATCTGAAATATTGCGATTTATTGGGATTGAACTCAACGAGCCGACTGACTAGGTGGGATTTTTATCCAAATGTGCCCAGTAGTTAATAGCCTGTATAGTTTCTGCAACTATCTAGAATATTGATCCATGTCAGGGAGGACATTTTGAGCTAGAAAAACATTTGTAAACTACTATTTTAATTAAAAAATGACCTGGGTTTCACTCAAGCACTGAGTTTTTGCAGGGTGCCGATTGGTCAGTCTCCCGAAATCATCATGCATGTCTAACAAATGTTAATTGAAAAGGGGTGGCCTATAAAGGTAGCGGTTTCATCTGCCTTTTTCCATTCATCTGCTCAGTGAACGTAAAGAAACTTCCTGTGCAGTGAATTATGCTTGATTATTCACTGTTTAAGGTATAGCGTAGCAGAATAACCTGCAGTTACAGATGCTAGTTTGCCTGTTTGCTATAAGACATTGCTATATTAAAAGATCCCTTACAAAAATCACTGACTTAAAGCTAGGGAGATCATTTTTAACTAGCTGATATTTTAGTATTTTATATAGCATTATGTGTGCAGTTCTGACAGGGCATAATTGAGTTTTGGCAATGAGTCAGACATATTGAATCCATGGTTCTGATTTGATGGTTAGCAATATACTGTATAGTGTTAGCGATGTCTGTAATAGTTTAATTAGTACTGGTACTAAAGAGATGTAATACCTAACAGCAGAGGTGGAGATTTCAGGTCCAGAGAGTTCAAATCCAGAGCAGGATTTTGTTTCAACCCACCAGTTGAGTACTCTGTGACTGTGACTTTTTATACTCAACTGGTCTATTAGACCTGAAATCTCCACCTCCGCTGAACAGCTTTCAAAAATGCAGGACCGTGGTACCTTTTCAGGTCCAGTATTTGGTGCAACACTAGTCTGCACAAACTCTTACATATTTGGTAAAAATTCTTATTGCTGCATCTCTGTGTTGCACACTTCATAAATCTATGCATCTTTGTGCCTAAAACGAATCCAAATAGGCTGCAAAATAAGGACATTAATAATGAATTTCATTCTGCTCTGCAGTAGCACATTCCTCCCCATGATTTCTTCAAGCCCTGATAGTTAAGTGCAATGTGAATGCAGACCAGTGGAGGAGTGGGGGCCAATCGTGCTCCAGCACAATACAAAACAACCGGGCCAAAAATGGCCATACCCTAAAGTAGTGAATGAGTGAATTAAACCTCTCATCCTCCACTATGGAAAATGACTGATTGTCCAATGCAATCATCGCCATTATTTTAGCAGCTATGTATTGAGTTCTAGTGCTGCTAACTTGTAAAATTGAATATCAGCTGCTGATATTGACCAAAATGGACTGGTTACACTGATGTAGATGTATTGATTTTTAACAAACATTTGCTATTAACTATATCAATCATATTAAATTTGGCTGCTTGCATCCATCTTCAATGCCATTTATCCAATGCATGGCTACCTAATGCGTAGATTCTATGCCAAAATATAAATCAGCCTTTAGCCTGTGGTCTATCCCAGGAAACAAAGGGCACGGCAAAGGGGACAGCACACTAATGTGAGATTCAAAGATTCCATGTACATGCCAGTATAAATGAATAATAAATTAATGAATCAATACATAAATAACCCAAGGCCTCCTTTTGAATTCCTTTTGAAGGTAGAGATAGCTTAGCTTTGGCTGTGACAGCTTAATCACAATGCTACACAGACCAACATGTCTCCTTGAGCACATCCAGAATTGAAAATAGAAACACAAACACAAGCTCAATGATTCCCCTCACTGATAAAGTTGATTTATTCAAGAATATATAAAATAAATGGATGGGAAAGAGTTTACAGCTTGTCAGCCGCATTTAACATTTTTTAATTCTTTGGCGAAAATAAATGTAATATAATGCCATTATGTTCTTTCCTTGCTCATTTCCTTTTTCGTGAGACATATTCTTCACACACGCTAATTTGAATAGAATGCGCCCTGAAAAGATGTGGTACTTAGTAGTTTGTATTACATCAGTGTGACAACTAAAAACTATAATGTTAAATGGTCCATATTAGCATAACTTTGAGTATCTTTTAGGTGCCATTACCAGGGAGATTTATAAAAGCATAATGTAAATGATGATGGAAGAAAGCGACCAGCCTTTTTCACCTTTGCTTAAAACACCAAATCAAAATGGCGCCATTCAGCAAAACTCCTGAAATATCTCCTGGAAAATATTTGTAACGATAAAATTCCCCGTATTTTTAAATAGATTTTATGGTGATATTTACCTGGAATATATTTATGAAACAATCAAGAAACAATGACACTCTGTTTCCCTGAAACTGTGCTTGCATAAATTAATTCCATAATTCATGTTTAACAATATATTACAAAAATGCACACATTTGACAGAAATTCATTGCATCTTTTTACAGTGTATTTTACAATCTTACAAAATTGCTTACAGTCAAATCTGGAATCATTAGTTTGGAAACAGCACTTTTGTGTGCTGCGATTGTCCTCAGGTTTAATGTTTCGCACATTGAACATACCTCTGTTTAATTGCTGCACCTCACACAGAATTAGCTTTGAGCTCCCAGCCAATGAGGCATGACTCTGTCTTTTCCGATCTAATTCCTTAACAAGCTCAGAAATGCGACATATTTTCTTCTGCCGATGAAAGTAATGAAGTATGTCTGCTGTAATATGCCGTCTGTTGTTCTTTTTGCTTTTTATTTGAAGCGTTGCGTCCCCATGCCAGCACCCGCTGGTTGGAGGGTGCCATGGGTGTGGTCCTCAGGGGAAAAAAGCGGGAGGTGTTTGGCGGCAACCCAAGGCATTGGCTTATTGCATTAAGCTCATATCAGCACTGAGTTGGCTTTCATGATTGCAGGCAAATTGAATTCAGAGGAGGTCTAGGCAGGTTTCTCCAGCCATGCACCACAGTGGATTTTCTAGAACTTTCTACTGCTCATCTTCTTATTTGGAGTCTAAAGCTTGAATCAAAATATCTATAACCCTTATATTTGCCTGAGTGCCCTTAGCATGCTAGGTGGCTATATGCCAACATGGGATATTTGCACTTATCCTGAGCACTGCAGAGACATTAAACCAGCCCTAAAGCAACTATTACACACAATGTATCCAAAAAGCAGACAATCCCCCTTCTGGAACCAAGCTCTCTTAAAGAAGCCTGTCACTGCTGTTAACTGTTTGTGAAGCAGTTTTTTCCCAAGTAAATACATTTTGTCAGACATTTAAAAGCCAATTTCAGTTGCCTTTGACACAAATCCTTGTTTACCTTGTTTTTTCCTCACAGAGGTTTAGGAAAATGTCCTATTAGAAAAAAAACACAGTGAACATGGGCTTGACGAAGAAGAAAAATCTGAAAAAAAAATAGTAATAAAAATTCAGCTGATTGAACATTGGGCATCATTAATATACCATAGGTCTGCTAAGGGAAAGAAGAAAGTTATTATGTTGTTTTGCTGAGCATCAAACATAAAGAAACTGCCAGTAACTAGTAATGACTTTTAGCAAGGATAACCAATGGTATAATGTATGCAAGGCAAGGTAATGATTGTGTCGCCATGGTGAGAAATTAATTACTAGTCTTGGGCATGCACACACACACACACACACACACGCACACACATTATATAATACGGCATAAGAATATATACAGAAATAACACACACGCGCACACAAATGCTCCTCTACTCACGAATGAGATGCGTTCCGAACAGCTGTTCGTAACTTGAAATGTTCGTAAGTCATTATTCAACATAATTTTTAGGGTATATGCAAGAACAAAGAACTAGGATGCTGGGAGTTCGCACGGTACGCTGCTGCGCGGTGGGAGTAGCGACCAGAAGTCAAACTGGGTGGAATTGGTGCGGAGAAAAAATATTGATGTTGTGGACAGGAAATGGAAGCCCAGTGAACACAATTTGGACTGAGAGTCCTCTTTGTTCGTATGTACGAAAGTTCGTAAGGTGAAAGTTTGTAAGTAGAGGAGCGTATGTATATATAAATATATAAAACTTGTCTGAGTATTTTCTGGGTTTAAGGGATGATAAATGCCTTTAGGAGTGGCATGTTTTATGGGAATTAAAAAGAGCAGAGAAGCCATAAGGGCAATTAAGATTTGAGTAGAAACCCTTGTGCCTAAATCTACAAGGATGTGTATGGTTTGCAATTTCCTGCTAGCTTTTCTTCCTGTGCTAAAAATAGATGTATTCATCCATCCATCTGTCTATCCTGGTCAGAGTTGTGGGGGGTGGGAGGCCTGGAGCCAATCCCAGGCATCATAGGGCACATGGCTGGGGGGCATCCTGGAGGGCACATTGCAGGGTATATACACACACTCACCCCCTCGCAAGCACACCCACACACTAATGGTGACTTACAGATGCCAGTTAATCTAACTGCATGCCTTTGGACTGCAGGAGGACAGCCATGTGAACATGGAACCACCATAGGCCTATATATGTTTATGAGGGATGTAACGATTTACAGTTTAATTCACACCTTGAATTTTCAGCCACTGTCAGTTTAAACCTCTTTTTTTCCCCTATTGTTTTCTTTTTTTGGGGGGGGGGGTGAATAGGAGAAAACTTAGAAATTCTGGGTCTCATTAATCACCAACAATTTGGAATACTAAACAAATGTTGGATTAACTTGTAACAATGTGTGCAAAAATAAATTAAAAATCAAATACTATACTCTAGAGGATATATACTTTCCAGGATATATACTCCACAGGAAAACCAAAACGTGCCCACACTGCTGACTTGAATGTGCTCGGGTGCTCTGAAATCTCAGGGTTATCATCCGTCTTGACTTAATGAAACTAGCTTAGCTTTTACTGCAGGCTTGATCATTCGATCACGATTGGACCAAAATGGTCATGTGACACACACAGTTAGAAGACAACTAAATATGTGTAATATATAGCTTGCGATAAAATTAAGTAGAATAGCAATTAAGTGATTTATCATGGTGTCAATTGTGAAATGAAAAATGGACTTTTGTGACATGAGCAACATAAGTGATAGCAGTGTGTTTGGGGGGCTGGGGGGGTGGCAAGGGGTTGGATATTGAGGTTCCGTCTTCCAGAACTCCAACACTGGATCAGGAACATCAGTATCACGGTTTCACTTTTTCCAATTTGAAAATACAAAAAATACATGTACTGTAAAATAGTGAGCATACACTGCAAATGCATGTACCGTTTCAACCCTAGTAATGTGTAATATTTACATAATACACAGCTTGCCGTGACTTTTAATAGAATAATAATTTTGTGATTTACATGTGTTATAGTGTTGTAAAATAAAGAAATCACTTTTCTAACCTTAATACCATAAGCACCAAAGCAAATTCTTTTCTTGGATTATTATTGGTTACGGAGAAAATAGATCACAATGAGCAAGCTGGGCCTAACAGGATGGGTCACGTAGTACCGGTCCTTGCCAATGAGAGCATCGCTGCCGGCACCCCCCATCGTGAGTCAATGTGAAACTGGCTGGCATGTCAGCACCCCCCTCAGAAGCTGGCACCCTAGGCAGCTGCTTAGGTCGCTTATAGAATTAACCAACCCTGGGTCATGTGATTTACTTGCATCTAGCCAAAGACAGTGATAGGATATTTAAAGGTCTATAAGCCAGGTGATGAATGTTCTTAAAATGACATACTTTATTAAGTACTGCGGCACCAGGCAGACTGAGGCACAGCAAGAGCAGCAAAGGACAAGGAACCTCGCTTGCTGGGAAGAACATGCTCTATTATTGCAGACCTTAACAGGATTATAACTATCACCTAATGAGCACCAAACCCCAAATACAACAATAGAAACACAAGGTGGTTAGATGCTGGACCCTCAGGTACACGCACGGTGGGTAATTTACACAGCACTTGAGACATGTGAGGATTGTACAGGGTTCACGCAAGACACAGGCAAACACAAGAGCGACAACAGAGAAATACAACTTATTAACAACAAATACTTACAAGGAGCTATTTACAATTACCTGTCGGGCCCTGCTGGGACGTGCACACCCGCCGGCGCCACAGTATTTCAAATATTTGAAATACATAAAATACAAGTAGAGGTGTGAGATATAATGTCCTTTATGAATTTATACATTGATATGTACCCGATTTCATTGTTGAATATTATATTTTTACAGCATCATAAATTAGAAAAGTTTATACTTGCGTTAGTTGTGCCGTTACCATGGGAAATATAGAAGAAGAAGAAAAAAAAAAAAAAATATATATATATATATATATATATATGGAAGCACCAGTGCATTAAGGGTTACTGATGTTTTGGGATTTGACAGCAGCTGGTCTGTGGTTGTCTTTGAAAAGGCTGACTGAGTGAGGTCTCCCATTTATCACAGAAAATGTGCTGGTGCCCCAGTGACATCGTGTTTATGCTACTTAGAGAACTTCCCGCTCTCCCCCAACAGTGATATATGCCTTGCTTTAGCAAAACAGATGATATGTGCACTGAGAGAATAGAAGAATGGATGAGGGCAAGGCATTTCGCATTACACTGATATGAGAAATGGCAGCGGGACTCATAAAAAACACTTATGTTTTAGTGAAATAAATAAATAAATAAATAATACCTGCCTACTGATAAGAGACGAGCAATACCATATTTGGAGAAAATGATTTTGTAGCAATGTCATTCTCTAAAAGTAAATTAAATCACATAAATGACAGGATATACAATAGCATACTGTCCGAATATTGATATAGTGATAAAGAATTAATTCCACATTTCTGGTAATAAAGCTGTCCCTAATCGTCTGAGAGGGTGGGGTCGTGGCTCACTGGGCAGCCCTGTTTCCTCGCACCTGCAGTGTCTGGGCTCTGAATCCTGCTCCCGCCGTCTGGGTGCCATTTGCAATGTTGCAATGTTTTTTCTTGTATATTCCCCTAAGTACTTCTTTGTTCAGTGTGGTCCTGATTATCCATCACGGGTCATCCTCGATCTTATTTCGGGGGGGGGTCATCCACCTTATTTTTTATCCCAGCTCCCCTGAAAAAATATTATCCTAAATCCATTTAGCAGTTTCATCCTCTGAAGTTCAAATCCTAGAATCGCTCCTGGTGTCCATCCATATCACAACCATGTTCCTGAAGTAAGATTTCACCAGCAAGAACTTCTGTACTTACTAACTTACAGGATTATTATTTTTTTTTTTGCCAAATCTTGGTTTCCAGTGCGTGCTTTATCAGACTGGTAATTGAATGTTTAATTGTAGCCATTTCCCATATATTGTTTTGCATATACATTATAATTGATGACAGTAATTAACAGCAAGCTTTTATCGTAAAATCACCACCGGCGTAGGATCCTTGCATTTCTCGCATTTTAATGAACACGCCTTGCTGCGCTGGTGCTGGGTGGTGGGAACACTTCCTAACAGCTGTGGACAAAAGCAGTCGCAATTTAATCACTTGGTTTTTCAATTTCAATAGACTGGAGTAAACAAATGCACTTGTGCCATTTACATTTACATGATGATCCCTCATTCCGTATAGAATCATGCAAACGAGATTAACGAGAAGACACCTTTCTAATGCATCTGTACGGAATGTTTTCATCAGTGATATTAAAAGTGAGGCTGCTTTGATTGACCTTTGTTTGACCGCTTTGGGACTCTTGTATGCCATATGTGTATATAAAACAATCACAGTCCATTAGTTTCACTTAACATAACAGAATGACTCATAATTACCTTAATGCATAATTGGTCACAGGTCTCTGACATTTTAGCAAAGCAATTAAAACTAAAGTTAAACAATTAACAACGACAAATCATTTCAGCTCTACAACATGCATACAGCATCCAGTCAGCTGTGATGCTTATTTTGCAATGTCTGGAATACAGTGAAAGACACAAAAGAGTTAAATTCATTGTGCTCATGCCAGAAACTCAATAGGGCAGTTTAGCATGCAGTTTGAATGAGTCCAGTGTGTCTTTCATTGCTCTTTTCTATATTTTTATTCACTGGCAAGAAAATGGAAGCCACAAAAAGCAAATATACAGTTCCTATCGGACAGGTTAATAACTTGCCTTCCTCTGGATACCTTAAATTGAGTTCCATTGACACCTGCTATTTCCTTACAGTTATTGAAGGACCCTATAAAATGAAGTGCATGAATGTCTTTAATACTCATCTTGATTTTTTTTCTACTTCAGAAATTTGTAACAGGCACTATATTATTTATTTTTTTCAGTGCATTTATTTTTTTTTAAATTGCAACCCAGAAAATGATTTCTTTCCAGGAGACATCCAAGGAAAAACAAACACCCTTCACGTTTGCGGTTTTGTAGTGTTGTGAAATGTTGAGTACGGCGTAGTCTTTGACATTTTGTCTCCGTAGGTGCCTCGACTAAAAGGACAGATCGCTGTCGCTACGTGATGAGTGAGAGGTTTCTGCACAGGCGTCTGCTGAACACACATTTTGTCAGCGCGCTGTGTGGCGATGTGCTAACGTGCCGCCAATCAACGTCACACTTGGCACTGTTTTGTATTCAAAAATGTGCCTTTTTAAATGTTGCATAGAAGCTATTCAGAGTGTCCCTCTGGGACTAAACCAGCACAACATAGACAAGCCTCCTCTCACATTCTTTGCTTTCTGCATTCTTATAAACATTGTATTACACACCAGGGACAAAAGTTTGAAGCCATTAGGACAAAGTAAACTATAATTAAAATATAAAATGCCACCAATAACATTAAGATCCCCCCCCCCAAAATGTTCTAATTTATTTATTATTATTGTGTGTGCATATGTGTGCACGCGTGTGTGACCAAACACCCCCCACAATGTAATAAAAAACATGTTTCAGGTCCCCACAAAGATCTGTGAATGAAATCAAAAAATGAAAAATGCCAAAAGTCTCATATTTTGTTTGGTTACTTATGGTTAAGTTTAGGGCTGAGTAAGGTTTATGGTCATCCTGTTGGGATTAGAGTTTTCCCCATAGAAATGAATGGAGAGTCCTCGCAAAGATATTATTACAAACCTGTGTGTGTGAGTGTGTGTGTGTAGAGAGAGACAGAGAGACAGAGATAGAGAGCTGATCAATACTACCATGGAAGAGTAAAATGAGTGAGCAGGCATTTATGACTTGAAGAAAAAAGTATTTAGAATAAGGTAAACAGGTTAAGTGAACAGCCAATTGTACCTCTTTAACCCATCAAAACAAAGAACAAGATTGTACTGTGAATATTTGTTTATTATTATGCCAATTAAACATTTCTTGAACACAAACAAACTTGACACTTGAGGTTAATCTGCTTTTAAAAATACTTGGTTTGAAGAGCTGAGGATAATGAATTTTCACTTCAGGCAGGATAAAAATTCATGCCTCTGTGAAATGTATACAAAATTATTGATTTAATAATATTGTAATGTTCTTCTGTATGCTGTTTGGCTTCATTGTCCTTGGGAACTAGGACAAATTCTGTGGAGATAAAATGTAGACCTTGTTGTAAAATTAATTATCAGTATTGCCTCTTTTGTGTAGTAAGTTAAGGTCTTAATTGGTCAGCATGTCATGCAGGAGGTTTCCCAGCTGTAGTGCCCTTAAGCAAAGTACTAAACTTAAATTCCACTTGTAAAATAACCAGCCATGTAGATGGGTAGAAATTATAAGTTGCTTTGGAAAAGAAAGTGACCAAAATAAAACAGCAGAATATAGTGTGTGTGTCACTCATTGAGCCACTCATTGAGCCGGCATCCTGTCTAGGATGTAGGAAATACCCCAGCCTTCTTCCCGGTGCTACTCAGGATGGGCTCCAGGATCATTGTTTAGAGGATGGATGGATGAACAGATGGATTGATTGATTGATGGAAACAATAATACTTGTGTCTTGTAAGAGCAGTTATGTCCCAATAATTGATGCCTTCTTTTTTCTCATCTTTGGCATGTGTACTTCCTATTTGCATAAACTCTTTAGTTAATTCAAACAAATTCAAAGTAAACATAAGCACGTGTGTTCATTCATCCACAGGCCTAATGTTTTACAATTCTAAAACTCCTTTTCACAAATGGAAAATTAAATAGAAACATCAGAAGTGTTATACTGTAAAGTGTCATAAGTTCAAAAGGCATCTGAGTGATCAGGACACTAAAACATTTGGAACATACTGTAATGGGATTGGTCTGGGTTGGGGACCTGATATATGCTGTCATGGGGGACACAATCTCTAGAGGAATCCCTGAGAACAACATTATTCATAAAGGATTACTTGTCACTCAGCCTAACCTTATTAGCATAGCTGCAAAAGCAAATAATTGATTTGTTCCTTTTCAAAATATTTTGGAAACTGTCTTCTGAGTTTTTGATTTTCCTGACGATAAGATGATTTAGATGATGTAGATGTCTTTAAATATTTGTTCACTGTGGAAAATGGAAGGATTAATGTGACACCACACTAATGTGTTAAATTATAAGATAAAAAAAATTCAACAACATAATATTGGGTCAAGGTTTTAAGATAAGCAAGCAGCAAATTTGTCTGGGGTTAAGTTTATAGTCACTTCATTTGCTTCTTTTTTGTGAAGGTGAAGGGATTCCATATGAAAACATTTTTGATGAGTGGAATCTTCACCTTAAATTAATCATCCTAATATGGTGACATCTCAGGATTGATTGAGTTTAAGGGTCTTACTCGTGGGCCCAATAGTGACTATTGCCAGCCATGGGATTTGGACTGGCAACCTTCAGATCAGGGGCACAACATCCTAGCCTATTATGGAACCACACACCTTTTTCTACTGAATACAGCTCATTTAACCAACAACATTTGATCTATAATGACATAATACTGTAAGAAGGAAAGTAACTTAATCTCTACCACATCTTGTGTGATATAAAGTCTAATGCCTTCTCAGAACATCCAGATCAATGGGTCAATAACAGACGTTAGGAAGGGATCAAGAGAAATGAAACAATGCTCAAGTTGTAAGGGTTAATTATGAACTGTTACTATAGGCATCTCTTGCTTGGCCAACAGGATTACATTCTATCACTCATGGGATGGTATAAAGGAAGACAGTTATACAGTTGTTTTCTTTGTTCTTTTTCCCACTGTTTCTATATTAAATCTTCACTCTTGCAGTCTTTTTTCTACCCATTGTGCCATTTGTGTCATAGTTATTGTTAATATGTATAGTGTACAGTAATTATCTTATGCTAATCAGTGTCCATACTTTGCATAACACATTGCTTGCCTTGTTTCTGCCCAGGTTTATGATATAATTTGCACATTTCCAAAGTAAGTTTTCCCTACAGAATTGTACCGTATTGTGTTCAAAATCCAACAATCCTAGAAGCCAATAAAGCTAAAAAGCTACAGCCTTGCTATAAAAACTAATGTGAAATATTATGAGCTTTTCCAGGTGAAAATACTCCATGTACTGTATACTTTTGTGTTGTTCACAGGTTCTGAAATATGGTGTGCGGTGTCATTAAGTAGCACTTTGTGCCTTGTGTTGTCTTGTCTTGTGTGCACCTATACTAGGCTTCTGCAGAGTCTTACAGAGTTTATTTTAAGTTCAGCGATCATTCTTCCATGCATAAGCTATTTCTT
This sequence comes from Mormyrus lacerda, assembly GCA_015163995.2. Lineage (NCBI taxonomy): Eukaryota > Metazoa > Chordata > Actinopteri > Osteoglossiformes > Mormyridae > Mormyrus > Mormyrus lacerda. Next base: position 4,240,940 of record JAABNX020000143.1, read on the forward strand.
GATGCTCTTGTGTGGGTTTTTACTGTATATAGATATTTGTCATTTGTTCACCGTTGATATTCCACTCTTCACACCACTTATAGAGACCTGTCGGTGAGATAACATCATAACTTTCGATCCAATAATAAAAAATGTTAAATTACAAAATAGCCCTTTGTTGTCTTTAGAGGCCCTGATTATATGGAAACTCGACATGCAGTCTTTCCCAATCTGGTCCTAGGGGCCCCACAGTTGGTTCAGGTTTTTGCTCCCTCAGAGTTCCTGGCCAGGTAGTCCACATTTTTGCTCCCTCGTAGCTCCTGGGAACAAAAAGGTGGACTGTCTGTGGTTCCCCGAAGACTAGATTGGGAAACGCTCTGTTCATGTTATCAGAGAAGTGCAGCTTTTAAAACCCAGGTAGATGTAATTACATTTTGCTTTGAATCCCTCACTTGTTTAGTTCAATTTTATTGGTTGTTTTATTTGTTCCCATTGGGTTAAACCAATCAGCGAGTGACAGTGCATGATAATTCAGCCAACCGTGGATTTTGAAGCAAGCTTTTTCCCATTATCAAAGTTGCAGTGCCCATGTACACTGAACAGACACATATATATTTTCCTTCAGGGATCAAATAAAAAAGATAACCAAATTGTTTTATTTGATGTCGATACATTCTTGGACAACACCACAGTATACTTGCATGAGTGGCCAAACAAAAATGTACAATATTGGCACAGAAGCATCAAGGGCAACATGAAGATACTAGTACAAACAGTATAAAACATACATGCTTTTTTATTTATTTATTTTTATACTTTTTTTTAAATATATATGTATATATATTTTGTCAGTTTTTCCACAATCTGTCAATAGTTGCTGGGCAATAAGAAACTCCAAGACAAAGTTAAAGCCATATTCTGCCTTGAGTATGTAAACATCTGAGGAACCGTTGCAGAGAAAATCAAATACAAATCAAGCGTCATGAAAGTCAACATCCACAGCAGGCTACAGCTCTTGTTGTCAAGTAATTCACGTTCTTGGATTTAGATTTTTATTTTACACCAAACACATCAGGCATGCATTGACAATTTCTACGTGGACACCTTGTTACATTTAGAATATCACCGGCTAATGGACAGCTCTCCTTACCCGCTCTTACAAAAAACACAGTTAATGGTCACCCTAACAAAATACTCAAAACATTTACAAAACAGAAGGTAAAAATGTGCATTTTGTTTTGCAGAAGCTAGTATAAATAAAATAAAAGAAAAAGCTATGACAGGATAAAAATGAAATTACATCTCAAAGAGAAGAATATGGCTTTAATATTATGTGCATCCAAGATAACGAAACGCAAAAGAACATGTCAACAACAGAGGAAATGGAAAGAAAAATCCACAAACTTTTACAGGAAGAGAACTTGCAACTTGGAAGTACATGTAAAGACTAGTGACAGCCCCACAGAGTGGTAGATGGCTGTAACACAGCTTTTCATAATCCCAGTGTGGACAGAAAGACTGTTCGATAAGATTGTGAGAGCAAAGGGTCCGTCCCAGGGCTTCCCTGAGGTCCAGGGCATGTTTGTAAACTAGCGGAGGGTCCCGTCATGGTTTCCACTTCGGATGTTTATTTGTTTTTCATTAATTTCCTCGGTTTGCCATTTAGAGAGTTTTGTTGTTTTTATTTGTGGAGAGGAAACACCTCAGTGGAATGGATGGTAGAAAAAAAAGAGAAGAATGCAGGGAGTCACCCCTGTCCCGGGGGGGGGGGGGGGGGG
>JAABNX020000143.1:4252301-4265231 GCA_015163995.2 Mormyrus lacerda
GTTTGAGGTGGAGGTGGACGCATCTGAGGCCGGGGTAGGAGCAGTCCTGATCCAGTGAGAGCCCGAGACTGGGAGGCGTCATCCTTGCGCCTATTTCTCTCAGAAATTGACAACGGCGGAATGGAATTACAACGTGGGAGATAGGGAGCTCCTGGCCATTAAACTAGCCCTAATCTAAATCTACTGTCCTGTGCCAATCCTCTGAAACTAACAAAGCAACGTTTTGCTGCAAGCCCCATATACTGTAAAACGAAACATAATGATAGTTTCCACTGGTGTAGTGTCACCACACTGCCTCTCTTCAGACTTCAGTGCCACTTTTGGTTTCTGGGATATTCTCTCATTTGGCCAAAGAGGTACTGAGAAACACAAAAAAAAAAAAAAAGGAGCGCTGTACATGGGAGAGTTCAAAGACAAGGCATCGACATCTAAAGCTTGGCACCACCCGTCGACAGAGAGGGCAGGGATCTCCATAGGCCGCTTGGTATCACTGATCGCACTTTTAATGCCGTGCCAGGGTCTCTGCTTTGCAGCAGCTAATAAAAAACAGCTCCGAGGCCTCCCTGGGCTACAGAGACACTGTCGGAACCCCTTTAGCAGCACTGTGTCCCAGAGCTCTGTTCTGGAAGTAGGCCACTTCAAGGAGACACGAGGTGGGTACCCAGGTAAAAACAAAAGCCAGGCCTGCAACTGCAGTGTATGATTACGACATGCTTTCACTTGACCTCAGGTTAGGTGACAAGGCTCTGCAATTCGAATTCTGCTTCACGCCTTTGCAGTAAATGCTGAAAACTTGATATCTCGTTTATCCAATATAGTTCAGGCAGATCGATACAGTAATCTATTTTTAAAATACACTCCATTTGATCCATCCATTTCAATAACTTTTTTTTATCTAGTACAGGGTTGCAGTGAGCAGGAAACTATCCTGGGAAGCACACAAGACCTGGCAGAGGTTCCCCCGGATGGGATACCAGTCCATCGTGTGGCACACGGTCATGCGCTAATGGAAATGCAAAGGCGCCATTTTAGAAGGAGGAAGGAAATTCTGACAAACGCGCAGCAAACATCAAACCCGCTGTCCCGGAGATAGGAGTCTAAAGTCCGAAGATAAAAATCTCCCTCATTATAAATGCAATGTTGTCTACTGCTTCATCCTAACACACAAAAAAAAACATGTTATTAAAAAAGCATATTGTGCTGTGTACTTTAAATTCAATTTAGTTTATTTTCATGCCACACCACACTTGGTCCAAAGTGAAGGATGTAAGTGCTGATGTAACAGTGATAAAAGGAACGAGTATTGAAAGGCAACCCCTTGCTGTGGTTATGCTTCTCACAAAATAACAATATTCAAATCTTAAAACATGATTATGTCAAAATATACAGTATATTCATTTGGCAAATGGAAAATTAAAGGAGTTCTCTGTAGTTAAATTGCATTCCAGCAATTCAAAATTATTTACAACACAAAGTTTTCACAGTTGCACTTAAATAGATCTCCTGCAAATAATACATTTTCTTTACAATTCCATGAATGATAATAATTAATTTGACCACATAACTGAAGATGTTGCTGCTGATTGCAATGGAGCAAATCTGGGAGATTTAAAAGATTTACACAAGTGCTCCGAATGCAGAGAGGAACTGGCCCAACCTGAAGGCCTACTACCTTATGTCAATTCTTTACTTTATCCAGCACACCAAGAGATGCTAATGTCTTCTGACTCGAGAAGGTTGTGAGGGTCAACTGCACTATGCCCAGTATTTAAGATTATCCGGCTGTGTATAGCTGTGGTAGTACTGCTGTCGGTTGAATGTTGAATGTTACACACAGTATACTTTACTTGAAGTATTACCAGTCAAGTGTTATGTTCAAAGCAATGGATGGGTTATAGTGGAGCTGCCACTAATCTGTAGTGCAGAAGGGATGAACGCCGCTGTTAGCTGCTCTCTGGTGGACAGGTCACCCTGGAGCACTCTGCATGAAACTCCCCGCATGAAGTAAACAATGAGCTACAGCTCGAGGCCAAACAGAGACATGTCATGTATCTCTTGACAATTTCAATTAATATTTGAAATACCTCAATGAAAGAATATTTTGTTTATAATCCGGAAGATTCTCATAAACAAATTCTGGTTTTCAATTAATTTTAACTGGGGCATTTCTAGCTATTGAAAAAAATCAGGGGCTAAGTCAAGTTCCGGGGCTGGACTTTTTAAAAAAAAAACAAGTCTGGCATTGGGGGTAAAATACTCAAGGCTAGGCTTAAAATATCTAATGATGTGCATGCATTTTACAGTGTCCCTAAGTCTGCAGACAGACAGACAGACAGATCTACCTCTAATAAAGGCCAATGTAGATCTATCTATCTATCTTTGATAAAGGTCAATCTAGATCTATCTATCTATCTATCTATCTATCTATCTATCTATCTATCTATCTCTAATAATGGCCAATGTAGATCTATCTATCTATCTATCTACCTCTAATAAAGGCCAATCTAGATCGATCTATCTATCTATCTATCTATCTATCTATCTATCTATCTTTTTTTCAAGGAAATGACATGCAGTTCTTTTTCCCTTCTTCCTTTGTAGCTGGGATTTGACCAAACCACAGGGGTAGCCTGGTTGGCTTGATGTGGGTGGTCCAGCCCCCCGTCTCCTGTGTGCTGGGTTTGAATCTCACTTCCTCTCATTTTGTGTGTTCGCCCCTAGTTGTGTGCGTTTCCTCTAGGTCCTCTGCTATTGCTGAATTTACTGCCTGCATTTGTCAATTTTAAAGAATCACAGTACCATTTCATCTCATATTAACCATGAATATTATATTTTAAACAATTAAATCTTATTGTAATCTAGCCAGCAGCCAAGTAGGATATCCCTTTAAGTTGAGTCTTTAGTATTAGAGTACCACTATAAAGACTACATTCCCCAAGGTAATAGATCTTTCTAAGGCTAAAACATCTAGAACAACTGAACATCTTCCCAAAATATGCTGTGTTGTTGAAATGTATAGCACAAAATGTATTATACACTAACTTCATTGCTCTTCCAACATCTCAACTTCTTGTAGCCTATGAATAAAGCATGACTTAACTTTAGAGTGTGTGCATGTGTGAGTGAATGGTAACAGTGTGTGAGTGTGCCCTGCGATGGGCTGGCCCCCCTGCGACCCAATAAGATAAAGCGGGTAGGAAAATGAATGAATGAAAATTAATGAATTAACTTTAGAGTTAACTTTAGAGTAAACAACGTTCAGGCACAAATCTGCACATGAAATTCATATCTTGGAAAATATTCAGATAGCCCAGTGCATCGATTTCCCAATTAAAATAGTGACATGTCATGGATTACAATCCCACACCTGCAAAATGAATGATCTGAAAATATCTAACAAAATTAATCTAAAATTTAGATAGAAGAACAATGATCAACAACCTGCTCATATATTATCCTGGCATTAGTCTTAGTAAGAGGCTTCAGCGTTCAGTATTATGAGGGAACAGCTATTTATATAAATAAATCCTGTAACTCTAATAACAGAGGGTTGGCGTCAACTGTGACCAGACGGCTCGGTCATGTTCTCTGATCAGACAGTAATGTTATTACGCAAAGCCCTCAGCTCTACAGCAGCTGCTACATATTTTAATTTTTCACAGACTACTGGAGAAAACAACACATACTGCGCATCAGCTAAATCAATTAAGACGGCTCTTCCATTGTGTCCGACAAAAGTGGAAAGACACACATGTCTTAATGGAAGTCATAAAAAGCACAGGCCATTAAGCACAGAGACATTAGCATTGCAAATAGAACCCAACTTGCTTTACGTGATATGCATAGGGGATGCGGTGATTTAGTATTCTGTCCACTTTGATTCCATACTTTCTCAACATGACCTTGACTGAGCTGCTACATATTGCATATTCCTGAGCGTCTTCAGGGACACACCTGCCGTCAGATGTGATCGCCGCCTTCCTGTGATGTCATTTTAAAATGGACAGTGCTTCCTGCTTAAACAGCACGGCCTCAGCCTGTCAGTTAAATCGCTCTCCTGTGATTAACACCCACCAGCCCAGGTTTATCTCCAGCGGCTTGTAAAGCTGCGTGAAAAACGTCCCTCTCGCACCTCCAGCTCTAGTGACACCAAAGACTTCAGAACGTTGGAACCTCTGTGTCTTTGCTTGGCAACAGCACAGAGAGAGACTATGATAATTCAAGAATCGAGATGAGACGTTTTATTGGCCATGTATAGCTAGTGCTTTGGAATGTTTATTTGTTCAGGTAGGACAAAGACCAGCTAATGATATAGAAATAAATAACAGACAAGAGCACAGGGAACATAAGTACTGTAACACTCACAATTCAAAGTAACGTCCTTTTCCAAGTGTTTTCTTCACATACTTAGTTTTTATGTTTGGGCTTGAATCATTTCGATATTCAAAGTTTTTCAAATGCACTAACTAAATATTTTTTGTGCTAAAATAGCATGTACACAAATGATTCAGGCAACGAAAATTTGGCATCAAAAAATATGTATATAATGGAACCATTTCTTTCTGAGTGAATTTTCTTGAATTGTAATTTATGCATTTATGCATATGGAGTTATAAAAAATAGCCTTAGTATTAGTCTGAAACTTTAGCCCTCATCAATGTCCTTGGAATTTTAAAGGAGACAGTATAATTACTCTAACTTTTTTGTAGTTTTTAAAAGTAATATTAAGTTAAAATCACTGAGGGGAAATCCATCCAAGTCTTCCCTAATATCCCTGTGAATTTTACGTAATTAGCCAAGGTCTTGCCTTGTCATCATTAAATGAAGGTGGCAATGGAAGCAGCCCTTAACTATTAAGCTAACTGTACCATCAACCATTCTGACAAAGTGATAGTTTAGATATATTCAAGTGGTACAGCACAAATTTAATATATGAAAGCTGTAAAAACATGCCCCGTATTTACATTTTCAGACAAAGATATATTTTAACCCTAATACATTAATAAGAGTGGCAGTGACTCATGTAGTCATTGGTTGAATAGTATAGAGGTGTCTTAAATTAATCAATCCAAAAGGACAGGAAGACAAATTACCTCAGAGCGCATTAAATGCCTTTATACAGTAGCTCTGCCAATGATATATTCATTCCTAATGAAGTTTACTCTCATACAAAGGTACAGAGGGATAATCAGTAATATAGTACAGCTACAGCGGTGTGGAAACAAAGCATGGATTTGACCCACAAATAATCCTCGTTACAACATCAGATCATTGATAGATTATGTATTATGCTAAAGAAACACAAAGGCTTGACTGTGCTGCCGCCCTTAAAGGGTGGAATATTATGGCTGCCCACAAACAATTGTCAGTGTCAGTGACAGTTGATTCATTGCTTTAACATGCATGTCATATTAGTGCTTGGCAGAATAAGATTAAGAGGTTCTTACCTTCTCAGCAGACTGTGCAGTGCCGAAAAATATGGGTATAAAAGCCAGCCACACGATGCAGGTGGTGTACATGGTGAAGCCAATGGGCTTGGCCTCGTTGAAGTTCTCCGGAACACCCCGGGTCTTGATGGCGTAAACTGTGCACGTTACCATGAGCAGAATGCTGTATCCTAAGGAACATATGATTTGTAGATCCGAGATGTCGCACTTTAGCACCCCTCGGGATTGCTCGGGATTCATGGTCTTCTGCTCGTCATAGTCGATGATTGTGTTCGGGGGATCCACGCCAAACCAAATAAATACCCCCAGTAGCTGGACAGAGATGAGACTAAAGGTAATGGCCAGCTGGGAGGTGGGACTGATCAGTCGAGGGGCAGTCACTGACTTCTTGCCCTGCTCAAAGATGCGGTAAATGCGGTTAGTTTTGGTAAGGAGAGCCGCGTAGCTGATGCACATGCCCAGGCCAAGAAAAATACGGCGGAAGGAGCAGACGGCCACGTTGGGTTTGGCGATCATAAGGAAGGTGATGATGTAACATAGGAAAATCCCTGTCAGCAGTACGTAGCTCAGCTCCCGGCCTGAGGCTCGTACGATGGGCGTGTCATTGTAGCGGATGAATGTGGCCATGACAAAGATGGTGGCGATGATACCCAGCATGGCCAGGAAGACTGGGATGACTGCCCAGGGGGAATGCCACTCTAGCATGACGATGGGAATAGGCTGACAGGCTGTCCGGTTGGAGTTGGGCCTCATGTCGTAGGCACACAGCCTGCAAGAGGTTTCGTCGTACTGGTACTGGTACCCGTCGCATGGCTCACAATGCCAGCAGCAGGCCATGCCCTTCACCATCTTCTTGCGTTCGCCCGCCTTGCAGGGGAGGCTGCACACTGATATTGGGATTTCCTGCTCACCGTTTGGCCACTGCATCTCATCTATCTGTAAGACATAGAGTACACACAAAGTCAGTAAACGAAGACTTGACGTGAACTATATTTGAACCACATGTCTAATATGGTGACAGGTTTGTTGTTTCTGGGACCCCAGAAAGCAAACAAACAGTTCAAGAGTATAGTCAGAAGACCATAGCTAGCTAGCTGGTTGGCCGAATATGCAGCTTCAGCATTTTATGAATAAGGAAAGTGTCTGATTTAATATTTAGTGCCGTAATAGTGACCCACAGGGGCCTGTAGAACCTCGGGGAGGCAACAAAATGCATGGTTTGTGTGGCGGTAAACACCGCTGCTGATAGTAAGGGAATCACGAAGTCCTTAATTCTTTAGTCCATGCAGAATGTATTTATAATATGCTTACACTATTTTTGTAATGGCAACTACATTCACATATTAGGAAGTATACTATTTGACTATCTTGACTCCGGGATCCAGTTTCCCATTTTGAATGACAAGCTCTGGAAATAACGCTGTCATCAAACAGCAGTTCTCAGTCCTATACACTCCATCCATTTTTCTTTGATAGCTTGCACGAGAGATTTCTCGTTCATGGTCGACTTTGATTTACTACCAAGGAAACTGATAATTGCACACTTAGATGGTTGCTCTGGAAGATAGTGCGGTTTGATTTATTGAGTGGAAGCCATGTGTAATTAAAAGCGATTGTGATACATCAACAGGGTCCATTGACTTTATCAGATACTTTGACAATATTGATTTCACTGGGCAGTCACATCCTCAACATGTCACATTATTTGCCAGTCTGATACCCAAGATTGATTCTGAAAAAGAAAAAAAAAAAAAACAGGAACAATGGTACATTAACCTTCCGTATAGCTAAGAAGCGTTAGCATCAGTGTCTGTAACTGGCTGAGCTGGTCTACCCTCCTCCCCACCCCCATTCCCGGTGGCACATGAGGATAGTGCAGTGAAACTACATCAGGCCCGGTGATGCACAGAGCACACAGGCCAAGAAGTTGCTCCAAGGGGCTCCAGAAGCCAAATGAACGTTTTCCAAGCAGCTGCTTGGTGTTCAGGTTGACAAACAGCCGCCTTGGGGCCATAGCCCACTTACTTCACACCTTCGCTCACACGCTCGTGCCACTATCACCCCGCTCAGGCATTCAAACCCACAAGCATCATGTTACAGGGCTATCTTGTGATGTTTGAGGGCTGTCATGCTCTCTACAGGCAGAGTTTTGTATTCACACTAGTGATATTACCTCGCAGTCATACCTCTGGAGAGTGAGAGACCATCACATGTGACAGATTTTTTACTGTCACCTTGTGCTATAATATATTTCAATAAATACATGCACCACAAAATGCACCCAAGTCATCTTGAATTGAGTACTATGTTTTCTTCATATCCAATTATCATCAAGGTCAATATTGCCTTGTAATTATCTTTTTAATTAATCAACTATATGCAGTCCTAGGTAAAGAGAATTGCTCCTTGAAAAGATGCCATTATTCCACCTGCCCATGGAATTCGGGGGGGTTTGCGAAGGGTTCTTTAATTTGCAAAAGTATCCTTTATATACTATATATTCGGAATTTCTTACAGTCCCTCATGTTTGTGTGTTGTGTTTGCATCTGAAAAAATGGAAACGGTCAAACTATTATATAGTGATCTATCGTTATATAAATTGTATGTGCTGACAACCTCTACCACTCCTCCCTGGAATTACCGAATGACGTAAACGGGTCTTCGAATATCAAAACATTGGCAGTCTCTAGCTTAATGAAACACCCTTTAATTTGCTAGTGAGTTTATTACAATGCTTCTCTTTGCTGACCCCATCTCCTTAGCTTGGGGGTCAGTACAGGGTCAGCCAATGTGGGGCACCCCTGGAGCTGGGGGGGTTAACGGCCTTGCTCAAGGGCCCAAAGACATGCACGTATTTCGCAGAGGCCAGGGCTCAAGCCGGCGATTTTCTGATCACAGGCACAGAGACTTAGCTCACTAAGCCATTCACTGGTGAAACGATTGACCCTGAAACAGAGGTTGTAAAAATGCATTTTACACTTCATTATTCATTAAACATGTCCTCAGTTTAACCTGCCATAATCATACTCATTTTAATTATTCAATTGTATGTAGGTTCACTTAAAGCTCAGCGTACAAGTTGAAAGTCACGAGAAAATAATAAGCACATAGAAACACAATCCATGTTACCTTTTTACGGAGGTTATACTGTCTAGATGACAATTCATTTTTGATGCAAACCTGGAGCTATGTTCCTTATTTGGACTTCTGGGGTCCAAAGTCTCAAAGCCCATAATCATACACAGCATGGAAACCGTAATGAGATTAACAGCCCGGTTGCTATGGATACAAAACAAGATTTGTCATTCTAGCCTTGAGTATTGTTTCTCGTTTTCTTGAAAGGGAGCATAAAAAATGCAATAAACTATGCCTATAATAAGTATGGTGCTTTCAGTACAAAAATGTTTGTTACAAACATGCATTATTAATGACACATTCCTGTCATTGACTAGAATCTGGCAGATTCCAGCCGGGACTGACCTCGGAGGTCTCAATACAAATCCTAATATTTCTTCAGGTTGACTTGAATGAGCATGTTTTCATTTGAAGTGCAAAGAACCAACAGTGCTACATTTGCCAGATGCGCTCCTGCATCTTTTTTTCAATAATTTAATATTTAATTTAAGTATTTAATTAAAGGACGCACGTAAAATTCCTTAGAAGAGATTGATTTTTGCAACATGTCTTCATAATCCTGAGCAAGTCATTGTAAACATCTTTGTTGAATTTTAGCATGTACGTGTGTGTGCGGGGCCATGGTCGGAGCCCCCCCTTAATTTTTATACACATATATTTATATATATTCATATACAAGGTCCCTTTTCCAATATTCAAACAACACATAAAGTCTTCTGGCCAGCAAACAGTGGATTTTCAGCACCTGCCCCTTGAAAAGTCTGTGCATGTCAGAGTATTTTCCAATAAAGAGTGCACCTTCTGCAAGTGTAAGTAGACGGATGTCTGCATCGCAGATATAGTCCATGTTGCACTTCTGCATTTGGCTTCAAGGCCCCACTGATACAGGCAGATGGAAAATCCTAAAAATTCCCTAAAAAGTATCCATAAGGCCAGAAGTCCTCATGCACATCTATGAGGTGCTAATGAGGTCCAGCTGGTGCCAGTTTGATGGTACAGCTTAAATAAATTTTAACTGAATTGTCAGGACAGGACAGACAATTACACCGGGCGTATGCCTGGTTTGGAGAAATACGAGTTATTCCTGGCTTGTTCAGTCATTTAACTCTAATATCTTTTATGATTGTCAAAACCTGAACTGTAATTGTGACTTTACATTAAGTAAACAAACCATATTAAGGCAAAGAAATTAGCTATGCGTTTCCTTGACTGCTTATGTAAATGAAAGCATTTCTAGCTAATTGTGCAGTATTATCATTTCTTCATGAATAATGCAAATTGTGTATGGGATCCATTTACTAACATCTTGAATTTGTCCACTAAAACGAAACTGCTCATTTGTAGATTGGAGCCCAGAGCCATAGATATTTCTATAAATAAAAAATCTGAAGTCTAAACACAAAATTCAAAACTAGATGCAAAGTAAATCTAAACAGCATGTTTTTCTCCATGATGAAAGGACAAATGTGAATTCCTTTTTCCTTTTACGAAAGGAAAGTTTGCCCTTCATTGGCATTTTGGAGTGAGGAAGGGGCGTCAAACTGTCCTTGTTAGTGCCATAAGTGGGAATCTTTAGTAAACATTTAGTCATGAATGTAGGAGTGCACATACTGGTAAAGGTAGCAGACCATTGTACCGCATGTATCACTGAACAAACATGTTGTTTTCTCACTTAACAAACATATTATTTTCTCACTTAACAAACATATTTTCGTATTCTGCTTCACAAGGTTTCACATCACACAGTCGACAAAACGTCAAGACATATCAATAGGAATATGTAAAGTACATGTTTTGAGATTCACAAAATAACACAAACGTTAAAAAATCCCAAAGTACCTGCAACACCAGGTGACTATAAAACCCACTTAACCTGACTAGAAGTTTCAGGAAGATTTACGACCAGTAGCTTGTTGTAACCTAGTATGGTAATATGGCTGAAGGGAGCCTCCCCATCACTCAGTAAGGCCACTCTTACATAGACCCCTCCTGTTCTCTGTCCCAGCCTGGGACACACAGATGGTAATCATTTAATTTCCACTGAGTGGAATCGTTATGAACTGGTAGCCAATGGTGGAATCTGAGCTACAAGAGGAATATATAACAGCATTTCTCTGAACAGCGTGCAATGGCTCAACATTAGCTGAAAAGCCAAATGGATTTTCAATTAGATTTAAGTAGCTGATTGATGAACAGACTGAAAATGTGTCAGACAGACCAACCGTGGAACGTCACACTATCAGAAAATTAGTTTTTAGGCTTAATACAACAACAAAGTATAAAATGACTGCAGGGGTTCCAGTTTTAAATTTTGTAATCATAATAAACAACAAATATTAATGCAAAAACTTATTGGAAGGTTTTTATAATAAGCATTCCTAGTAGTTTATTGCACCCATCCCCCCCCCCCCCCCCTTAAAATTGTTTGGCTTACAAGAAAGGAGAGTCACCTATATTATTTAACAATAAACAAGATACTGAGACAACATTTGTTAGACTAGTATGGTTGTTTGTGGACCAGATCCCATTAATAAAGAAGAAAGTGTAGCTCCCTCTCCATCACCCCACCTCCTCTTAGGAAGAAGCAGCTGCATCCTCAAGCTGCAGGCACAGATGGCAGGAAGGCCTAGTATTTACTGCTGGTCAACATTGTGATTTTTTTTTTTAAACCAAACTGTAATTTGTAATACCATCAAATGCAAATGAAAATATACAGAAGATATAGATTCATGAAAAAAGCAGAATATATTTTAAAGTCTATATACTGTAACCTATGTTACCTATATTACCAAATTAAGCAAAATTTTATCTATGTCAGATCACCTTTATACCATAGATTCATGCCTTTATGGCTAAAACAGGAAATATATATAGCTGTGATGTGCAGGTTATGAAGATGTCATGCAGGTTCTCGGTAAAGAAAGAAACTATAAAATATCTATTGCATCTGTCCAAATCTGCTGTTTCTGTTACACCTCCATCGGTGTCAGATCATTTCCCAAATTCTGCTGATATCCCCCCTTAGCACATATGGTACACCATTATAACAAGGACATTAACTTTACACTTGAGGCTGCGGAAAAATTTCCCTTTCTCTAATAACTATAACATATTAATTATTTTATAGTCGTGCCTAAAATTTTTTGTCCATGAACATTAAAAAGTATGTATTGGACGGAATGTAGACTATAAAACAGCCTCATAGTCTTAAGTAGTAACATACAGTATCTGTCCTTTGCTTTTACAGCAAATACCTTTTAATAAAGCTAGTAGTATGACAGAAATCAGACAGCCTACACAAACTACAGCATAAATGATGAACTGTGTCAGGGTCAGCGCCTCTGCGACCTCGCCCTTCGTGTCTCCTCCCTGTTTGGCCAGCAGGTGTTGTTGGCCATCCAGTCCTCCTCCCTGTCTCCTGACTTCAGCCCCAGTGTACTTAAGTTCCCAGCTTGTTTCCCCTCTTCGCCGCACTGCCAGAGGCCAGTTTTACCTTTTGGTTAATTTACATCGGTCTTATTTTCCTTAGTATTTTGCATTGTTTTCCTTGTCTTTGCTTTGTGTTCCTGATTTTCGCCGTTTTCCCTGTGTGACTGATTCCCTTTGTTGGTATGCGTTTGTTAGTTGTATTTTCAATAGTTTTTGCCTGATACTTATTGTGTTTTTTCTGTGTTGCTCCCAGCCTTTATTTCTGTTTTATCAGTTTTGTTTTGACCCCTTTTGTTTTCCACTTCCCCGTTTCTGTTCTATTAAATAAAATCCAGTTTGAGTTGGAGCTGAAACCTGACTCGTCCCTCCTTGACATGCCCTGCTGTAACACAATTCTTTATGATGGACTGTAGATATAAATTCAGTGGTGTCAGGGGGACATGGACACCTTGGCAGATTCGGGGGGGCAGCACTTGATATAAGAAACCTTGAATACATAAAATTATATGCAAAACTGGGGCGAGGGTACTTTTAGTTAGGGGACCGAGATTTTCTATGTATACCCCGGTATACATTAATGGCAGGTTAATCTTTAGTCCAGTCGGGAGTTGGTGAGTTGTACAGCACCTGTCATGAGGAGATGGCATTAAAACACTCCTGATATTGGATATCACAGCTAACATGTGGAAACAAGCCACAGGGCTGGTAAGCCTGCAAAACGGGGCGACTCCTCTGTTCCGATGCGTAAACACCTGCACATCAGCGCCTGGGTGAAGGGCTCCAGACGGAGTGAGCTATAGCAGTTACTTCACACATCTGTGTCTCGCGAAGACCGATCCATGCATCTCTCTACTCATCCCTACATCTATCCATCCATCTTTTCAGGGTCAAAGAGTTTCCTGCTTTAGTCTCGCCCACT
>JAABNX020000143.1:4265331-4287084 GCA_015163995.2 Mormyrus lacerda
CATCTCTCTACTCATCCCTACATCTATCCATCCATCTTTTCAGGGTCAAAGAGTTTCCTGCTTTAGTCTCGCCCACTTAAACTGAAGGGAGACTTTGGGAGGGAAAGCAAATATTTGCGGAGAAATGCAACCATGTAAGTTTATGTGGCAGGTCATTCAGGTCCCGCGCGTGTGACAGACTCACGTTCAGCTGCAGAGTGTCCATCCACTGGCCAATCACCTTGTAGCCTGGGCCGCTGCCGTTGCTCATCTGGTACTGGAACAGGTCGTAGCGGCCTGGCGCGTCACCGTTCTTGTTAAACGTCACGGACGTGCTAGCACTGCCTGAAGAAACAAGACTGGAATACAAGACTGTCCTCCAGTGGCACGAATACCCTTTTTTAAGAGGGAGTAATCCCTCTTAAAAATAAAACAAGCATTCTGAAGTGAAATTTTTCAAAATGTTATTTTAATTTCAATGAAACTTCAAGGGTTGTAATATTATTGCTCCTTTATCAGATGACTTGAAGACATTTCCTATCTAGTATTGAATTTTGGGATCATTGACTTCCAGGAAATTCATTCTTTTAATTTGAGAGAATTCGCTGCCAGCATATCTACAACCCTTGCCCTCTCGCTTTTACTCATATTTTTTTTTTCTTCAAAGAGGTTCCACAGCCAAGGACTATAAATTGTAGCATGTTTTTCTTCCCCTCGCTCCCCCCCAGCTGAGACCCTTCTGCTCCAGAGAGATAGGACTCAGGGTCAGAAGTCCGGGCCGGTTGGACTTGACACTCATCCAGCTTCCTCGTCCTCCTCCAGAGTGCAATCTGCTTCACCAGAAGGACCGGGTCACGCAGTCAGAAGCCACACGGCACCACTCTCTGACTGGAGACGCCTTCAACCGGCGACTGATAAGGCCCCGTGTGTGTCCAGTGAGATGGGGGAGGGGGGGGGTTGATGTGATTGGAAGAGGGTCTGGGTCTTTCTGGGGTGTCTGCTGATGAAACAGATCACCATCTAATCCGACTCTTTAACAGCTATGAAGAAGAAATAAGAAAGTTATCAAGAAATGGAGCACTGGGGATTGATGAGTTTCTAATTACTCCCCGCTGACTCCAGTGTGCCTGGCTTTCCCCGTCTCTCCTTCCAAAACACGCTGGAAAGAAGCCGACACAAATATTATGCCGAAGACACCAAAACAGACATGCTGCAGGCTTTTGAGAAAGCAGGTTTTATTTTAAAAAAAGATGAAGCGGAGGAATGACAAAAGGCCTTGAGTACTGCGAGCCGCTCTCTGCTATGTGGGCGACCGGGAATGGAGCACAGATACTCTCTTTTCAGAGCTCTGCCACCCGCTGCACAGAGGTGGAGGGGTGAAGAGGAGACCCTGCAAAGCTTGGCTCATTTGCTTCACGTCCACGGCCTCATTCAGTTAAAATTTGGTGGTGAAATCGACCCCAGATAAATGAGCTCTAGCATAGCGGCTCGTCGATGGGGCAGTTGACACCTGCCTGGCATGTAGAGGCACCGTCTACACTTTCTAACGAAAGTGCACGTGATTTCGGTTTCATCTCAATGCACGTCAGCCTGTCAGGTTCTGGGTTGTGTATGTTCACCAGCATTAATTTTCTTTCCGTCACCAAAGAGAGCTCTAACTCAACAGCCTGTCAGAGAGGAGTCTGCCTATCACAGAGTGCCACAGCAAATGCAAATGCTCTCCTGAGCATCAACTGGCAGTTTCATGTCAACGTGTGAAACAGGCATATGACTGTTTTCTGTATTATCAAGCCAAAACCTAAAGACTTAGAGCACAGGATTTATTAAGATTTCCGTTTCTTATAAAAAGGTTTTACACCAGGGATCAACAGCATGGATCACTGTTTCCCAATCCGGTCTTCGCAGCTCTGCAAATGCGGACTGTCTGGCAGGAAGCTGACAGGGAAAACTTGGACCATCTGCGGATCCCTGAGGACCGCTCTGGGAAACGCTGCCATGGAGAACACCATGGACATTGTGACCAAAATTAAATTATTACTCCTGATATGATATAGAAACATTTTTTAATTACCGACACAGACAAGTCTGAAATATCCTGATGAAATATAACATATTAACGATGGCACAGCCTAATCAACATAAGCAGCACCCAGTTGTCCATTGACGGTGGGGGGTGGGGATAAGAAATGTAAAAAGACGCAAGTTGTTTACAAACTTGTGCATTTTACAGGTACTATTCTTAAAAAACCAGAGCAATGAGTGCAATTTACTCAAACCTGCTTATGACTTAATGGTATTTTTAATATTATTAATACGTGATGATTATAATGATGATGATGATGGAGAATGAGAATAATTATTCAAAAAATTCAAAAACAGTTCTGATTAGTCTTCAGTCTGCTAATGACTTTGTGCTAATAATTACATGACTCAGGGAAGCAAGTTAGTATCGCTGAGATGGAAATCTGAGCTCAAGATGAAGACACAGCCAGCTGATCACTACATATTTATGATCTTGATACGGAGTGAAAGAAAATTACTGTAACCCCATGATTAATTTCAGCTTTTCATCAAGGGGGAGGAATCCGCATAGAAAACAATGTTGAGGCATTTAAATATTTCTGCTTCTGGTTTATGGCAGATAATTCTTTTCTGCAGTCACTTAAAAATGTACATATATGGAGTAAGATGGATTTCCAGTGGAGCGGGGAATTTGCATGATGTATGTATAGCACAGGACAAATATGTTTTCCCTAAGGAAGCAGAGATATGGGCCTGTTTTGAATAATTACACTCTTGGAAAAGTTTAAGAACAATTCAGGTTTTCTGCTTTATACATAAATATATAGTAACTCTGGTAACTTGTCAAAAATGCAAGGAACATTCTTAACGTAATAATAATTGGGATATAATGAAATACTGTAAAGTATTACATTATAGGCAAAAAGTTACATTTTTGGTTCAAAAATGTATCACATGATGGGCCAATTGTTACATTATTAACAACAACAGCATTGTCATCATCATCATCATCATCATCAACAACAACAACAATAATAATAATAGTTGCAATTATGCCAGCTGTATTGACTGCACCAGTTGGGTCCTGCCCAGTATCTGTGTTTGATCTCATTCCATTCTCTGACTAACATAACGGGTTCAGCACAAAGGAATAGTTATCACCTCTCCATTTCCAGGTGAGCACCTCACAGATATAGTCTTTCCCATATTCTTGATTAATTACAAAAATATTTAAATAAGATAACCCCTCTCCTCAAAGCTGACCGCCCCTTCAACCAGGCTAATTTCCTCATGTGGAAGCAATCGCTCCCCGATATCCATGAATACTACTTTACTTCAAAATCAGATATCTCATGTGTCATCGGATCAGGTCACAATGCCTAAACCTAAAACAGTTCTGCCGGACTCAGATGAACAAGGTACTTCTAAGGAGAATTCAGTAAGTTTGGGCATAACTGTTGAGGGACATTTCATGTTTGAAGAGCTAATGAGACTCGTAAAGCACTGTGCGGACTACAGCCACACACCCAGAACAAAGAAAAATGAAAAATGGAGTCCCACAGACTATATCAGGTAGAACATATGTACTGAACACCAAACTCATCATGGCCAATGCAGACTGTAAACCCAATTAAACGGCCGTATCTTACAGCTGCAGCCTTTAGCCTAAACTCACTCACCGTTGAAGCTCACGTTGCGGATGTACTTAAGCAGCTTCTTCCCCCCCGCCTGGTCCATCTCCGGGCAGACCCCGGGCTGGTCAGGGCACAGGTCTTTGTGCATGTTGTGCAGAGCGTGCGCCATGGCGTACACAGCATCAATCACAAACTGCACCTTTCCCTCCTGCTCGTATTTGGAGTCTGTTCCGATCCGTTCTTGGCCTACAGGTAAGAAAGTCGGATAGGCAGCAATTACAGTTAATTATGCAGATTATTGCCGATTGCAGTATACATAAATAATTAAGCTATATTTATTAATTATTCAACATTATTTGTATAGGATAAAGATAAACATATTGTAAGTCAACAATATTTTGTAACACTAAGATATTAAATATCCTCTTTACTCTTCCCTGACACAGCTCTTGTTGTTTGCGGGATTGCCCTAGCTGAAAACCTCGGACGTCTGATGATCTAGTGAACAGCACCAGTAGAATATCGTCAGACCTTATAGAGGTAATATTGAACTGTCTCGATACTGGCACGTCTCTAAAAGACCGCTTGAAGCTCCTAAGTACATATGACGATATGAATCTCTAAACTTTGAAATTACACCTTTCAGCTTGGTAAGATCTGAGTTTTTACCCAAAATTATACACTATAAATATGGGCTGCAAGTAGGCTCATTTCAGAAGAGTAAAGAACATATAATTTTCTATGCAGTAGCGTTACAGTAAAGATATATTTCCAGTAGACAGTTGCCTATTTCAAGATTCTTCCATTCCCCTTGCAATAGGTGTCACTGCTTTCTACGGCAAAGCAGTCTACAGCTGAGTCTGAGTCTTGACTAAATGTTACTCTCTGTCCTCTGAGTATTTGCAGTAAAGGGAAAATAAGTGGGGTCATTTAAATAAATGCTTGCGAAGTCTGGATATTACCAAAGAATAAAATTGTATTCTAGGTCTCCAGTCCCCAAGAGCCACATGGGGTGCTTCTTTCTCTCCGAGTAAAAGCGTTTATATAGAATATTTACTTGGATACTCAGACTCCTGATGTGCTATTTAGGCACAAAAAGCAGTTGTGGATTAAAACCTGCAGGGTTCCAGCCCTTGAGGTCAGGAGTCACGCAACCACTGAATTACACATTCATGATTTCTATATGGTCATGCATCTCACATCATCATTTTGAGGACTTTGCTTCCCATTGTATGTTTCCAATTATGTTGATGACAATTTGCTGCAGGTATGAGGAGACATAGGTAGAAATTTACCATACTGTATTACTGTAAATCTTTCCGGAAAAGGCAACATTGTTGGGTAGTAAGGAAACATGGGAAATCCTGTTACATTAGGTTTTATTAAGTGCATGGAGGCAGAGGGAAATACCCACCAATCTCAATGAAATACTGTAAATGTATATAAATAGCAGGGGGAAAAAGGCATTAAACGGTCCCTTTACACTTCCCAGTGTCCCTGAAAAATATTCTTTTCCTACCCCAAAAATAAACTCTCGGATGCAGCATTTCCAAGGAATACCAATACATGCATTTTTTTTTTAATCTTTTATCATTCCATTTAATTTTTTTTTGCATGTTCAAATTAGCCAACCGTGTCAGAAGGCATTGCAGCACCTTAATAAAAGCCATTCCACTTTGGTCTTATAGACAACCCAATGACTGGATTGTTTATTTCCTTCTATCATCCAATACTGCACTATGCTACATGTCTGGTGAACCATCACTGAATGATGGTAATATTCTCCAGTGGGTTGAAATCCACTTTCTGTGGCCTAGATTCTAAGACAAACAGATCAGCAGTGCAATTCCTTTCCTGATATTGCCTGAGTGTGTATGTATTCTCTGTTTTATAACTAGAGTTATCCGTATAATCTCTGTTACAGAAAATTTACTGTGTAATAAATGCTTTTTTTTTTCCTGTGCACAGCTCCGGAAAAGCCGATGCATATACACAAGGACAATCAATAGGTGTGACTCAAATGCAAAGTGCTAGAGAGAGACAATGAGTGAGCCCACTATGGGAAATGATATGCCAAAAAAAAGGGAGAAAAAAAT
This sequence comes from Mormyrus lacerda, assembly GCA_015163995.2. Lineage (NCBI taxonomy): Eukaryota > Metazoa > Chordata > Actinopteri > Osteoglossiformes > Mormyridae > Mormyrus > Mormyrus lacerda. The sequence goes on from JAABNX020000143.1 coordinate 4,271,063, forward strand.
GATAAGAGTTTGATTGGTTCTTCTTGCAAGGGACCTTGGGATCTTTGGCAGCCAGTCAATCCACTGCTCCTCTCGAGAGCCTGAGCCTGGACGTGGCTGCCATATCATTTCAATACCAATGCAGCCCTAACCGCATACGCTGCTGCACTGAAATTTGAGTCTATTACCTAAACATCTGCGTGTGTCCCCCCCCCCCACTTTGCACATATACAGGTGGAAAATGTTGGAGGTGACACTGCTTTGACCACAGTTTATGCCGATATCGCGACAAAGGGGGGAGGGGGTTCCCGCGATCACAGGTCTGTCGAGACAGTGAAATGCAATCTGCAGAATTATCAATTTTTTTCAGTCAATAGGTAACCACACTTGAAAATATGATGCACAATTTGTGAGAAATTAACTTTCCTATAACTGAACATAACAAATGAAGGTATTGTGAAACATATTCAGTTATAACAGCAAAAAATTTGCTGGTCAAGGATTCCAGATTATGTTTGTTTCTATGATATATGCCTGACATTGATATACTCGGTAAATATGAATGATTTATCTAAAAATTTGTTACATACAGTATATGGGGTTTCACACACCACATGTGTTCCTGTGAGGCATTTCTCTTGGGATTAACCCTAAATTTATGGCCTTCATCGAATCCCATGTGGCATTTAATTTGACCAGAATGCCGCTTCATGTCCGGTATCTTTAAACTTTTCTGTACATTAATAAGAGGACACTTCTTGTTTGTACAATTCAAAGGAACGCCGCCATGAATGATCTGAACTCCTGATCACCTCTCATTAAAAAATATGACCAGACTGGGACTGCCATTGCCCAGCAGTGTCTGACCTTGCTGGGAACTTTCTGGAAATTGAAAGTCAATCATCCTGAAATAGCGATGATGAGATGAGAGGCGTGCTGTTCTTTCATGGGTCTCAGGTCATAACATACCGAGCGTGGCGCTCAGAGTCAGCACACCCCTTTAATGTGCCGAGGGGCATTTCTGTCATTTCCTAATTGGTGAATTGAGGAAGAAGTGTTTCATACAACCCGGCGGAATACAAAAAGGTCTTGTATGCATGGACACAGAACTGTCTATCTGGCAAAAGGTAAAAACACTGTTTTAGGAGGTTACACGCCGGAATTGGGGCTGTGTAATCAGCATAGTACCAGTAGATTCTGCATTGGGGCAGTTAGTCTTCTTAATGCATGACGATGACTCGGATTCCGTGTAGTTTGCAGTAATAAACTAGCTAAATTTTGCATGAAATGTAAAGCTGGGCGGCATGCAGTCAACAAAAGATTTACCAGAAGAAGTATGGAGGAAAAAGGCTTCTAGGCTGGGTGGACTGTCACAAAATAAAATTCAATGAAGAGCAATAGAAACCAGTTCAATCAGCAAGTTGGAATATTCACTATAGGTAGTATATGAGAGGCCCAAAGATAAGTATAAGGTATAAGGTTTATACAGGTGGGAGTACTGTAATGAAACAATCAAAATGGTAAATGAGATGCCTGGATGAATTTGTAAAAGCAGAATTTAATTACATGAAATTCATGAGGCTTTACTGTATAATCGACTAGTACGTCCTCACCTAGAGAAATGTGGAGTAATATTAGGCCACATACTTTTAAAACATCCATCCATCCATCAATTTTCTATACCTGCTTGTCCTAAGGGTCTAGAGTCAATTCTAGAATCTATGGGTTCAAGGCAGGGAATTACCCAGGATGAACAATTTTCCAACTCCAGTTCTCCTTAGCAGTTGACACGGGGAAAAATGCAAACTCCACACCCCTAGTTTCAGGGCTGAGACCCAACCCCGGCCATCTCAGAAACAGTTACAGAAATCAAGCAAAGTTTATCAGGTGCCACGAGGATGGTTCCTAGTATGAAAAGGTTATTATCTCTTTAAGGCATTTTCTGTCTAAGGGGACATATGTAATGTAGAATATTTTTTATTTCATACATGGTCAAGATTTACATAGATATAGGCACATGTGATGGCCATGCACATTGCAAATTCAGCATTCAGGGGACAGCTTTTCACATAATCCACATTTCCACCTCGTCACCCATATGCAGCTGATTCCAGAAAGGTCCACGGAGCTGCAACATTAAGAACTTAAAACCATGATTGTGGTTCTGCTGCAGGATCCTCCAATCTCTCCTCATGCAGGTCTTTTTTCTGCCTTTTGCCGGTTATTATAATAAACCTGTATCAGCAGAGCAAAGAACAGTACAAAGGCCCAGTGCTGTTCCATCATTATTGCATGCAGTTTGTAATGATGTGTTTTTTATGATATTGGAAGAATATTCTGCAGTGGATTTGTAACAATGTTAAAAGCCAGCTCCGCCATAAACAACTTTACTGAGTATTCAGATGCCTAGTACTTACAGTATGAGGCATGTTTCAACTTTCCACACACTTTAAGTAAAGGCGCCAATGAATCTGGATAGTGTGCAACTCGGCTCTTTTTAAGTAATCCATAGGCTGATAAATATTAAGTGACCTACACCGTGTAATAATTAATTTCTCGTTTTTATGTCTAAAGCAGCAGCTCGTACATAACTGGGTCCAGCCGAATGTGCATACAATTGCTGCACTTAATGTGAATCAATGTGGCTTCACTGGTTTTGTCATACCTGATGGCTATACTTAGGAACAGCATAATTAGTTTACCTGATGAGGGAGGGAGAGCTGATAAGCATGGCAAGCTTTTGAACTGTGGGTGTGACAATTACGTAAGTGCTAAGAAGACGACACGGTCATCCAGAATGACTGCCATTACCTTCACTCCTTAATTTCTAGAGCAAAACTTTTATTTTTTATTTCAAGAAATTTAGATGTCGCTTGTCTGTGGGTTTAGCCCCTAACAGCAACCCCTTGGAAATCAATTCAGTCCTTTGAGCGTTACAATATTCCTTGTAACCACATTTTTTACTGTCTATCTTTTATTGTCATAATACTTTATACAAGCTACTCCATGGTAAAAGAGGCTTTATATTAGTCTTTTTTTCATATTGTCCTGATATAAGCTTTATGGCTTTAACCAAGTCCCCTATATACCTTTAACCAAGCTGTAAAAATCATTCATGCTGTGATTTCTTCCCTGATCCAGCCAGTCCATTTGCAATTAAGTGTTTCAAGTGCATTGGAAAGCTCTCCATTACAACCAGCCCTTCGCATTTCCAAAACAGTCTTATGTAACACTAATTCCTATTCCTTAGTAACTTTATTTCCATGACAAAACATGATAAACAATACTTTTCATTATAATTTGATTGTATTATATTTAGTTATATATACATTTGATCTATTTAATCAGTGTATATTTTGTCGCGCTACATCCACACATGAAATCTAAATATCTAAATATACAGTTACATACACGTGTGAATGTGGATCACATTGTAATGAAATCCTGTTATTTTGACATTGTGGGGACCATTTTTCAGGTTCCCACAAAAATTAATCAGTGCAATCAAAAAAACTGAGAATGCCAAAAGTCTCGTATTTTGTTTGGTTACTTGTGATTAAGGTTAGGGCTGGGAAGAGGTTAAGGTCATCATGTATGTTGGGATTAGATTTATCCCCATAGAAATGAGTACCCATGACGATATAATTGTGTGTGTTTGTGTGTGTGTGTGTGTGTGTGTGTGCGTGTGTGTGTGTGCGTGTGTGTGAGCGTGTGTGTTACTATAGGGAATGAAGACCCCTAACATGCATTTGGAGTGAATGTTACCTGTGCATTTGCGATTAGTGTCTTCCTTTTTGGAAGAGCTCATCAGCTTACAGTTGAAGTTCTCTTCCCAGAATTCGGCAAACCAGACATTTCGTCGATTATTCTCAAGCGTCCGAGAGGTGAAGTAGGCATCGAAACCTGAAAAACATCCAATGAATCAGCGTTTACATGGTTGATTCTTTGTTATCGTATAAGATTCAAGTTATTTTTGGAAGATGAAGATGTTATTCAATATTTATACTATAAATATTGAATAAATACAAAGAGATCTGTGCATAAAACAAATATAATTTAAAATAAAGAACAAAATTAATCCATCCATCTTCCGACCGCTTATCCTGGGCAGCACCGATGTGATAAATTGTTTACTGTAAGTCACCAGAATTCTGAAGAACTACATTTCCAAACAAACTGGCTGCTGGTAAGGATGCTACGAATTTCTCAGCTCAGTGAGACACAACTGAACAGCTCAAGGAGAGAAGTGAGTGGGAGACTAAGCCTGATAAGCCTCTACCTACAATGTTATTGTTCTGCCTGAAGCAATCTGCTACTGATTTTTTATATGTAAAACCATGATGAGGAAAAATAATTATGCTGAAACTGAAACCTGTACATTTGTGGGAGAATGCTGTGTGTCCCTGTACCAGAATTCCATAAATAATAAATAAAAAATCTAAAATAAAATAGGGTCCATGACAGTCCTCCAACATTAGAAAAGAATCATTAGGTGAAATGGAATTGGCGATTCGAAGAAAGTGATGAGCATGTCATTCGATGGGATCTATTACACCGAAATATCCTGTCAATCCTGTCATATTTCAATGTCTTTGTATCTTCCAAATGGCATTTAAATGGCAACGAGATCCCTTTCCTGAAGCTCTACCGTGCACACCTGGCGGGACTTCAGTTGAGCTAGGCATGGATCTGGGTAGCGGCATCTGGTTTATTGATGTAACATGTCACCTCCCCTGTGTTAGTAACAGGCTCTCAGGGTAAGTGGGGCAATCAAACTGATCTGGCGGATCATAATGAATCAAAGTAATTGATTATTAACATAAAATTGTCCCCGTAATTTCAATAGAATTAAAGTACAATACCGTATAACATATAAAGTACTATATTGCATAAATGTGTTTTGGGTGTTGCTCAGCATTGACTATTTAAACAGTAAATTTTATAATCATCTGAAAAGCACTTTAAAAACTTTAGTTTTTAAATAGAACCACTGCAACAACCATATCACCCATACACTTGCAATTAAAGTGAATAACGTATAGCATAATGTATAGCTCGTAATCCCTGCTCCGAAGACGAATTTTGATCGGCTAATTAAGCACAGAAGTGCAGTTTCTAGAAACCCAGCCTGCTCCGTTCTCCTACAGAAGTATGAAAGGCAACAAAACTGTCATATAAGACGGCACATCTGCACTGCTCTCACACACAAAAACCAGAAACAGCTAAAAGGCTTGCACGGGTAAAGCCTGACACACTTTCCGCTAGACGCCCCTGAAACAACTACAGTAGCCTGCATCCTGGAACTCATGCTGTTTGATTTCTTTCGTTACTGGAATAGGGAGGTACAGTAGTCACATAGAGAAGCTGTATCCTTCAAGCTATTTTCAAATCCTTCCTTATTGGTTTCCCAACTATTAAACAGGAGGCTTTATACTTAAGACTAGCTTTACAATCAGATACTATACAACCATTTCTTTAAGGACAAAGAATATTATAAATATTTTTAAGTCCAACTGACATTTGTCATACGATCGTTGTGGATAGGTGAGTAGGGTAGGCCAGTGTGTATGCAGGTCTTTGGGATAACATATAGGTCCAGGCGTGAGGCCTCTTCAGCAAATTGGTCCTCTAATTAGTAATCTACTTCAGGAGTTGCAGTGAAAACCCAGAGACATAATGGCTGTTTCTGGATAAGACTGGTTTAGGCGGATGCTACATTTTTAAAGGGGATGGATTTTGTGGCTTTTTTTCCCACAAGGGGACGGCACCAGCGTACACCCCATGACAATTTGAGCCCTGCACGTAGGGTAACTCAGTGAACTGCACTGTTGCCCCACACAACCAGGACTGTGGGTTCAGCTCCTGATTCTGCTCTGCTTGTTCTCCCAGTGTCATGCAGATTCCCTCCAGATACTTCAGTTCCCAGCCGCAGATTAGTTAAGGTAATCGGTGTCTTTAAATTGCCCATGGTGTACGAGTGTGTGTGCCCTTAGAAGGACGGGCATCACATCCAGGGTGTTGCCCTGAGTTTGTGCCAGGTATTGGCTGTGATTGGCTCCAGGTCCCCCAGGGAGCCTGACCAGGATAAACAGATACTGTAGAAGATGGATGCATTTTAAATGTATTGTAATAAATCACCGGCTTTGTGCAAGAATTAAAAATTAAGTATAATTGTAATGAATAATTATTATTTTTTGAGTGCTTAAATTTCTCAGGTTCAATGATAATTCAGAATTCTAATTCTAATGTCTAATTTGAGAAGAAATTTCAAGGCAATTGATTTTTATTTAATCACCGAATTAATAAAACACTGGAATTAAGACAGCATGTGTGATACATTATATGTGTCTATTATTACTATTGCTGTTTTCTCCGAAAAATGCGCTATCCCTCTGAAAAGAAAAAAAAAAACAACTAATCAAAAAATGGATTTAACAAAATGAAACAGAACTAAGATACAAGTAGAGTACTGAATGTATGATTTTTTTTATTCAAATATATGAATGACCATCTGAAAGGGGTTAATTATAGGCCTACAATAGGACTGTAAAAGGCTTAGAATTCTTTCCACAAAAAGCCTCAGATAGCTAGCATTTAAGTAATAATTACCTTTTCAAAATAAATAACGAAATTAAAAGTACTGAAATTTTAATAGGCTTGTTACTTTTGTCTTGCGTGGTAAATCAAATTCCCCTAATTTCCTTCTAATATCATTCAACCTTATGGTGGCATAATGAATGAGTGATATTAGGTTACAGTAACAGATAAAATTTGATAGCTGTATTTTCTTGCACTGTGTCACAGCAGCAACACTAAAATAATATACAGTAACTACCCAGGCAGCACACGTGCATTGGCACAACGTCTCTGAAAATCCATCGTCAAAGAATCTATGTCGAGGCAACTTTGCTAATGAGTATTGATTCGACATTCCGATGATGTTTGCGCGACGTATATCACCAGCAGCAAAACATTAATGAGATCACTATGCAACATTTAGCCTACTGTTATTCATCCTGATTAGGCAATATAACCAACAATAGGTTTAAACTAAACGTATTTATATACTATAGGGTAGTTGTGTTCTCTTTATCCTACTTATAGGGATACTGTTTAAAACCATATATGACACAATTTAACTGATCAAATGTTTATTATTTTATTATTTATCTGAAACATTTATTATTTTTAACATTGACAACATGACTGAAACAGTAACAACAGGCCTAACAGTTATGCTGAACTGATTCAAACAAAATTATTTTTGTTAAAAATGTGCCCGCTGAGACACACATTAGTTTATATAGTAATTTAAATTCTGTTATAAGGCCTAAATGGAACGTGATCGCTTAATGTTCTTGGTCTTAGACCATCGTTCAAGAAACGTATGCTGTCTGGGTGTATATGCATTAATAAGTGAACTGAAGTGATGCAAAAGTTACTTTTTATAGTAACTAATTACTTTTATGTGCAGTAATTAGTAAAGTGAATTAACCACTTTGGAATGAAATAACTGGGGGCGACATGGTGGTGCAGTGGTTAGCACTGTTGCCTCACACCTCTAGGACCTGGGTTCGAGTTGCCGCCTGGGTTACATGTGTGTGGAGTTTGCATGTTCTCCCCGTGTCGTCGTGGGGTTTTCTCCAGGTGCTCCGGTTTTCCCCCAAAGACATGCTGAGGCTAATTGGAGTTAATGAATTGCCTGTAGGTGTGCATGTGTGAGTGAATGGTAACAGTGTGTGAGTGTGCCCTGTGATGGGCTGCCCCCTGTCCCGGGTTGTTCCCTGCCTCATCATTGCTTCCAGGATAGTCTCTGTACCCCCCGTGACCCAATAGGCGGTGCGATAAAAAAAAAAATGCATGGAATGGCTGAGGTGCTCCTAAAGAGGAATGGAACTGAAATGGTGATCATCTAGCCAGCCAGCAAGATAGCAGTGATTTTTCCAAGATACCAGTGAAGTTTTTTTTCTGTTAACTCTTAATTTGAATATGTTCTGATGTTAAATTGTGTTTTCTTTTTCTTTTTTTTAAGAGTAAATAAACACTTACTACCCAGACCAACGGCTTTAAACATTTTGTTTGACTCCCTAAGACTTTTGCATAATACTGTAAATTTAATCATGGAAGAACAATCTATGAATAACCACTGCTGAATTAAAGTTGGCTATAATATAGACTTGATCTAGGAGTATATATGTGTGTGGCTCCACCCACTGTTCCCTGATGACTATTAGACGGATTGTCTGAACTACATCCAGCTTTCTGTTGTTTTATCTCAGTAGGTGGTGACTGAGCAAATGTGAAACAATGGCCAAAAACTCAATGAAAGCTATGGTGATGTCGAAGGCTATCCCCACTGTTTTCTTTTGTAATTTTATTTCTGTTTTTGTGCAGAGAACACAAAAGGGCAGGCTTTTGTTCCACTATATGGTTTCCCAGAATTTTGCTCTTAACCAGCATTTAGTACATATGGTGCCTAACTGCTTTAATGCAAAATTAGACAACTGACACAATTAAACTAGAATGCAGTCATACCTGGCACCCGATAAGTCACAATATCTGTGTCGTCCACTATCCAGGCAGAAAATACACACATATATATATATATACAAAATATCAATTTGCTGTTAGCTTTTTAGGTACTGTAGACATATAACTACTTATATTTTAATACTTCCTATCTAAAACCCACAAAGGATGTGATTTACCAAAACCAAATGTATAACAGTACTTCGTGAGGCATGACATATATGACGAAGTTTGTTTGTAATCCATTATAGAAAAATGGCAAAGTAAACTGTATGTGGTATGAGACACAAATGGAATTTACTAGCAAGGATATGATTCATAATACAAGCATCACCAAAAAACTGTTCTTGTTTACTGCGTCTCATTTGTGCTAATGATCATTTAAAACAAAACACTGATTTATTTGAGGGAAGTTTCAAAATACTGTACACTACAGATAAGTGTACTTGCTGGCTTAACTATTTAGGGACAGCTTGATTATCCAGCAAGGATTAATGATAAGAAGGCTGGAAATTCAGTGAGTTCATTAATTTTGAATTGCTGAGACACCTAATGGTCAGGATGACAGTGGCACTGGGGATGCTGCTTTGTAGATTCCGGAGTGTCACTGACAGGAGTGCCACAAGAGGCCAATATCCGGCTAGCAGGTAATGTTGATGTTTCCTTGCCTACTATGAAGAGTATTATTATGCAATTTGATTAAGCCATCAAAACAACCACATAATAGCTTTCAAATAGCAAAGAATGCAAAGACTTAGGTCAGTTGTACTACATGGGTTGAGAGTATTCACGGAACACTGTCCGGCACGGAATGGAAAGCTGACAGCTGCAGATGTATCATGCTGTTGTTTTAATCTGAAAATCAATCAGAGCACCATAATCGATTTTATATAATAAAAATAGCTTTTGACAGCTGATTCATTACAGTGCCTGAATAGCAACACTATATAACCAAAGTGCTTTTGGTTGATAATAAATAAGGCTTCAAATTCCAATACTGTAAATGCCATATGAACCACTGGTGTACTGATAAACAGGGGATGTTCCAAGATTGTATGGGGACAGGCTGCATGATTAATCTCTGAATGTCTGCATAAGAACCTTTGCAATCACCCTGGGAACACTGATCGATTGTCTCCAGCTAGATGTCTGCACACTCTCTCTGGACTCACATATAATGTAATGTTAATAATTAAATTTAATATTTAAACTGACATTATTTTAATTCAGAAATTACATGCCTTAAAGGGACAGATATCTGAAAAAACCCTTTGTCTAAGGACCCAAATACAATAGTAATTATAATTTTACATTTTGATGCAACAGATTTTTAAAAAAGATACTTATTCAGTAGGATTGCTTCATAGCTTTATGAAAAGGAACTTGGCTTCCCAATGATATCTTTTCAAAGCAGCCCAATTATTGTTTGTGCAAACTCATTTTATTGTTATCATACTATACTGCTAATAAAACAAGCTGGGGTGAGTTTCCTGAAGCCTTCTTAAAGCTACGTCGTTCCTAAGTTCCATGTTCAAAGATAGAACTGACGAACAACGTAACGTTAAGAAGGGTTTGGAAAACTCACCCCCGACCCAAAGTGAAGCGCTGTTTTGTTTTCCTCACAATAATAAAAATATAAATATATAATATAATAATAAAAGGGGGTATTTGCTGGAATCATATAGTAGAAAAAAGGGGGAATATTCTAAACGTTAAGTGGTGAGACCACTGACAGGTGGATATGTGACACTTGAGAGAGAGGGGGATACTGTATGCCAGTCCAACCCCCCCCCCCCAGCTTTGTCCACCACACTTTTCATGGTGAGTATGGGACTCCAAAGAGCTTTGACAGAGTGGGCACATACGTGTCAGTGCCTGCTGTCCATTTTGTTCCCCGTCAGGGCCTGCTGTGCTACCACCGATACGGGACAGAGACACGTGGAGTCCCTGATACCGCAGCGGGAGGCCCCAGTACCCGCTGTGGTGGTCCCAGTACCCGCTGTGGCGGCCGCAGTACCCGCCACCCGCTTCTACCGATAGACAAAAGCGGAACAATGAAACCTCCCAGGTGCATCTCTGACTCCAGAAGGGTCAGTGTTCCCGTCGCGGACGCTGCCGGGACAAACGGGAGCCCTCAAGGAAAGGGGGGGTGGGAGGGGATCGATGGCCTGGTGAGCCACAAAGCACATTTCAACGTTTTGCCTCAAGAAAATTGTGCTCTTCCTATTTGACTTTTAAATGACAGCAGGGGCTCAGGAACAGCTATAACACACTTGCTCTCTAGAGCGAAATCTAATGTGACAGTAAAGTACCACTTAAAAAGCAGCATACAGCTAAGCTATAATGATATAATATTATACTAATCTATTACTATATGCGATACTCCACTCTTTCTTATGAGTATCGGTAACTCAAAATGAATCAGAATAATAATAAACAAAGATTGCAGAGGCAACAATGTGCATATATATGTCAATATGATAAATTCTTTTTGCTTATTTATATTATTATTATTTTATTATTTTATCTGTAAAACAGAGGAGTTAAAAAAAGGTAAATTTGACCGCTGTTATGCATCAGTCACACAGCTGGGTGTGACTGCCACTAACATGTTTGGCTGCACGCTTTTGTGGCACAGCGGGCCAAACAGAGTGCGCCTTTTCATCACGCAGCGCCCATCCAGCGCCGCCTCTTTCCGAACTGCGTGACACCCCCTCATGCCACGTCCCCCAGGTTCGCCCCGGCGCGTCACAACAACCCGCGATCGCATAGTCGGCCAAGAATGGTGGAGCAAAAAAGGTACGATATGATAAACATCAAGGGAGCGGGGCTGTTTATTAACCTGGCACCAGCGAGCCCATTCTTCCCAATTATCTCAGCCAAAGCCAGCACCAGTAGAAAATGCATGCGATGCTGGAGGCTTTGGTATACGCCAGGAGGCTGTCGTTCAAAGTACTTTCTCCACAGGAGTATGGAAAATGCTGGAGAAGTAATTTACTACTGTTGTGAATGTTTCAAGCTGCAATCAGTCTAACATCTCCGGAAACTCCATTATAGACCTCATGTCAGTTACAATATCTCAGACAACCTATATGTCATGAAGCCTTGAGCAGTATCTTTAAAGGTCAGCTGTAAAATTAGCCTTTAAACACATTAGGATTGCTGGTTTAAACTGAGAAATTGTCAGTATTATGCTGTGCTGGGGAAACAGGGCGTCAGGCATTAAGCGTAAGGATCAAATTTGTATTCCGGATTCGATGAGAACCTTAAGCACTGAATTAGCCCCTCATCAGCACACAATCGGTGGCATGTCCTACCGTCTATGCTGGCTCTTTTGGGGAGGATGGTGACAGCCCCCGCCGCGGCCTCCTCCAGCTGGTGAATAGGGCTGTGTTTTGCTCCCCAGCTGTCTGACCCGATCCACAAAAAATGCCCCACTTGATGTGCTCGTTTGCTGGCGTTAAGGAGTCCCCTGCACAAAAAATCCAGAAAGATTCAGGATGCAATCATTGTTCTGTAAATATTTGCAGAGTTTACAGAATGAAAACTCCCATTTCTTTGAATAAAATAAAACAAATGAAAATGCCCCAATAAGTTCACTTTGTTATTTATGTTTCTGATGAAATTTTTCAATAATAAAAAAAAAAAATTAAATTAAATCCCACACTATTGGTCTATAGGTTTTAAGGATATGTGTAGAAAACAACATGTAATGATATTAATAGGCATATCATCTATATATTTTCTATTTTCTTACATTTTCTAGGTATTCCATAGGTTGAACGTGCTTCTGTGTGACACAACACTCTACCTGCTGGGTTATTGATTCTGTGAAATCATTTATGGAGTCTATTTTCTAGTGTTATTTTCCAGCAGATGTATCTATGGAGAGAAGCTGGATGACATCCAGTCTGTAGTGATATCCACTGTTCAATACACAGGCTGGGCAACCAAAATGACCCGGTGCAGCACCTACGTACCGAATGTCTTCATCGCTGGCAAACAAGACGACGGCCCGGGCATGTCGCGTGTCAAGCAAATGCCGGATAATCTTGTCGAAGTCTGCCTGCGTGTGTTCGTGGGGGATTTTCTGTGACTGCGCGATGCAGATCCCACCTAGATCAAGGGAGAAAAGGATATGATGATGTCTTGGAGCACCGGTTTGCACGGTAAATACTCACCACAGGCTGTTCAGGAAGACAGTAATGCAGAAATTCAGAGGGAAATGTAGACGGAAAAACATATTATCATATTATTTGCTGGTGTAACATGGAAGGAAATGCCTAGTCGATAGTGTATGGAATGTGAAAATAACCAAATTCCATAACTATAATGTTCATTATTCACACAGGTCAGTTCAAGTGTACAAGAGCAACCACTCACTGTCTAACGAGTCTGGGTGCTTGACAAGCATTCTGCCTTTTAAAACGTATTCTGTATTATGGTAAGACCAATCAAAAGTGTGTGGGAAATCGAAAAGTACACCGTAGCCAATCAAGGCAAGCCATAAATTTTAGATTGTTTTTTTTTTTTAACTGGTTCTGTTAGTAAAAATAGTTAAGTTGTTATGAAGGTGTGTTGTGTGACTTAATCTGCCTGTCTTTAAAATAACTATGGTACCTGCTGTTTTTGAAAGTAATCACGTGGGTCTTAAAGTCACCAAAATACATTTCCTGGTATCAGATGGAGTCCAGACCCTGCTTTGCTTGACATGCTTTGTGGAATAGGCTCAGGATCACTGCCACCCTAGCCGAATGGCCAAAGTCATACCCGTGTAGTTAATCCTGAAATGAACGTCCGCGTACTGATATTCTATGAGATAGCATATACTGGGAGACATCCAGACAGTGGAGCTTTCTAGCTTTTTTTGCTTGTGATGGTGCAATGGTGTAGGGATTCTTTTCTTGTCACACTTTGGGCCCCTTAGTACCAATTGAGCATTGTTTAAATGCCTCAGCCTACCTGAGTACTGTTACTGACCATGTCCATCCCATTATGAACACAGTGTACCCAGCTAATGGCTGCTTCCAGCAGAATAACACACATCGTCACAAAGCTCATATCATCTCAGACTGGTTTCATCAACATAACAATGAGGTCACTGTACTCAAACGGCCTCCATAGTCACCTGATTTCACACCAACAGAACACTAATAGGATTTAGTGGAATGGGAGATTCACATCATGAAGTTGCAGCTGACAAATCTGCAGTAACTGCATGATGCTGTCATATCAACATGGACCAAAGTCTCTGAGGAATGTTTCAAGTACGGTGAATCTATGCCATGAAGAATTAAGGCAGTTCTGAAAGCAAAAAGGGGGTCTATCTCAGTACAAGCAAAGTGTACCTAATAAAGTGGCCAGTGAGTGTATATGAAATAGCCGAAATCAAATACATCTCAAATGTTTGAAAGGCGTCCGTATTAATGTGATTATGCCCACTAATTACTACTAAAATAATAAAATAACAGACTTATGGTATTAACATGTCCAGTTGAATAGTTTTTTTTAAGTTGAATTAAGTATATTGTTGAGTGTAATTACTACAATGTTCAATGTTCAAACCAAATTCAATCATTTCATGTAATCACAATCCTTGTTTGGATTCTTAACTCTTTAAAGCCTACAGTTAAATATGCCAACTGTAGAGTGTTACACATGACCTTGATAATCAGGCATGCAGGCTCCGCTTATCAAAGTAATGACCCTGCATTGATATGTCACCTAATTACATTCAACAGTACGTCACTATTCATTCAAATTTTGGCCCGGTGACAGCTTTTTAGCTTCAAAAACATTCCAGAAACAAACACGTTGGCAGCTTTCTACTGCATAATGTTACAGTCCTTTGCAGCACATCCACTTCTGGCTCTGTCTAATTGCAGTGCAGCTGCATGTGGATCCAACTTATCTTCCAAAACCACTTAGCATATCCATCACTGCTTGTCCAGTACAACATCAATTGTACCAGTCTTGCACATTAACAAGACATCAAAGCACCACAAAATTTTACAGCTTTTTACTGATTCCCTGTTGAGTGTCAAGATTAACATTACCATATTTGAGGCAAGAAATTAAGACATTAACATCAATGTATGGTATAATGTTCATTTTCTGCCATTAAAATTATTTACTGCTTTTGACTTTGGTGTATTGCAGTACCTATGACAAATATTCCAAAAGGCAGGGAAAAGTTAACAGTAGCCTTTCTGGCAGTTAAGCTATTGATTTGGTTCAGAAAGCCAAACTGAAATTAATTCATTGAGTTGGTAGCTTTACAGAAGGAATTGACTTCCACAATTCAAAGGCCCTTCCTTCCTTTGTGAGAAAGGCCTCGGGCACGAAAACAAAATCCTCCCTGAGCACGACTCAACTAAGCTGAAGAGAAATATCCATGCTAAGCTGGAATTTGCTTTTTTACCTCCCGAGGAAAAAATTCTGTGAACAATGCAGAAGCCTCATGACAATGGAGTTCAAGAAAAACCACATTTTATTAACAAGATCTGGAGCACTGCATATTATCATAGGCAAAAGGTTATACGCTGAACTGCACATATTGCTTCTGGCTTTCTGCCTGTTGGTGTGTTCCTCTTCTGCTGGCAAGCCTCTGAGTACACAGTGCTGACAAAACCCAGGCTGTGCGGAACACAGCTGAAGTGCCCAGGAAGGAATCCAGAGCCGAATTGCAATGGCCATCACCAAGGACGAGGATATGCAACCAATCTAGGTGTTTTGCAAACAGGATCCAGGATACAAAACAAAACGAAAAACGGACAACAAACCAAAGTCAGAACCAAAATCAGACACGTCCGAATCATGAAACCAAGCCAGAGAACCAGAAAGCGAAAGAAAACAAAAAAAAAACAACTCTAGCAAAACTAGGAAAACACAGACCTCCATAGTTCATTATGGGGACATTGACCAGAATCAGCTCTCAGTACATCATTTGTAGGTGTTTAGGTATGGGTGATTATACAGTGTAATCATCTGGAAGTAGGTGTGGCCGTTTATAACAGTTCCATTTGTGGCAGGTAAGAAGTGAAGCAGACCAGATCAGACATGAGCTTATTTATTTCATCTATTGGTCTTATTTTTGTGTGATGTAGTAGTCTTTATTAATATTAATAGTCATTTTGCCGCATGAAGCTCAGTTAAGAATTATGAATAATGGTTAAATAGCTGGAAAATAGCTGGGAATAGCTGTTTTTGGTGATACTACTGTCATTAATAATACATTGGATTGTATATTAATATACAATAATAATAATTACAGCCAATGTTTGTATCACAGCAACCCTGTACTGGATATGAGGTTAGAAGATGGATGGATGGATGGAATCTTTCTCACATTAGTTCACGTAAACATTCAAAAATGTGTTTCAATGTGTTTCCATCAAAATACCTATCAAACATTAAAGCCTTATATTATCTATGTTTTGCAAAAAAAACATGAAGATACATTAACACAGCAATGATGTAATGCTATTACAATTGTGTTTCATTAATATATTCAT
>JAABNX020000143.1:4287184-4308908 GCA_015163995.2 Mormyrus lacerda
ATTAATGCAGAAAAATGAACCGTTTTCTAGCAGTTCATATGTCTGGACTTTTTTGTTGGATTTGTTGGAGTGTGTGCAGATCACAGGCAGGATGCTAATCTAAATTCTATTCACGCACACTGTAATACTGTAAAACAGCTTGCATGTTTAGTGACTGTCCACAACCCCCCACACTTCCGTGGATGCTCCCAGAATTCTGACACATCAGGACACACACACACACACACACACACACACTCACGCCACCCCAGTAGTGCAGCAGCCGTGCGGCCACCCACTCACTTTTCCTGGGGGTGGGGACCGCTCCGGAACGTCTGCTCCAGGACGTGAGCACATCACGCTGTCACTCACATTAGCCGTAATGACCCTGCCGCGGCAGCTACTCTCCAGGGCCATTTGCCGGTTCCTTCTCGCCTCCCTTGCGCCCAATTGCACACCAATGAGAGCGGTGCTTGCACGGCCCACCTGACGCGCATGGCTAATCTGCCATTCTGGCATGCCTCTACTCTGCTAATTTGATTCTTGACTGCTGTGTCGCTTGTTTTCACTCAAGCTGATGGCAGGGCAGATGTGATTTTACATTTCTGCTGTTACTTATTCTGTCATGGGTTGTTTATAAACACTATATGGACAAAAGTACTGGGACACCTGGCCATTACACCTACAGGAGCTTTCATGACATCCCATTTTAAATCCACATGCATCAATATGGAACTGATCCCCCCATTGCAGCTATAACAGCTGCCACTCTTCTGGAAAGACTTTCCATAAGCTCAGGGAGTGTGTCTGTAGGATTTTTTGCCCATTCATCCTGAACAGCATTTGTGAGGTCAAGCACTGATGTTGGATGTGAAGACCTGACTAGTAATCTCCGTTCTAGTTCATCCGAAATGTATGCGATGGAGTTGACTTGTCAAAAATGCTTTGGTATGCTAAAACATAAGAGTTTCCTTCACTGGAACTATGAGCTCTAGCCAAACAACCCCATACCATCATCCCTGCACCAAGCTTTACAGTTGGCACAATACAGTCAGGCAAGTAACATTCTCCTGGCATCCGCCAAACCAAGACTCATCCATCAGACTGCCAGACAGAGAAGCATAAGTCTTCACTCCATAGAATACATTTCCACTACTGTAGAGTCCAGTGGCGGCGTGCTTTACACCACTGCATACAATGCTTAGCACTGCGCTTGGTGATGTGAGGCTTGCATGCAGCTGCTCAGCCAAGGAAGCCCATTCTATGAAGCTCCCTGCACACAGTTTTAGTGCTGGACTTAATGCTAGAGGAGGTTTGGAACTCTGCAGTTACCGAGTCAAGAGAGTGTTGGCAACTTACAGTATGAACTATGCACCTCAGCATTTGGTGACCCCGCTCTGTTACTTCATGTGGTCTGCCACTCTGTGGCAGAGTTTGTGTTGTTACTAAGCACTTCTGCTTTTCAATAATACTACTTATAGTTGACCATGGAATATCTAGCAGGGAAAAAAAATCACAAACTTATTGCAAAGGTGGCATCCTGTGGCAGTATCATACTTGAATTCACTGAGCTCTTCAGAATGACACATACTTTCAAAAATGGTTGTAAACCTGACTGCATGGCTAGATGCTTCATTTTATATAACTGTGGCAATGGGTTAAGTGTTTCAGGGGAAAAAAAACATATTATGGAGCTACTACAATATATAAATGTGAGATAGAAGGGCAGAGACAGAGAGACAATCTTAGAAATGATGAGAAACTTGGCAATGCAGTCAGTGATTAGGAGCAAAATGTGTGTCGCAAAACTTTGGTCCATATTGTGTGTGTGTGTGTAGGCTTCTTTTCCCAAGGTTGAACGTGGTAAATCTGCAGAAGAATTTTGGATATAATCTGGATATTATCATTATAATTAATCCATTAAAAATAATTTTAAAAATGTGACTTAAAGCAAGCTAATATTGCTCAGGCAATTTGTCTGAAATGTGCAATTCTTGTGGTAATGTTCAAATATGTAGATATTTATAATACGCATAAACACAATAACTGACTGAATAGACATGTTTCATAATGAAGCCTTGCTACTTCCATTAAAAGTCAAAGGGTTTTATATGTAGATACAAACTGAAAACTGCTGGTTTTATAGGTGAGTATTGAACTGGGTCGTGGTTTCTACTGAAAAAAAATTAAAAGAGTATTCTGTCTCAGGATTTGGACCTGCAGTGGGAAGGGGGAGCAAGGTTCTGTTCTGCCTATTTTTTTAAATAATAGCAATAAGAATAGAATATGCTGATCAGCAATGTACAGAGCAGACAAACATAATGAGGCCAGACCTGTTTTATGGCAGCTTGTCTTTTTGCAGCCTTCACATATTTGTCACATCATGGGCAGAATTGCAGGTAAACACCTTGGCTGTTCATCTCCCAATATTAAAAGGCAGGTAATAAAACCGCAAGGTCACTTCCAAGTGAGCTGCTGCATTGAGTGGGCATTTAAATATACAAGGGTCTCTTTAATAATGTCTGCAGCTTTACATCACTGTTCACTGTGCTTATTATTCCAAGTTTTGTCATTTTAATACATAATTACATGAAACTATAGTATAATAAAACTATAATAGTTTTTTTTTAAAAGACTTGGCTACAATGTGCAGCTTTTTATTAATATTTATAGGCATGTTTATAATGGTTTAAGAATGCATTATAATGCATTATGAATGTGTTTATAAATTACTAAAACCATGACCTTAAGTAAAACCAAAAAAATACTTGCTGTTGTGACTGATTTTTGTATAAACGATTGTGCAGTTTTCACAAATACGTTGGATAGATGTGAAGCATATTGTTGGAGTTAAAAAATGTTTGGACCTTGTGGTAAATAGTGGATAATTGTGTTTGTCTTGGTGGACACTTGTGTTTGGCTTGGAGTCTGTCGGGAGGTTGGAACTGTTGGATTTTGATCCCTCCATCTGAGCGTCATAAACGAAAGCAGGTGGAGAGAGGAGTGATGAGGATTTGCATGCTAGCAGCTGCACAGAGTAGTAAAGGTTTGTGGACCTTTAAATAACTGTTTACAAATCCAGGTTGATGAACAGGGATGGTGTAAAAACCGCTGCTGAATTTTTGCTGGTACATTCAGTTAAACCAAGGAAACAAGGATGTGTACATTTGTTTAAGGCAAAATTCCTTAACTGTGTCTGCATATGTATGTCTTAAGCTCTATCAGAGTGCCTTTTAAAATAGCTTGGAAAACGAAGCACACCTAGTTATTTATGAAACAAATTATTTTTTATGCATTTTTACAAATCAAATTTATCAACCCTCTATACAGAGGAAAATTCAACTGTGGTACTATCAACGTGATTAAAAAATGCAATGAAAATTTATTCTATTTATTCTATCTCAGCGGTGGCCAATTTTATCCACAAAATGCCGCTGTGTGTGTGCAGCTTTTTGGGATGACCTGTAGGTCAGCTGTTCAAACCCAGGTGTGAGGACTCTTCAGCCAATCGGTCCTCTAATTAGCGAGTGAATATATTTTGATGAATATATTTATTTTAGTAGTACCTTTATCTGTTTTTCTCAAACTTTTCAAAAGTACATGAGAAGAAATTCAGATATGATCAGTGATGGCATAAACAAACCATCAAATAAATAAATACATTTAAAACAAGTATATGGGGTTTGGGAAAATGTCTCTAAATCACAAGAATGGGAAGTATGGTAGCATGTTAAATTGTTATAAATAATGACTCTAAAGTTATAAGTTGTTTTGCAAGTGCCAATACCCTGTTTGAACAAGGTACTACAAATAGTTGCAAAACTTACTCTTGAGAGGATTAGTTTTTAGTCTTTCCTTATAGGCACAAGATCTCAACAATGCAATAAACAAAATGTGGAATATATGCAGTGCTTGAAGTGGGCCGGAACGCAGCGGAACGCAGTTCCGGAACTTCTGTATTTTCGTCTTTTGGGTTCCGCCACTTTTTTCTTTTTTCACCGCACAAATGTCAAATGTCGGAAAATTAGAGTTCCTGCACTTATTTTTTCCCACTTCAAGCACTGGATATATGAAATATTCAATGCCCCCACCACATTGTATCACAGCAAATTTGCCATACATACTGTCATGAGTTGAGAGGCATGGACCAGGGAAGCAGGCAAAGAAGATAAAGACTGGAGCCAAAAGGGTTTTAATCGGCACACGAAGGGGTATAAAAGTCCACACAACGATGTACGACACTACATACTGTAAACCTACAATGACAGAACTAGGGAAACAAATTCTGACGTGGACTTAAATACACCAAACTAATACAGACAACTTGTAACAGCTGATACACACTGGGATTCCACATTAGGTTAACGAGGGGAGTGTGGCTCAGAACGATCGGCACGATCGGGGTGTGACACATACATTCATCCATCCATCCATCCATCCATCCATCCACTCTTGAGTAACTTCACTACAACAGATGTGACAACTTTTCAGCCTTCATAACATTAATTCATTTTTTCCCCAATCAGAGGGTTCCCAAGTATTGTACTGGAAGATTAGCAATGTTGCAGTAATAACACTCTGACCTTAAATCATCAAAGTTACCCCCATTACAGTTCTGTTTATGTGGCTCCTCAGTTTAGAAACCTGGTTGGGTACTGAACCTTAAAATTTGCTCCCTATTCCAAAATAAAGCACTGTCATTTTCTGAGCAGGGGGAAGCATTTCACCTGCAAGAAAATTTGAGTGAAATACCTTTTTTTTGCTTTCTTATAGAAATGTTTTCCTCTTTCCACAGATGCACTTAAAAGTTTTTCAGTTCACACAGTAATCTCAATTAAAAAAAACCCCACAAAGTATAATCAAGTTTCCAATTGTTCCCATTATCACTCTATTATTTCCATCCATCCATCCATTACCTACCTCTTGACCGGGGTTCGGGTCTCGGGGGTAGCAGCTTCAGGAGAGATACCCAGACCTCCTTCTCCCCAGCTACCTCTACTAGCTCCTCGGGGGGGACACCGAGGCGTTCCCAGGCCAGCCGAGATATATAATTCCTCCAGTGAGTCCTGGGTCTGCCCCGGGGCCTCCTCCCTGTAGGACATGCACAGAAAACCTCTCCGGGTAGCAGCCCAGGAGGCATCCGCACCAGATGTCCAAATCACCTCAACTGGCTCCGAGATAACAAAAAAACTCTGACAGGAAGTCAAACAAGCCTTCAGAATAAGAGCACATCTGCCCTGAGAATTCTGATCACTATGAACCCGCTACACAGGCCCCCCATAATTCACAGAGGTAGAAGATCCCACTTCTTAGGGGGTCTGATCACCCGCCCTGACCTGCTCACAGTATCGTCCACAAGAGCAGGCACAACCAGGGCCAAAGCCGGTGCCGGGACTGAACAGCGCGGGCGACCCCTAAGAGTGGCACTGGGGCATCTAAATCTAACCACCCATTTCCAAAACAAAAAACTTGTCCATAGGCTGCAGAACACAAAAAGGTCCACCATAGGGGGGGCGCAAAGGATCGCCTGGGCATCATGCCGAACGAAAACAAATTGAGCATCCAGCAGATTTGGGAGAACATGAGACTGTGGGGAAACCATGATGTGACGTCAGTGTTGGACTAAAAGCAGCCACAGTGTCCCAAAAAGCGGTGCGCTGCTGTGAGGAAGACTAAGGAATCGACACATCTGGTAGAAAGTCACCAGGTACTCCAAAGGGCTGACCGTAAACTAACTCACCAGAGGAAGTCTGCAGGTCGGCCTTCAGAGCAGTCTGCAAATCCAAGGCAACCTGTCAGACCAAGAAGCACCCTGAAGAGATGCACGAAGGGCAGCCTTCAGAGAGCAGTGAAAGCACTCACACAACCCATTAGCTTGCCGGTGATAAGCAGTGGTGTGGTGTAAAGTGATCCCTAGCTTACGGGCAAGTGCACCCCACAATTCGGATGTGAACTGCAGTCCACGATCAGATGGCAGGTCGGCAGGCACACTAAAACGAGAGACCCAGGAGTCGATGAAAGCCATATCTGCTGTTGCCGTGGAGGCTAATGGCACCACCTCCGGCCAGTGGGTTGTTCAATCAATGATAGTCGAAAGGTCCGTGTAACCACGGGATGGTGTCAATGGACCAACCAAATCCACATGGAGATGATCAAATCGATGGACTGGGACAGCAAAATGTGCCAGGGGAGCTTTGGTGTGCAGCTGGATCTTAAGGCGCTGACAAGCAAGGCAAGAAGCATCCCAGTCACCTATGTCTTTTTTCAACCCACGCCAAACAAACTTAGCCGAAAGCAGCTTTTGTGATGCTTTGCGGCCGGGATGGGAAAGGCTATGGACAGCATCGAACACCCGACGCCGCCAGCCATGCGGCACAACTGGCCACGTAGTTCCTGTTGAAACATCACAAAGTAGTGACGCATCACCGAAGAGCACATCCTGGAGCTGCAGACCAGTGTCAGCAGACCATGACTCCTGAATCTCACTGTCATCTGCATGGTCCACTGCCATTAGTGCATAATCCACGCCGAGCTGGATAGAACCAACCACTGAATGTGAAAGGCAATCAGCCACCACATTGTGTTTGCCAGCAACATGATGGATGTCTGTGGTGAACTTGAAAATGAACGACTGCTGATGTGCAGACCAAGGGTCCGAAATTTTGCTCATAGCGGCCACCAATGCCTTGTGATCCACAAAAGCAGTGAATGGGCGTCCTTCTAACTGGAAACGGAATGACCACAGCTAAGTACAGACTAAGGAGCTCATAGTCAAAAGCGCAGTACTTTCGCTCATTCAGGTGCAACTGGTGACTGAAAAAGGCCAACGGCTGCCATTCCCCATTAATCAGTTGCTCATGTACTACGTCCACTGCAACATCAGAAGCATCTGTAGTGATGGCAATGGGAGCATCCAGCAAGGAGTGAACTAGCAACGTAGCATCCACTAAGGCCTGTTTAGTATTATGGAATGCCTGATACTGCTCCTAGTCCACTCAACCACCACCTTAGAAGAAACACCCTTAAGTGCAGAGTATAGGGGACACATAATGCGGGCAGCCCCAGGGATGAAACGTTGGTAGAAGTTAACCATCCCCAGAAATTCTTGCAAGGATTTGACCGTGACTGGCAGTAGGAAATCCTGAACAGCAGCAATTTTCTCCGGGAGAGGCACAGCCCCCTCTGAGGTAATGTGGTGGCCAAGAAAAACAGAATGGACACCAAACTGACAATTGGTAACATTCCTAATTAACCCGTGAGCACTGAAACTTGCAAACAATGCCCAAAGATGAGTCAAATGCTCATCCAAACTGGTGCTGGGAACTAAAATGTTATCTAAACAAACAAACAGAAAAGGCATGTCCCACACAACACTGTGCATCAAACGCTGAAAAGTTTGAGCTGCGTTCTTGAGCACAAAAGGCATTCTAAGAACCTCGAACAGACCAAAAGGTGTAACAACAGCAGTCCTAGGGATGTCCTGTGTGTGTACCAGAACCTGATGGTAGCCCCTAACCAGGTCCACCTTGGAGAAAATGAGAGTGCCTGCCAAACGGGCAGAGAAATCCTGGAAGTGTGAAGGATTACCGGTCAGGGGTAGTGGCATCATTAAGGCATCTATAGTCCCCACAGGGGCACCAGCCACCCCCAGGTTTGGGCACCATATGGAGTGGAGAAGACCAACTGGCTGTCAGAATGCTGAACAATCCCCAAACGTTCCAACGTGGCAAACTCGTCTTTGGCGACAGCCAGCTTTCCTGGGTCTAGGCGCCTAGCATTGGCATGCACTGGTGGGCATGCTGTGGTTATGTGGTGCTACACACCATGTCTCAACGAGGATGCGGAAAAGGTGGGTGTGGTGAGGGTGGGAAACATCAGCCGAAGCAGAAACACCAGACCGCTTAGTGTTCACGGAAAAGAGCAAAAGGTCTCTGCCTTTATCAGCCGCTTATTTTTAACATCCACCAGCAAGTTGTTAGCACACAAAAAGTTAGCTCCCAACAATGGAAACAGACACCAACACAAAAATCCATCATAAACACTGATCATGAAAACAGAGGTCTACTAGCTAATTGCCAAAAGTTTCAATCGAAGTGCAGTTAGCAGCCTCTAGGGGAAAACCATGCACTCCTGACTGCTTGTCTAGCTGTGAGGCAGGGAGGATGCTCACCGAAGCGCCCGTGTCACACAGAAAACACCAGGCAGAAATGAAGTCTTTGACGAACAGCAGACTGCTTCGCTGTCTGGAGCCCAATCCTGACGTTTCCCGGCGGCTTGAAGGAGCAGGACAGGATGCATTTCTGAGCATGTGCACCAAAACGGGCATGATAAAAACAGTGCCCGGAGAGTCACGCTGAGCCGCAGCAATGACACCAGGGGCAGAAAAGGGGAAATCAGCCGGTCCTCTGGTGTGCAGCACGGTGCAGGACTGCCGACTGGCAATGTAAACTCTGTCCGCTTCTCTCGCTAACTCGTGGAAATCTCTCACTAGAGCCGAGTGGACGCGAACCAGCATCTGCTGCAGAAATAGCTCCCGAAAAATAAAACAGGGCTGATGTCTGCCTAGCAAAGACAGCATGTGGGCATCAGCTTGGACAGTTTCTGGTCTCCCAAGGATGGCAAGGTGAGAAGCCGATGTGCCCGCTCCAGCTCCAACAACTCCAAAGTTGCTAGTAACAGCGATTTAAAAGCTCCGTACTTGCCGTCCACCAGGGGATCTTATAGAAAGCTCACCACCCGTGATGCTGTGGTGTTGTCCAGTGCAGCAACAACATAATAGTATTTTGTGTCGTCCTGTGTGATGCCCCGGACGGCAAACTGGGCTTCAGCCTGTGTGAACCACACAGCGGCATTTTCACGCCAGAAGCATGGGAGCTTTAAAGGCACAGCGTTAGCTGTCATGCTGAGGGAAATCTCGAGCACAGTTGCTTAGTCCATGAAAGGGATGAAGGACTTTATTAGCAACAAGAAGAATAAGAAAAAGAAAGGAAGATCCGGTTGCCGCCAAGATAAAAAAAAAACTCTGACAGGAAGTCAAACAAGCCTTCAGAATAAGAGCACATCTGCCCAGAGAATTCTGATCGCTATGAGCACCATTTTTTTTTTTTAAATCAGTTATATTCTGCTGTATTTTGTTGCCATCCATTTAATTGTGAAAATAAAAGGGCAGGCACCAAGAAAATCAAACCAGCGGAAATGGAGCTGTCACTGTCAATCAGACTGAGCGCACAAATGCACCCAAGGATTCTTCAGGGGATTCATCCAGAATGTTTTAGCACAAAGAGGCTTTCAGAAGGGTCCCTGCCACAGCATTAAGCTACATTGCCCCTTAGCCGAAATTCAAAAAAGCACTTGCACTCTTCCTTCAAAATACAGGCCAAACAAAAAAAAACAAAAAGGTTGACTATTATTTGCATGTCCTGTTATTGTGAAGTGTAAAATAGATTTAAAAAAAAAGAGCAGAACATCTATACATTGGAATATACAGTACAATGCAAATGTAGATGTGCCAAGAAGATGTTTAAGGCTATTCATCTGGGTAGTAAGTGTATATTTCTAAAGAAAAAAATAACATTCGAACATAGGCAAATTAACAGTGACACAATAAAAAATAAAACAAAAGTTCTTCTCTTCTCCAAAAAGTTACTGATGTCTTGCTGGATGGGCAGAAAAATGCCACTTCAGTTCTCAATCCTTCAGGGGTACCTCAGCCAATCCATGTGTTTCAAAATTTCACTGCCAGATTTTAGGAGAATGGCTAAGCTGACAGACTTTGACAGACATAGTATCAATTTTAAAACAAAAAGATAATTTTTTTTGCCAGCCTAAGACCTCCGCACAGTATTGTATATATTCTATGCATTTGCATAGATGCCGAATAAATTAATGAATTTGTCTGATTCTACTGTTAAATATTTTGAATAGTGATAAAATATACAGTTACATTGATAAATGATTTCATTTTGATGTGTGCAAAATTGTTGAGACCACTGAATACATTTATAGGTTTAAATAACAGCAACAGGTAAACATAAACACCATTTTCATGTTTATCATATAGAAATTATTTAGTCCATTCATCCATTTTCCAACCCGCTTTATCCTATGGGGTCGCCAGGGGTCCGGAGCCTATCCCAGAAGCAATGGCACGAGGGAGGGAAGCCCATCGCAGGGCACACTCACACACTGTTACCATTCAGTCACACATGCACACCTATGGGCAATTTCTTAACTCCAATTAGCTTCAGCATGTCTGGAGTACCCAGAGGAAACCCCACGACGACACGGGGAGAACATGCAAACTCCACACACATGTAACCCAGGCGGAGACTCGAATCCAGGTCCCAGCGGTGTGAGGCAACAGTGCAAATCACTGCACCACCATGTAGCCCCCAAAATTATTTAGTCATGGTCAGATTTGTTTTTTTTCAATGAACTGCTCCACTTAGAGCAGATGGTTGGGGATTCCTGTCTTCTTCACTGTGTGTTTCATCTATTATTTCATCTATTATTTACCTGATTTTTTAGGAATTTGTTTATACAGTGTATATATATAATATATATAAATATAAATATATATATATAAAATTTCATTCGGTTTTACAACATCAGAATTTCATAGTTTCATTTTGACAGAGAGTTGACCTTGGAATGCTGCATCAGTAAAACAATGGAAAAATAACTAGGCAAACAAAACAAAAAAGAAAAACAAATGACAGGAACAATGGGATGGCTTCCAGTAACCTAAATGCTGACTGGAGATGGAGAAGATCAAGGACAGCAAGATGAAGACAAAGACAAGTCAATGTCTACAGCCAAAATGAACACCGCCCATGATGAGAAATGGAAATTATCCGGCAACATTCATTTTTCACACAGACATGAGCTCCCTAAGCAGACGGTTTTATCCAAAGTGTCATACACTGTACAGCTGGATTATTTAGTGGCATTATTCAGGCTCATGCATAGTAGTGTGAGAAGCCAACATTCAGACCAAGAAACCATTCTTTCCGAACTGTCATTCAACATGGTACAGACGTGCCCACAAGGAACCAGAACAGGTTTCTCCATTAATATTATATAGCTTTTTGGCTTCCTGTCATCCATGTATCACTCAATTTATTGCAGCTAATTCCAGTGTATAATCAAAAATGGATTTAGAATGTCTGAAATGGCTGGTCAAGGTCAAATTTCTCATTCATTTACACTAGCATTTTAAGAAAGATGTCAGCAATAATTATGTTACTGAATAAGGAACGGTTCAAAATGATTTCCCAATCGTTTTATTGCAAGACGAGGAAGCTGTTGTGTGATGCACAAAACTCTCAACACATGGAAAAGCATAACTTTATCTCCTCTGCTGTTATATATGACTATAATTGTGTTTTCCTCCCTTTTCTTGTCATTCATGTTTAAACTGATAACAGCATACCAAGCTGTGAGCGGACAATTTTCTAACGCAGTACCTTTTCATTGAGCATATTTCCCCAGAAAATTAGTGGACCAAATTAATCTGAAGCATATTCTGACTGACAAAAAACAGAAGCGTTAGCAGGTACAGCAAATCGTTAGCATGTAATTGCTCAAAGTTATTAGCAAGCTTTGGTTCCTCAGTGGAATTTAATTTGGCGGTTATGGAGATGTGAAAAATAATAATAATAATAAAAAAAAAAGGCACCTCACATGCAACCATGACATCTTTTGCAAACTTATCATCACATAATGCTGTATCGGCCAAATAGGGTTCAATGAGCATCTGTGTTACACGACTGAACATTTCCAGGCAGAAATTAGTGCACGCACACATTATACAATATCGTGCATACATTTGTAGGTATTTGTGTATATCGTACGTTGACAAATAAATATGTAAATCCTGAACATGAGTGAAGTAAACCTGTAAACACAGCCAGTAAGGTCTGCTTCCCACTGACCCACCTTTGCTGTCCTTCATCATCCGCAAGCAATAAAGCTAAAAGTAATCTGCATGGCCGACAAGCTGAACTTTCAGCCAATCAGCTGCTCTCTGCATGAAGTACACGCAGAGGTTAGTGCTCAGCCGCGCTTTGACCCACTGTAGACTGCCTGACCCCCAACACGTGCCACTATCCCACTCTAAAATAAAATAAAGATAGGGGTGATCCATATATATTATTCTGAGGTTTGTCATGGCAAGAAACAAAACGCAGCAAAAAATATATACATATTCCTTCCCTTTATATGTATAATTTGGTAACTCCCATTAACATCAGTACATTTTTGGACTGTGGGGGGAAACTGGAATATCCATAGGAAAGCTCATGATGACACGGGGAGAGCCATGGTGGAGACTCAGACTCTGGTCCCAGAGGTGTGAAACAACAGTGCCAACCAATGTGCCACTGTTTCTGAACAAATATAGGTTTCAAAATTATTTGCTCCCCAACTGACGAAGAACCCCCAGAGAGGATAAGGAGGATGACGACACTAAACCTGCGTAGTGTGATGAGGCTGGAGACCATTTTTGGAAGGATCTCATAAAACTTCAGTAAACACTATGACGCTTCATTAGATTTATTTAATCCCCAAATATGTTACAAATAAAGGGATTATTCTGTTATCCTGCGAGCAAGAAGAGGCTGATAATAATACCTAACCATAAATTGCATCATACACTATAAAAAGTCAAAATAACTCAAGCATATAAGCAAATGCATAAATAGTGATATGATTTGGATGCGTATTTACTTACTGTATATTGGTCAGTTGTATAGGTTTGTCCTTAGGGACGCATATCTGTACCCTGAAGAATCATGCAATAATGACCAGAGACATTTATAAGACAGAAGCAACATCATTTGAGGTCTGCTGTACAAAAATATAAGCAATCAGCTGAAGCCCCCCCACCACACTCATACCCACTGACCCAACCTTTAAGCATCATCTAAACTCCAAAATGGCACTTTCTGGAAAGCAGGCCTTTGCCAAGGCCCGACATCTCTTCCAGCTCTTTTAAAATAACATGTAATATACCATATTTAACTCTGCAGGGGTGTGATTAAAAAAACACTCCCACGCAGCCCTTGGGAATCCCCAACAGCACAAAAGGTCAGTGTAGACCTGGGCAAAAAAATTCAAATCTGTAAAACGACATGGCAACCGTTGGGCTACTGGGAAAAAAAACAAGTGTAAAATTTGAATTTGAGTTTCTACAGGAACTTTAAGAGAAGAAGCATGCCAATTTAAAACAACATAAGGTGGTGCCTTATCCAAAGTGCTTTCTTTTTTCCCCTAAGGCTAATGCAAAGATCAACTGTTTAATTAACCTTTGTGGTCAGGGTGAAAAATATAGAGTCTTGGGTTACATTTAACTGTACAAAT
This sequence comes from Mormyrus lacerda, assembly GCA_015163995.2. Classification (NCBI taxonomy): domain Eukaryota; kingdom Metazoa; phylum Chordata; class Actinopteri; order Osteoglossiformes; family Mormyridae; genus Mormyrus; species Mormyrus lacerda. Next base: position 4,300,523 of record JAABNX020000143.1, read on the forward strand.
CCATTTTTCAAAAAAAAAAAAATATATCAGTTTCTCCAAAAATGATTTTTCCTGAGAACCAACTAAAAATTATCGCTATAAATATGCAAATTGCCATACAGTATATGCACAGCAGTTTCCTCTCCATAGGCTACAAATGTATGCATGAATGCATTTTAAAATCAAAAACTCTGGAAAGCCATACAATCTACTGTAGGTGTACGATGACCTTCAAAAGAAAGTTTGCGTAAACCCAAACGGGATTCCTACGGGAAGTAGGACAACCTTTAGTCAGAACAGAACCTTCCAAGAAATCGTAAACCCATGAAGGGTGGGTCTGTGCTACTGTTGCTGGACCTACCATTTCACCTAGGTTATTTATTTATTTAACATTGTTCCATTCTCCACTGATGGCATTCAAGCTACAGTGCTGTGATAGTCTTAAATAATAAACAATAACCCTGAAAAGAAGTCACCTGTGAGAAATGTATTCTATAGAAAGAAATGTATAACGGAGAAAGCAAAATGTTTTTACAGTGCGTAATTTAGCAATGCATAATATAGTTAAGATGCTAGCTAACACCAGGTCAACATAACCTCCAGTCTACATAAAACTACAGATATGCAAATTATGAAGACTTTTTGCTCTTACAACAGCCGCCTAGGGAAAGCAGTCACACATATTTTTCCTTTTTTACACACATCTCAACAATTTTATGTACATCCTTCGATAATACTATCGATCTATTCTTAAACTCTATAATACTAGAGATCTATTCTTATTAAATGCTGATAATTCAGTGTGGCCCTTAAATGGATCTATAAAGGCTAGCATGAGTGACTCAGAATTTAACAGGTTACATAAAACAATGCTTATTCATGTGATAGACATGAGACAATTAAAGAGGAAGCTAGATCCATTATTTAGCAATCATATGAAATGTATAGAAATATGTTTTTGTTTCTGACATGTGTCAGTAATATTTCCTGACCACCATGGGGGGGGGGGACCACAAGTCTGTAAACACAGGCCAAATTGTATTATTATAATATTCAGGATTGAATTTAAATCGTTTTACTTAATAGATATTTTATTTGACACCACATGAAATGACAGTCAGCCATATTTATTGTGTAAAGATTCAGAATCCTGCAATGCAGCTACTGAAAAATACCAGAAATTTGCAGAGGACTAAAGAAATCAAGATCAAGAGGTTTATTCGTCATGTACAGTGTACACAGTCCTACACATACTACATAGGCAGCTGTGCATAATAAGAGAATAAGAACACAGATGTCTGAATGTTAATTGGAAGACAAGCATATCCGCAAACACACTGAAAATCATTCTAGGCACTGCAGTGTTATCCTGCAGTGGATGGAATGTTCTTTCATCAAAGTGGATAGAATGCCATGATTTCACAAATGTTGTGGTAACTGTGTTTGACATTATAAAATGTTTTTTGAGTCACTTTGGAACTATAACTTAGTTAGTAAATAAGTCTGCAGTTCCACTCAGATTTTTCTAAATTTCTAACTTTCAGTTTGGTGACATTTTGATTACCATTAACCGTAATAGCAATGCCTTTATTAACCTTAAACTAGAAACATTGGCAGAAAATGTGATCTTCATTCTTTAAAAAGTGATTCTATGCCACATTTCCCGCATTGTCATCGATATCACCTCTCTGTCAGTTAAGCAGAATACTGGTATACCCATCAGAGCTGCAAACATTGCATGTAACATTTTAACTGAATAATATAAAGGGTATCTTTTTTCTACGTCTAGAAATTCAAATGCGCACTTTTAATTCTAATTTGCATGACTATTTCAGCTTTTAAACCTACTGGAACTGGAGGTGGGGTTGGGGTGCAGAGAAATGCATGTGGTTATCTCTGAGAATTCAGCAGTTATATAACATGATTGTGATTGCCTCCACCATATGGTGGCCCGCAAATTTCCTAAATGTGCACACAGTTACTGTCTTGAGCTGCATGCAAATGTACTTAAATACACTAAAAACAATGACAGCTTCTCAGAGTATATTTGTCGGAAAGCACTGCTCACTTTTCAATGTAGTGCTATGAAGTGTAAGCACAGAAAACAGTAAACCAAATCAATTCCTCATAAAAGGAGGTTTTTATTGTTAAGGAACTGTCTGTGTACCCTTGTAACAACAAGGCAAAATTGACAGACCACAAGGCAGCTTTTCATGACACAGTTCCAAATGTAACTCAAAAGATCAAGAAATAAAGGGACCACAATGAGTCTAAACAAAGACAGGTAGGCAGCACTGAAACAAACTAGGACTTCAGTGAAAACGAGGAAAAAGCAAGAGCAATCTAACATTGCTTGGGATTTAGAGCGAGCAAGCGAGCAAGCAAGCACATCCAACCACATAAAATAGCCAACAGAGGAACAGGGCATGGCCATGCTCATATATCCATTGATAACAAGGTCTCAACAAGGGGCAGGTGTGGCCTGTTAATAATCAATCAAACACCAGGAGATACTAGGTATACAGGGATCACAGGACATGGATATAGTACTTGTCACAGGTAGGGATAACCAGAAACTAGGGCATTAACTACATGGACCAATTGTAGAATACATACACTCAAGAAACATAATTAATATGGAGTTTACAAAAATTCAAAAAATGTCCAAGGTGAGGGAAGCTGGCCTCCAGCCTGTCTTAAACTCACAACACTATGGAATACATGATTAGCAGCCACATGCTTAGCACATTCTGCCACTCAGCAGCCTGGTAAAGGAGGGAAACAGTGAGGACTAAGACTGGGGTAAACCTAGAGGAATACAAGAAACAGAACAGGATGACCAGAAACATCCACTGGCCAAACTGGGAAACAACAGAAACAATGGGACAACACTACACCTAATAAATCACACAGAAGCAACGTGGGAGTAGGCTTAAGATGAATTTGCTCTCTGAGTATTCTTGTTCTGTGTGCCAGAGATATCAGTCTCATATAGAATATCACTGGGAAAGATAACATCCTTACTGGCGGATCCACATGACAGGATCATTGTTAGATTATTGTATTGTAGTGGGGAGAATATCTTTCTTGTTTCCTAAGGCTATAAAAATTAATACTTCAAAAAAAAAAGTCTATGTCAAAGATCTTGGAAACGACTAACATTGAATACATTTATATCAAAAAAAAAAGAAAAAGTAAGAGGCTCATTAAAGTGGATGTTGCATTACAATTGGAATGGTAAATTTCCCCCTGAGAGCACCTCTGGGCATTCTTCTCCAAACTATCTGACATTAGCATTGTACATGACTCATAGATCAATCCCCCAGAACTGGCTGACAAGCTAACCAGTTTCACATTCTTGCAGCCTGTGCAGACCCATCCAGGTTGAATTTAGGTAATGACGCTATGCTGTTAATGAAGTGGAACAGTGGAGGAGATGGAGAAGAAGACACTCATTATTGTCTTACAAAAATAATGGGCTAAAACACATACATCAGAAATAGAGGATTTGGGGTTTTGCTTGAAAAATTTATTTTGGAACACAGCTATGTTGTCATAGGCATTACATTGATATTTAATAATTTTTTATATGAACTTATATATACTTTAAGAGAGTATTAATGTAAGAATGTGACAATGGGTAGAGTCTCAAATTTATATAAACTGTAGAACAGAATCGTATTGATTTTTTTTGTTTGTTTTTGAGTTGAAATAAATTAAAATGGTAAGAGATATTTACCAAGCATTATGGAAGGTTAATTTGTGCTAAATTTATATCTTTATGACACAACAATTCTACATATATTATTGTTCTTTGTTGCCTCTTTAAGAAAAAAAAGAGTCTACACATTCATAACAGAAAACTTGAACACAAAGGGGAAATGACTGTTAGAGTGATGTTTTTAACATATTTCAATAACAATCTAAATATACATAGGTTTTAATTCAGTTTGCTTGAATTGATTGTGATGCATAAAGAAATATTCAGGGATGTCAAGGTGATATCGATAAATGCCATTGGATGTCTGTGTAAAATATTAAATTCCAAATCAATTAGTCCTAGAATGGCTCTATTACATAGATGTTGAAGGATGGAAAACCCTGGAGACAAAGGAGACTGTGGAACATCTCTGAAAATGCATAATTTGACATTTTCTTTTTAATCACTGCAGAGCTGATATTCAATTCAGCCTATGGCTTTCATCCCAGAATCAAAGCTGTCAGTTTTTTAAAAAAATTCTGTTCCATTTTCTTGGCCTTTATAGCATGAAGGGCTGACCCATTGACTTTTTTGTCAAACTTTTTTTTCAGACATAGTAGTGAATTAAAACAATTTGCTAAAACATTCCCAGCTTTTCTAGTTACAACTGTGACATTTGGACACCAACATCATTGATTATTTAGCTACATACAATGCCTCCTGCCAATATACTCATCTAAGTAGAGCAGAACTCAGTATGTATAGAAGGCTACCAATCAGTCATGTTTGATCCATAGGGAACAGACATGGAGCTAGTTTTGCAGGTCATGTACTAAGAATGTGCAAATTTATGAAAACAGGCACAACCAATTTAAATAATGACCGACCAAATTTAGCAAGGGCAGTGCAAATTATCTGCTAACAACAGAGACCAAGCCTGTTGCATCCTGACAAACATAATATAAGCGTAGGCAGTGCTGGGTGGTATACTGGTTCATTCAATATGCCGATTTAAATTTTCCATATACCACCATACCATAGAATAATTGAAACAACAGCTGTGACACTTCAGTAGGCAGCAAGTTATATAATATTGTTCGCTGCTATGGAAGCGCTATAGATTGCTCTGCAGAGTACACAGTATGCAGAGGGGTTCCCTGTTAACTGTGTGCACCTTTCTTACTAACAGTTATAGCTTAATAACAAAACAATTACACATATATTACTGCTAAGCATTATCGGATTTATAGCTACTGCTTTAGTCTGTGCCCAAATTTTGATTACGTGTAATAAAATTGTGTCTGCTGTTAAATGCATATAGAAAATGCAAATTCCCTAATATTATTGATTTATCAATAATAATAATTGTTAAAACCATGCTGATTAATCAAACACATTAGCAAGATAAATTTATAGTTATAATCAATAAATAATATCTTGATGGAGATGAACAGGGGATATCGGAGTGGCACAAACACCTTGACAGATTTAGTGGGCCCAGCAATTTGTAGGGGCCTCAAAATCCCCCCCCGGCAAAATCAACAGAGCAACTAAAAGTGCCAAGCCAAACAGGGTAATAATATTTAGTCTTGTGTGCATTAAAACCACGCGTGTGTATGCTCTCATGAGCAGAAAAGCCAATCTCTCTGTGTGACATGACAGGGCGTGAAACTGGTTGTTCTGTCATCGACTGGTCAGCGATCATCTTCTTCATCTTCTTCTGTCGAGCGAGCGGCGAGCGAGTGTTGTGCCGTTGTGAGCACGTAGAGAGTGTCCAGCGAATGTGAGCATGCAAAGAGGATGGGTTATCTGCTTGCGAGCACAAACGCGTTGTGGTTTTAATGTGCGTGAGCTTTAAGACTAATTAAACGCCATACAGGGGGACTAAGGTGGCATTTTCTCAGGGGGCCCGAGATGCCTAGGTACTACCCTGGAGCTAAATATATGGTTATAATCAATAAAACATGTCGCTGTCTAGCTAAATGTACATCATTAATCTAGTGAATACAATATTTATCGAACTAAGTACACTGTTATAATCAAGAAAGCATGTCACTATTAAACTGAATATACATTAATGATCTACTAAAACATGTCCGTTATACTATCATGAAAAATGTAAATGATATGTTATAATAATAATAATAAGACTCCTTTAAAAAGTAACATCTGTCAATGTATGGGGAAAAAAAATTGGAAAAACAAAGATTGTTTGAAAAAAGACAAATGTATATACCAGTATACATATATATATATATATGATAAGCCCAAAAGAGGACATGCTTCTTTGCAGCATTAAATTATGGCGCAATATGCAACGAATTGCCAACTCAAACATAAACAAATCACGTTGCATGATTCATTGAAATACTGTCATCGCACATACAGTACACTTTGAAAGAGAACTCTAACAAAGGCATTAGCAATATGGCCAGTCAGTGCCTTTCCACTGCTAACTTTTCACTGTGCATTTTTAGTAAATTCCTTCAGTACTATTTTAACTCCAAAAGAGGCTTTGCCCTGGTGCAGACTGTTAATATATCTTGTCCTTGGTGCAACATTGCAATTAGCAAACACAAAACCATGATGGTTAATAAAAACCACAATATATTTTGGTTTTAGCATACAGGTGTTACATGGATCTTATGATGATGTCTTTCATAACAAACTTTATTTTGTGCTGGGCACATATTCATTCATTCAGTAAGTAACATCACTTTCCACCAACAATAAAGTCTGGCTGTAATTTGAAAGTTAAGACTAAGCTAAAACAATTTCAGTATTTACATTATAACAAGGAGATGGTGTGTGGCCCGTCAGGTTAGGGTGCTATGTCTGTGATACGAAGGTCACCTCTTCTAATCTCATGGTCAACAGAACTCTTACACCAGGGGTGGCTAATCTTATCCGCAAAGGGCCACTGTGTGTGCGGGTTTTCACTGCAGCTCCCCAATTAGGTTACTAATTAGAGGATTGATTGGCTGAGGAGTCCTCACATCTGGGTTTGAACAGCTGACCTAAAGGTTACCCCAAAAACCTGCACACACACCGGCCCTTTGCGGATAAGACTGGCCACCGCTGTCTTACACCATCAGGAATTTAATCACAATCACTTCAGGGATTGGCCATTTTAAACATATCATGTTTTGTGTCGTTTTGCATGAAAGTGCTAAATATATGTGGGAAAAAAAAGAGAAACAAGGGTGGCCTTTCTTCTCAGATTATATTTTATTTCAAAACTAGCATCACTGATTTTAATTTATATGCAGTGCTTGACTGCTAAGTGAAACTAATAGTCAAACAACTTAATGTTTGTATTAACGTAATTATCTTTATATGTTCTCTTGGGGTCACCCATCCACCAACCACGTCTTATTCCTCTTCTACAACATCGTTTGTGGCGCTTGCAGCCTGTCCCACGAGCTCCAGCCACAAGGCGGGACCACACACTGGATAGGAGGCCAGCACACTGGGGTAAGGTGACAGTGCAACCCAGTGATCCACTGTGCCACCCAACGTCGGGTCAGTACTAAGCAACAAAATGGTCTGTGCTGTCAGAATCATGAAGATACAAAGGAATATTTTAAATAAACACATTCATATGCATGCTTATTTTTATCATAGTGTTTGGATCAAAACTGAGCCAACACTGACCAAAGACTTCTCTACATGTTGCAGCCCGGGAGTGAATAAAATTATTAAAGGAGTCTCTGGGGAAAAAAGGCAAATAAATAAATAAGTAGAAAGATAGAAAACAACAAAATAAATACAACCGTGAGGCTTTGTGGGAAAGACTGCAGTCAGCCCCCCACAGGTGCCTGGTCTTATTCCTCACCCCCTTGCGTATGTGTAGCTGCAGTCATCCAGGACCACAGCTTTAAACCGTAACTGGCAGCGGCAACGAAAAGCAATAAATCTTCCGCTATTTCATCCAGAGAAGTGGCATTCCCACAGGTCTGGGCATCTCAGGCCTCGCTCTCGACTTTTATTTTTTTATTTCGGAGACCCACTTATTTCGGAACATTTTTTTTTTAAATTATGCCATTATTTACTCTGCTGTTATGGATTTCTTTAGATTCAAGCGTGTGGCCCTGTGCTCTATGGAGCAGAACTGGACCCAGTTCTATGTGTTCTATGTGCATCCAGTTCAGTGTGTGTTGGTCCTGCAGGTGTTAGTACTGTCAAAGTAAGCATGTTTGTTTCTCCTCTGTGGTTGTATTATTAAAGGTGCGTAATGTTCAATCAGCTGTCTATACAATACAGATATTTCATATTAAGGCAAAACATCGAAAGTAATGTATGCTTTTAAGTGAGTATGAATTTCATCATATTGTATTAGACGGTATGGGCAGCGACGTGACTTGCAGAGACAGGATTATTAAATTGTAACTGATGTGAATCTGGAGAGAAATTAATGTATATTTAATTACACTGGGGTGAGCTGCGAGTGAAAGGGGGTAGCACTTGCTGCACGAGTAAGTCATAGGGTACCACAAGAAACATAGGCAGCGGGAATACTTACTAATAATTTGAATATAACGCATGGAATCATCTACGTTAGAAGAAGGAACCCACAGTTCTGGACATAATGCATAACACACAATGCAAATCCGTTTTTAAACAAACAGGTTTTACACACGTGGACAAAATTGTTGGTACCCTTCAGTCAATGAAAGAAAAACTCACAATGGTCACAGAAATAACTTT
>JAABNX020000143.1:4324872-4352206 GCA_015163995.2 Mormyrus lacerda
TATATATATTTGTGTAGGACTAGCTGAGCTGCCTAAAGGAGGAGAACAGGAGAAAGATATACTGGAGTGATATGGAAAGCTGGAATTTTGGGTTATTCAGTTGGATTCTTGCAAGACTTCAGATTTAGCTGTCAGGTCTGTGACTGTTTTTTCAGAAATGTCACAGAATTCTTCCTATCCTTTCATTGTTTGTGTTTGCTTCAAAATAGGAAACATATAATAACAATAAGAGCACATTTCAATGTATAACTCTAAAGGCAATCACACTGGTGATTGTTGACAAAAAACTTAACTGAGCTAGGTGATGTCTTCTTTAATAAACTCATAAAGCCAAAATAATAATAGAAAATAAATATTAAGAGGTGATGGATGGCCTAATTCTTTTTTTTCTCACAGATTTTAGTGACATAGGACTGCTGTCAGTGTGGTGACGGGGAGGAGCTTTTATTTATGAATGTCTTTAAGATTAAACAAGACTATGAGTTGAACTGATACTGTATTTCAGTTTGTTTGTAAGCCAGAATGTTTAGATAGCAGATTCCTATTGTCTGGCTCTACTAACTGAGTCATTGTTATGATTATGATGAATGATTATCAGAAAATAGTTATGATAGCAATAACAATAATTTATTGCTTTGCAAACTCCTGTATCTAGTGCAACAACATAGGTTAGGATTAGGGACGAAACATTTGTATTGCATAGGTAACACTGTAAATTTATTGCGTCAGGAGATATTCCATTAAGTTTGATCAGTCCAAATATTGCCTGCTGTATGGTATACCCAGTGCTAGCAATAAAATTAGCTTTCTCACAGCTTTCCTGCCAGCGCGAGTTATCCTCTCAGCTGGCCACCTCACATCTTTTATGGTGAATACTTCTGCATGATCTGAACTATTCATTTTTTATACAGAACCAAAAAATGGAATAAAGGTGCTTTATTCACCCCTGTGGGGGAACTGGACAGTTTTCACACATCCCATCTTGATCTACATGAAAGACACAGACAGTCACACATATATACAGGTGAGAGTAAGTCCTTGATTCACAACGTAGTGTCTGGCAGCATCTAGAACCTTTGAAACCTTTCTCGAGGGCCCAATGGTGATAAGATTACTCTGCCGGCCACAAGAGTTAAACCCATGACCTTCTGAATAAAGGCACAAATATCCAACTTTCTGGGCTATAAACTGTCCAAATTAAGGGCATTAAAAATCATTTTTAACAATGCCTTGGAGTCCACCTCTAATTTGAATAATGGATGTAGGAACATATTCGAATGACATCACAAAAGGCACTTCAGAGACACCAATGAGCTTAAACTGCATGTCTGAGGATTGCAAGAACAAATCTGCAAGTGCCGGCCGGAAACTCCATCTGGCCAGAGGAAAACGAGGCCACAGCCCTAAGGTGTGACCCCCGCCACGCTTCTGACGTACCCCTTCTTGTGGAAATCCTGTGTGTAATGCAAAACCCAAAGCAGCCCTCTGATTCTGAAAAGTACAGGATTCCAAGGGGAAACGATTCGCTGTCTTCAAACATCAGACGCAAGTGTTTTGTTGGCTTGAGGGAATTTAATGGACCATTTGCAAGTCTCCTGCCTAACTGATGATCTTCTGGCCAATCAAACACCATTCTGCCTGTGGAGCTACAGTTTATGTCATCTGAAAAGCCCCAGAGATTAAATCAAGCTGTTTTTGACAATCAGACAGAGTCTCCTGCTTCATTACCGTTAATTAACACCAGATAGTATTTTCAAATGTGTCAGATAGTTTTTATTACACCATTATTTGCAAACCATTTGTACATTAAATATTTCACACTGAAATTCAGAATTTCTGTACAATTTGTATAGTCTGCCAGAACAATTCATATCAGGAGTTTTGTTGAGTAGTGATTAAGATTCCACCTGGGATTTCAACAAGCAAACTTGAGGATTAAAAATTTACATTTAAACTTCCATGGTTGGCTAATTGAACCAGTAACAAACACGATTTAACAATTTAGTTTCTCTGTTTTTTATCCGAGGGAGAAGCAAAAACAAGCATGTGTGAACGTGGTTGGGTTTGTCAGGCACTTTACTCAAAAAGTCACCCCCCACCCCAAGATATACTACATAAAAATAAAGTAAAACTAAACAAATAAACAAGCAGTGTCAGAAGATTGTAGCTGAGTAGGTGATTATCAAAACGTGCTGCTTGTTTATTTAGGTAAGACTTTGCGTAGGCACTGTGATGGAGGTAAGGATATTAATGTGCTTCTTTTTGCGTTATTCATGGTACTGCATGCCACACAGCAGTCACATGACTCAAGCTTCAGATGAAATTGTCATGCGGAGAGCAGCACTGAGCCGAAGTTCATTTGTTAGGCCTCTGTAGCAGTAGAATTAATCATTATGACCTGCTAGCTGAGGCTACAGAAAATAAGCGATTCCATTACAGGGCTCATTTTCTCCTCAGTGCTATTTTGCCTGTCAGACAAAGAATAGCTGTTCATTTTTTTTAAAACAGCACGGACATATTCAATAAAAGAACATAAAAAACAACTACAGCCATGGAAACAATAATTGTAACACTGAAAATACTTTCCCACTACAGGCAGCAGAATTCAATCATCTCTTCCTCCATGGAAGTTAAGCCAATGCACTGCACTGTTAAATGCAGCCGGCCCTTTACAGTTTCAGGGAATTAATCTGCTCAGCACTGACAAGCTGCATAATTCATAACACCCATGAATCTATTTCCACAAACCAGATTAATCCCCCATAATCTGATTGTTATAATTTGTTTGCTCTATATTTAGCCAGTATAATGAAATGGAGATGAAAACAAGTAATTGACAAAAAAAAAATAACAACACTGGTATAGTTTTTCTACCCTTCTACTGCGACAAGCTCATTGGAGCAGAGAATTTTCTTATTTGTTTGTGTAACGCCTGGAGAATAAACATTTCAGTGTTACTGTCATGACCTGCTCGTCCGATCCTCCTGTGTGCCACGCCCACCTCGTTACCTCGTGTTAATTCCCAATTGTGATCACCTGTTACCTGTTAAGTTCAGCCTGTCCTGTGCATATTAGTCCGCGTCTGAGTGAGAAGGGTGTGGCTGCAGCCACTGTGGAGCTCCACAGTAAGCGGAAACATGTATTGGCTTGTAATCAATAATATTTTTATACATTTTACGAATGAAAAACACAATTAGAACCATGTTTATTTCTCAGCATCATCAACAGTAACAAAAACGCAATATAGTTTTCGCTGTCAAAGTCTATTGTTCTTAATTTGTCTATTTTAAGTATATCCTATATTTCTTAAACCTTTTATTCCAATATATTGCAATACGGGATACAACACAAAAACATTTCTCGTGCGACGTAACTGTGTTCAAATTTGAAGTCACGTGTTTCCGCTTACTGTGGAGCTCCGCACCTTACAGTAGCTGCTGAAGTCACGTGTTTCCGCCTACTATGGAGGTGGCGTGTTTTCGCCTACTGTGGAGGTCACGTGTTTCCGCTTACTGTGGAGCTCCACACCTACAGTGTCTGCAGCCAGGCGCTCTTCGGTCTGAGTTCGTATCCCCAGATCCGTCATTAATGTTCACCGCTATGTGTCCCCAGTGTTACTGTCTTCCTGAGTAAACCTTGCTCGTCCGCATTCACGGCTCGCTTGCCTGATTTCTCGCTCGCCTGCCGACCCGGGGTCACACTTACAGGGATGCTGCTAAAACACACTAAAACTCCGGAAAATTTGACACAGAACATTTTGTCCTTTGACAGGTCACTTTGAATAAATAGCGACTTTCCCTTTTAAGTTCTAGGCTTTAATTAAACCCAGCATCTTCAGAGTCTGTCCACTTATTACATTCTTAAAAAACGGTTGTTTAATCCAGATATTCAGACTCTAGCGTGTTTCTGCTGTCATGTGAATGGTTTTATTATGTCCAGTGCCAAACGGTCTAAACACACCACAGTGGCGGACCTGGTTACATTATTCACTATAATTAATTTCTTTAGCAAGACATCATTAAATGTGAAAAGGGGGGCTAACTTTGTTTTAAAAAAGTGGGCATCAGAATGAGTGAAATGGGGGTTCAATTCCTTTTATTCAAACAGAGTGATGGATGTAGCTTTTCTGTACATTGGAATATAATTCTCAGTTTGATACATACAATGAAAGAAATGAACACCTTTGCTAATCTGTTAATTGTCATTGTCATAAGCAGAACGGTTTGGGATCATTTTGGTCACACAAGTTATGCTAACACTGGAGACAGTCGTCGATAAAACAAACGTCCACTGGTGCTTTACCGCATTTGAATATGATGCTGAAAACACACGAGACAACATCATCTGAGTGTGTGTACGACTGGACCAGTGAGACGACATCATCTGAGTGTGTGTACGACTGGACCAGTGAGACGACATCATCTGAGTGTGTGTACGACTGGACCAGAGCAAGGCAGAAATAGCCACAGCAAGTTAGTCTCTCTGTGGCATTCAAGAAAATTCAGCTATAGATAGTAGACCATAATCAGTAGTAGAAAACAAAAGATTTAGTTCATTGTAATTTTTTGATGTTATCTTTTTTATGTTGATTTTCTTGTTTTTCTTGTACTAAACCATGAATTTCCTGTATCATTACATCTTAATGCCAAGCAGGAAAAATTGTAGAAAATGACTCTTTGGTTTCCACAGCCAGTTCCTCTCTTCTTTCTCATTGCATGGAAAGCGGCAGAAGGAGAGTTTTTTCTTGTTTTGTTTCAAATCAATTAAAACACTGACCCGCACAACACTGAGGCGTATTGGCTGGTACTTGCGTTGGCCCCGAAAACAGTATTGTCGTGTGTTTCAAGCGTCATCACTTAACAAGCGTATTGTGAAAGCAGCCCATGACAAGGAATGCATTACATGGGGAGTTTAAAAAAAAGGACACAAACTTTGTTTTGGATGGATTCCATTTTCAGGGCATACAGGAGATGAATAGAGGGGGTGCTGCACAACAAACAAAAAGCCAAACATCATCCTTACTGTTTTATCAGTGCTTTGACAATTGAAATTGCCATTCAGTCTGGATTATCTGGAGCACAAGCAATGCACACAAATATGGAAAGATGACTGGAATAAAAAACAGGTGATTTGAATCAAGGCAAACAGGGACAGCTAATACAGCATTCCATTTATTCGTTACTATAGTCCTGGGTTTTAATATTTATGCTATTGTAAGGATGAAAGCATTTTTATGCAAAAATCAGATTTTCACTACAATAATCTTGATTCCCTTTTGGGTATTTGTGGACTGCCGTGGATACATGGATGAAAAACAATCTGAGGCCTCTGTGAGCAAAATGGGTAATGACTGCATTCTGAATATCTCAATCTTCATAATTACTGAATGTCTGCACCTGTCTTGGATCCAGACATAGGGTATTATTCCAGAGATTCCGAACACAAGTTCAGCGTTCAGAGCTGGTTGGCGATCTGTGGTCGACTGGGTACAAATGGGGCAAGGGAGGGGAGTCCAAAATCCTAGGTCACACACGAAGAGAGAAAAAGAAAATACAAAACCAGCACTAATTCTTAGCCTGCAAACTACAGCAAAGATCCAGGGCTTTAAACAGTTACTGTAATGAGCTACAGATGAAAACCATCCCCTAGTTAATATTTCTGAAGAGGGGGGGCATAGACCATTGTGTTCTGGCAAAACTGAAGCAAAACAAAAATGTGATAAATCGCTAAGAAATGTCACGTTCGGGCGGGTGAGTGAGAGAGCGAGTGAGCCAGCAGGCAAATTCAACCGTGAGTACAGGTAAGACGGGGTTTATTGTAAAGAACAGGGCAGACATCCACGAACATCAGCAACAATACAATGACTGATCTGACGTACTGGGGAAAGACGCGGACTAAATACACAGGCTAGGCTGGGACTAACAGGACACAGGTGATCACAATCGGGGCAGGAACATGAGGTAATGAGGTGGGTGTGGCACACGGGAAGCTCGGACGGGGCTGACCATGACAAGAAAGACCCTTTGTACTGGTTCGCAGAAAAAAAATACTGACAGTTCATGTGTCAAAATTAAGACCTAAAGAGAGTCACAGGCTGTCTTTTGACATTAATAGGGGATTCTTTACCATCCTCGACAACCCTGATTAACAATAAACAATAAGTGATCAAATACAAACACAAACCAATGCTTGGTTAACTAAATGCTGCTGTAGGTCGACAACAAATAGTCAGAATACTTTAAAATACATGGAAAGGCATAATTAGCACTTATACAGCTAATGAGAAAGTGGGGCATTTCATACCAATAAGCTCAAAAACAGCAGAGTAACCTTGCACTCGATATTACACGACCTGCATTTTTGCAGGCAGACCTTTCTTGCAGCTATGCCAGTAAGCCTGACCTATATCCATGGGATGTAAATCTCACAATGGTAGAAGATTGTTTCTAATTTTTCCACTAAAATTATTATTGGTTTTAGTAAACAGTTCCTCCCCATAAATCATAACCAGCAAAAACAAATCTGGAGCAGACATTCTGTCACTCTCATACATGTTTTTCCTACAAGGGTGATAAGGAGGACTTCATTTATGTATTAAAAACTCAAGGAGTACTCTCAAAAATGTTTTAAAATTTAATTTAATTACTTTAAAGTGTATTTAAATCCAATTATTCTTCTAGGATAAATGTGTTTGTGTAAAACCCAAAAATTAACCTTTTTAAATTTATTATATTGGAGAAATAATTAAATTGCCTTAGTTACTCTTCTGAATAGTGCCATTGGGTGAGTGAGGACCTTGATAGTGCCATCTGTGTTTCACTGAAGGCAGCTATTGCATGCTAATACAACAGGAGAGCACAATAACATATGAGCACCACTTTTGACAGGATAATAATATGTAGTCTTTCTACACTGCAGTTTTGAAAAACCTTTATATTATCTTTCATATAGCAAAATGAAATTCAATGACATCGTAAAAGTTTTAATTCAGGTGCATTAGTGGAACTCACTACATAGTTTAAAAATATAGATTGAACTGCTTGCTGTATTTATTTACTAGTTTATGACCTCTGTGTGATTCTGTGTCGTAGGTTTCAAACAACAGTATGTTATACAGTAGCATAAACTGCATTTGGTATTCAGTCTTTAAGATTCAACATTATGATTGATCAGATGGACCCATACATCAACAAATGTTTTTATGAAAAGAATCACCATAATGGTTTACACACAACCAGATCTCAACATTCTGTTTCATTTTGTAATGCAAAATGCAGTTGGCTGAAAGGCACCATTCTGGGTGCCACACTTAGTTTCCCAGAGGAAACATTCACATCTATACATGTAGCTATGACTTCCTGTTTCTTATGACTTCCTGTTCCTTATGACTTCCTGTTTCTTATGACTTCCTGTTTCTTATGACTTCCTGTTCCTTATGACGTTCTGTTCCTTATGAACCAATGATCTTTAAAGAGCTGTGTGCAATTTTCCTCTGAACTTTTCTGTTCATGTCACGTCCATAATGTCTGTCTCCATAAACTTTAATCTGATCATTTGACAGGACAGGAGTGGGTGGCTGGAGGGATGAAAGGGAGTGGCATTATTCTCTTTAGACTTTGGAGAGATAAAAATAGCATTTCAATTCACAGAGAAGACACCTGACATGATCCTCAAGGCCAGGGTGACTCCACTGAGCATAATTGTCTTTGGTCCTGTTGTATATATCACTGCTAAGCTGCTTTGTAATTCAAGATACCACTCCAGACTTTCCAAAGATTTAAGGATAAATATTGGGCACACCCTGCAGATAGTTCATATTCTAATACAGGTCAATGAATAATAAAGAGAAAATCCACAATATCTCAGACACTAGAATCCATAATCACGCATAACAAGATTACTCCAAGTGTTCTCCAAGTGACCCTTTTTCTTACTTCCTGCATTGTGTTGTGCTGCTAAGAAGATTAACAAGAAGAAAAATTCTCCTCTCTGTTACAATATCTTCCCTTTGTTCTATAACATTTCTGGAACGTGCTTCGCTGGGAAGAGGTTCAGTAATATACTAATAAGATATGTTGTATTTCATAGTGATTAATGTTGCATTCAGGGTGCTGCTCCTCTGATGCCTGTGTTCCATTAAAGCCCAGAAACATGGCATGAGATGCAACCAACCCAAAGACCCCACACCAAACCCTGCCTAATGTTTGTAAAGCCTCATTCCTCCATCAACCTTACAGACTGGATAGGTCAATTTTGCTGCAGTTTATGAACGATTGCTCCCAGTCACTGCTGCAGTTTTGATGACATCACCTTCTATGCGCATGGGAAACATTACCCATAAAGCCCTAACCATCACACCCACCAAGGTCTTCTCACAGTGCAGCCACTCACAAATATATATAGCTGCATTTAAACGCTCTTAAAGAGCCTTCTAGAGGATGCAATCTCCATGGATTTCACACTCCAGGAGTGTATGCGTGGTGGTTACTGATAACTTATTCACCGTTTAGCTTTGTGTTTGCAGAGTCTTGCACTCTCGCAGTATAACGTTTTGGTGGAGATGCACTTCATCAGTCATCTTCAGCTTTTTTGGAGATACCATGCTTCCTCAGCAGAGGAAATAGTGACAGTCCATCCTGATGCATAGCCCTGCCCTCCTGCCCTCTGTGTCGAAACCATACCTCAGGAAGAGAAGCAGGAAGAATTCCTTGTCGCGTGAATTGCAGCAGTGCATTCTGGGTTATTAAAAATTTACACGGGCCTTAATATATGGTCATCACACTCATAGACATGAAAATCTGTGGTGATTAGGTAAAATAAATATTGACTATTTGCGTACGATTGAGGGGCAGCGCAGTGCAAACAGGCCAAAGACATAAACATAAATGAGCATTATACAGATAATTATATAAATATGCTTTTGAATGATGTGCTAAATAAAGGAATAGACGTGTGTTTATGGTTGAAGGCTTGCAGCTGGACCCTCCAAAAAGAAAGGTAAATAAGGGGTCTCAAAAAAACAGGCCAAAATGAAAAACCAACACAGAATTCCAAAGGCGGCAGATGACGTCAGAGCCCGCGGCTCATCTCTGCCAGCTCTGTGCTCCGCCCCGCTCCCAGTGGTTTGCCAGTCTGTGCCAGAAATGGCAGGTTGCTCTCACCCTTTCTCCACACAGGGGAGCAGGCACGGCTCGGCCTGACGCTTTGGCTCCCCCACGGCCGTGGCCGCCTGACAGCCGGCCCTCTCACTTCATTGGCCGCGAGGTGTCCTGCCTTACGGTGCCACAGGGACGGCCAGGCACAGGCTTCCGGTTAGCCTACAAATGTATTTTAAGAAACAAAAGCTCTCCAAAAGCATGGGGATCATTTTTGGACGGAAAACACGAAGCTTGGTTACGAAAACAAACGTAGTTCATGCAGAAAAAATGAAAACGGGAAGTTTCTTTTGACCACCTGCTTATTGTGAAATAGCTTCTTTTCTATAGTAATGAGAAGGTGGAGGTTTCCTCTTCAGATAGCTTACATAATCTAATTAGCTATTCTGGCTTTCCTTTGATCCACACTTAACCAATAAAAATGACCTACTCTAGCACCTTTTTAGTGCTATGAGTATCAGTTGCCACTTTGGTTCCCAGCGGTTATTTATATTACATTCTTTTTTGACTGAAGAAATGAATGAATTAATTAGATTCTCTATGTTGACTTCCTCCCTCTCAAGACATCAAGGTGTGATGCTTCTGCCAAATACCTTCACAGAATATTCAGAATCTTCTTTACACTACATACACACACAAGGACAGTTTACAATTTGACTAATAGAAATTATACTGGATGCTTCTCTATATTGTTATATTCCCTACATCATTCTTATTTTACAGTATATCCCTGTTTTTCAACATTCCATTCAAATTTATCGTTACTCTGTGTGTGACCATCTGTGTGTATGTTGGAGCAGTAACTTTGCAGGACACATATTTTAGGAGAACGATGTCCCAGCCAACATCTTGGCTGGGCTCCTCTGTATCCTTCAAAGTGAACCACTCACTGAAATAGGTCCTGAAAACTGAAACAGGTCAACGGAAATCTGTGACGAGGACAGGCAGTGTATTCCTATAACTCATAAATATTGAGTGTTCAAGAACATTTTACAAAGCATGTGATGTATTGTGAAAGGTCAGGAATAAAATATTCAGAGATCTCATATGCATCGGCTGACATGTTGGTTTATATGAATATGGTATATACAAGAGAAATATATTTGTGAACTTATATTTGTCATTAAACTTGGAACCTGGTTTCCTCCCAATAATCAGTTATGAATGCATGCATGCAACAGAAGACGTCAGGATGGGCGTGTAATAATGATGGCTGTGTAATAATCAGTGTTCCTGCAGCAATATGCCGTCACACACGCTCGTCCATCCAGAGCATATGGCTGCAGTCTGTGCGGAAGGACCATGACTCAGTCATACTCTCATAAGTGTGGAGAAACATTTGTCAGACGTATTGTGTAATCGTTCTGGCAGCCCCAAAAGAGGTCATCGCTGTTGTTGTTGTTGTTGTTTTAGAGTGTCCTTTTTGGTGGAGATTTCTGTCCACCAAGGGTGTCATTGGTATTCAGCAAAGTCACAAGAAGGCGATGTAATGGTCATGACAACTGGTGTTGACAGACAGACAGACAGATAGATGTGACAAATAAAGTTTAACATTACGCTGATTTTACATTACGATAAATTTTAAATAAATTGCTAGCTTGACGCCATTGAATTCCCGAGTCAGTGCTGAGGTATTATACGGAGACCAATCACGCCATATCAGACACTATGTGAAGATTGTGCTGTTCGGTGAGAGATTGCCACCAATATGAGCGCTGTTAAGTGGTCCATGCGACTGAAGACCTCCAGTAAAAGCATTTCTATTCCATATTACTTATTTATTTATTTTCCCCTGTTATGTTTTATTATACATGAGGGCCCGCGCACAGTCGCACCTGTCCCTGCTGTGCAGTATATTTTCCAACAGTGACCAAGCAGCCTGTAGCCAAAATTACATTTCTGGCACTGAAGTAACAGGATATAAACCAGTCATTCTGAGGTAGGGCCTATTTGCATTCTGAAATTTTATATAAAACTTTTACTATATATCCTTTATCTGGAAAAATGCAGGAGGACTTTATTTCCCTCTTACAGCAAACTATAAAGGTCAAGGATAGCTCCATTTGGATGGGATTAGTTTTACTTGGGGATGTAATGTAATTGAAGCAATTACCGACAAGGTCTATAATTTTAATCTAGTCCGAATATGCTGTGTTTATAATGATTACAAGCCTCCACGGTAAAAATTCAGGAGCAAATTACCTTCTGTATTTCGGGGAACATGGACCTCTTTCAGTAATAGCAGTCCAGTCTGAATTGGCATCTCAGTAATAATGCCATACCTGCAAAGCCCCCCCCCCCACACCTTTTTGTAAGGCGAAAACAGCATTTACCTGCTAAAAATGGATCATCAAGATTATAAAGTTTATTATCATAAAATAATTGTTTTTAATGTATATTAAAGTTGCTAAGGTATGATGTAAAGGTATACTTCACATTACAAATAAAGTTACACATTTCAGTTTTTGTGAAGAAAAGGCTTATAGTAAATAAATGGTATTCAAAATGTTTTGTACAGTAGTGTAAAGCTGCAGCATGCATGGTTACCTAAATTTAAGGCAATCAAAATTAATGAGCCATTCATTAGCAATTAAAGTGTCAAACATCTATCAGTAATTGGAGTTAGATCTCCAAACATGCACTTAAATTGAAGATTTTCTATGAATCCTGACTAGTTTATACAATGTAAGACCTTTCTCGCGGTTATTCTTAATGAAATGCGACACACTATCCACAGACTGGTCCTCTGCTTGCACTCTGTCAGTCTGACAAAGGTCAGTCTGGCCGAAGTGCCCATGAAAGCGCATAACATGCACATCAACAATCCACAGGATCTGCACAAGTGTGCAAGTGTCGCTATCCGATAAGAATATCCTGTGGAAGGAAATGTTTGGGGAAGCTATTGATCATTCTTAATTAAATTCTGTGCCATCAGAGAATTAACATTGTCCCATGATGACATAGATCATTCAATTATTTTATATTTTTCAATTATGAAACATAGACCAAGCACACAATTAACCAGATGTCTTACTGAGTGAACTTCAATGCTATCCAGTTTTCCTTCGAAGTTTGGGAAACTCAGAATGATGAAATAAACATCCAGGCGAGATTTGTTTTCTGTACATGTAGACAGACAGCTCCATTGTAATGATACAAAACTGCAAAAAAATGGTTTCTGTTTTTCAAGTCATTTGATCACGTAAAGAAACACTTTGTCTACATGAGAAGATACCATCAGACTGTCAATCAGATGGCTCTTGGTGAACAAAGCTACTTATTTGACCAGAGTCATTGATTAGACGGGCTAAAAGATTTGCTTGTAACAAACTGAAAACCCTATTGAAGAGCCCTGCATTTCAATAATAGCAACGTGTTCCCAGACAAAACCAAGTAATGCAGAGGATCTCAACCAGAGTGGGGTCACAGCCCCTTAAGGGGCCTCAGCGAGGATTGAAGGGGACCACGCATTTTATTTGAAAAGCATAGAAAAAATGCAATATTGCTAAAGCTAGGGCTGAGAGGTAGCTTATGTCAAACTTAACGGTATACTGATATTTTTTCAAATCGAGATATAGCATGCCACATCACTGTTTATTCAATACACTTTAATTGTGTGTTAAAATTAGGTCTTTATAAAAAAAAATTGAAACTAATAATGTTGGTCATAAGGCACAGAATCCCTGAATTCACAGCCAAACTCAACCATTAAAGTAAATTTTTCCAATATCTGTTTAATTTTGTTGAAGGCTAATACCTTAGCACATGTAATAGCGGTCAGGCATCTGATTTTAGAGCCATTTGCCAAATAGGTTTTAGATTTAGTTTTTTGTTCATAAACATTCAACTTCCGTTTCGAGAGAAATATCATGAAATGAGAAAAAAGAGTGTTGGTGGATATAGTGGACTGAAACTTTTATGTTCAACAGAAATTATATTGTTTGACAGTGTAACCAAATGATATTATGTTTATATTAATATACATTGGCATTTTTTGCTGAATTCATACACAGAGAAATAGTAACATTACCTGTGAAGAGGAACCCAAACTTGTTTTCCTGGACATAAGGGGTCCTTGGATAAAAACAGGTTCAGCACCACTGACATAATGGATTAGCTGTTTGTATCTCTTATGTGTCGGATGTGCTCATTTTTCTGCAAGTTAATCTGTAGCCCTGCAAGTCAAAACATTAATCCAGCTAGTACATTAAACGCAAACTAAATAAAGTACCGATATTGAAGCACCACTGTGGGGACTACAATCAAGAGGAACGGAAGGGGTTAGCGTGGCTGCGTTTCTTCTTGTTTAGAGAATGATTGATTCGGTAGCGCTGTTGCACAGCTAGTCAGTTGAACTGAACAAATCCACGGAGCCAGCCCCCAAATTGTACTGTAATTATAATGCAATGAAAACGTGTAATGGAATGATAATTTACTACCAACTCTCCTTAGGCATAATTACACAGTTTTCTTCCTTTTTAAACATGATATAATTTACAAGTGTTGTAGAGGACACCAGAAACCGCTATACATAGTATTCACTGATGATTAGTTGCTGATAATAAACGATCGTAATCAAATACACAAATAATTTAGCAAGACCACTAAACCCAAAGAATCAAAAGCCAAATAACTTACCTACAGCTGTAATTCTTACCGACAGCTATTTTATGACCCTTGCATACACCTGTATGAGATTATGCATAATGTTCTACTACTTCCTATACATGTGACCAATTATGGCTGACAGCTGTAAGACAGATTGGCAGTTTAGGGCTGGTGGTGTTCGTCATTTTCAGATGAGTCTTGCCATGCTGTTTTTGCAGATTGACACATTTATAGCTAAGCTTGGGAAAAGGCTCTAGCAGCACTAAAATACATGTCAAGTTTGAATCAAACCATATTTATTGTCATAAATTACCAGATCATGGACTTTTGGCATAAATTACAAACCATAAAGACGGAATTGCTTTTTTCTCTGTGTGATTGCAGCTACTAGCCAATTAGCTTGGGCTAAATAGGATTTTCTTTCATTTTAAGCATCTTGCTCAAGGCTACAAAGAAAGGGCCCTCCTGGGATCTGAACCAGTAGCTCCACATCATTAACCACTATGGGCCACGCCACCGTACACTCAGGCCAGATAAGCACCTGATTTCTATAGCTGTATGTACTAAAATCATTGCATTTTGAGAAATGCAACACAATACCTTAAGTCAGTAACACAGAGAATACACTAAAATCCTTAGATTATCTGTACAAATCAGCAGTCAGTTGGGGAAAAGAAAGATTTAAGTCTGTTTAAAGATCTAGTTTTTGTTTAAAGGTTATTCACTAACAACAGAATCCTCCTTGGAATACCAAAGCGTGAATTAAAGTGAACATTTTTACATGTTACATGACTTACAGTACAGCTAATCACTACCAATGCGTAATCAAATAGCTATCATGGCAGAAAGTCAATAATTTGACTACTTACACTTTCAGTTTTGAAAATGATAAAGGAATCCATTGTCTCCAGTCCCCCACTTGACACACTGTTTAATCAGAGCCTAAATAGTTTTCTCAAAGATAATATGACGGAATTATTTTCCATCTGAAATTATCGTCAGACAAAGTTTGTCTTTTCATGCTTAGCTATATTAGCCTTTAGCTGAATGCTTCCATTTAGCACGCAACTCACTTTTATGTTCTTTATAAAAAAAAAAAATCTGATGTTATCAATTTTAAGTGGACCAGATCTACTTCTTTTATTTCTATTATTTAGTTATCCCACAGCTTTTCCATGTGCATTAAACATGATACACCTCTGTGGAGAGCAAATGACACTTAGTGAAAGGAAAATGACAGGAGCGGGTAGATTTTAGCACTTGACAGATTGAGGGTGCTAATGTAATGTAATGGTTCATGTTCGAATGAACCCAAAAGCAGCCCTAATAACTGCATCAACAGTCTGCTCCAACTTTAAGAGCAACAGCTATTGAAACCCAATCGGCTTTTGCTGGACAACTGAAATGATGCAATTCCATTCAGTTTACTTTTCCATAGTGCCCTTGACATGATTATTCCAAAGGCACTTAACCGCAGCAATGCATGTAGTTTTGGAGGAAATGACTTAATGACAACATCCCAAACAGACCAAAAAGCCATGTACAATATGTAATGTCATGTTTCAGTGAGGGAAAAATTTCCGAAAGGCAAAGGAGGAGAGGAAACAAAACCACTACCATAGTTATAAGACAAAAAATAATTCAAACCACTAGCAGCCTTAAGCCAGGTGGCTGGAAGCCCTGCATGCTAGCATCACATACCAAAAAATAATACTCCTGATCAGGGGTGTTACTAGAGATTTTGGCCCAATGAAAGCATATCATAATGGACCCCAACCCAGACCAATCCAGTAATGTTCCAAATGTTTTAGGGCTTTTGTCAATTAGGGGCCCTTTAATTCATCCTCCTTTTACGGCACCCATCCAGATCCACCCAACCATCCATCTTCTAAAATCCTAACCTATCCATGGAAGCACGGCGCACAAGGGACACCTTCAATGGGATTTCAACGCCAACAAATGAATCTTTCAAACAACAGCAATACTTATATTTGACTTTTCAAATCTTTTTAAAGCGTTTGTTTTAACCAAATCTGTCTTAGCTCAGGTTAAAAAAGCTTAAACTGCAACAGCATTCAAGTGGAGCATGTAGTGCAACAGCGGTCATGTGTTTTAGGAATGGTATTAAAAATTGTCTCCATTACTGATTTATGTTCTTGCCTCAGCTCTGCATTTCATTGACCTTTAAACAGTATCAGAATGAAGTGGATTAAAAAAATCCAAATCGTCTGAATCAAAGGGTGAGTCACTCTGTAACGTCAGGCTTCAGTGCTTAACATACGGATTTTTTTTCTATTTTGGAGGGGTGGGGTTAACATATGTTCCATTTTTGTTATTTTACAGACACCTTTAAAATTTCCAGAAGCTGCACTGCATGTTGTTATGAGCACAATAAACCCAGTACTATTCATTACTCATTGTACACATTTAAAATGACAAGACAGAAGGTCCAGTAGGTGTGTAATACAGTCCAGGGCAACTAGAAAATGGCTAACCTTGATAATTACAAATATACTTTAACTCCTGGTGGGAGTTCTTTGTTTGTTAACATTTGAGTAACTCATCCATCCTGATGTATTCATGAACCAAAGTAATCACATGATCCAATCAGTATCAAGCGACATCAAGTCTTCTAATTCCAGAAATATGCAATATGGTCAAACCAAGAACAGATTATTATTGTATATTATAGTACTGATTCCTATGTGTATTGTACAGATTCGGGAGTTTGGAAATGGAATATCTGACTACAATTCAATATCTAATATCAATATCAAAATATCTATAACTGACTACAATACAGTAAACTACAATTGTTGACTACAATTATGAAACTTAATTTTGTGCTATATTTTATTCTACTATATTTGACTTCTATTTATTGTTATTTTTCTTCTTTCTTAAATTTTTATTTCTTATATTTTTCCGTTCTAATATACCTTCTCCAAATCTCATTTTTTTTTTTTTCCTTTCTTCCCAGTAAATTAATCAGAGCAACTGTATAACCAAGACAAAGCAATTTCCCTCTGGGATTAATAAAGTTCTTTGAATCTTGAATGGAATACTTCCTTTGTATATGTATGTATGTATGTCTCTCTTTCTCAAAATGGATAATGACTGGTAGGTAAATTTGCCTTTTGTTTTCCCTGTGTTGTACGATCATTTTGAAAGCACTGTGGAAGACCAAATGATATGATTATAGTAATAACTTTCAATCACATTTTTAAATTTGGTATTCCCATCTCTGCATTTCCTCCATGTACGTGTCAATTGCATTCATTGAGTTTTTCATTGTTTAGTCTATGCTCTCAACATGATATTTTATATAAATATTATGTAGTGTATAGAGAAAAATATGTATAATTTTAATCCCAATCAGGGTTTATATTTCACATGAACTGAATAGCAATTTAGGATGAGACTGGATGGTGCCTTGAATTTGTTCCTATTGATTTGCTCCTAAACGACGTGCTGCAGTCTGTAACGCATGCATTTCTGAGAGTGAGTCCTAATGTGACGAAATGGTGCAGCACCATGTGAATGCAAATGAGTCACCTGGATGCCATTGCATTGTGGCAAAGGGGCTAAAAGGTGCCATCCAGAATTAATGCGTCAGTGAATCATCCATGTGCCCTGGCCCTCTAGAGAGCCAGGCTGCAGAAAAAGGTTATCCACGTCAGAGTGTCGAAGCGGAAAAGCTTGTGTGAAGCAGGAATGTAGAGCTGTCAAACTATCAAGGCACAGTTTAGATCTAAAGCCTGGACACATAGGCCTGACCCTAGTGAAAAGACAACACAAAAACTTTCACGTGACAGTTACTTTGTTTTGTTTTCCCTGTTTTATGTAAATTAAAAGACCTTTAAGCTAGTTATTCAAGATAGCTATTTTGTTCAATCACATTAACATCTTTGAAGAATACAGTACAGTCGTCCCTCCGCATCCATAGGAGATTGGTTCCAGGATCCCCCTGCAGACACCAAAATCCATGGATGCTCAAGTTCCTTATACAGTATGAAATGGTGCAATATTTGTGTCAGGGTCAGTCCCTGCTGCCCTTCCTCGTTTGACCAGCAGGCGTTGCTGGTCATCTCGTCCTGTTAGTCTTTGTGTTTTCCTCCCTGTACACTCAACATATTGAGCAGCCAGTTGCCTGTGTACCTTTCTGTCTTGTGTTCAAATGCCACCTCCTCTGTTTTTGTATTTTGTTCCCCAGTGTTTCAGTTTTGGTGTCTGATTTTGTAGCTGGTTTTCGTTTTGTTCCTTGTGCCCCTGCTTGTGTCTTTACCTGTTTGTAATTCCCTAGTGTTGGTTTCTGTTTCCCTGTTTCCTTGTTTAGTTCTTAGTTTCTCTGTCTTGCTCCTTTTGAGTTTATTAGTTTCACCTGTCCCCTGTTTTCCTGCTCTGTTAATTAGTCTTACCTGTCCTGTATTAGTCTTGTTACCCAGTCTTGGTTTCTGTATTTAAGTCCCTGCTTCTGTTCTGTTCACTAGTGGTTTGTTGATTTGTATTCAGATGTGCTTGTTTGTCTTATGAGCTGCATTATGTTTACCTGCCCAGTTTATGGTTTTTTTTGTAGTCTTAATTTATCCCCTTTAGTTTTTGACCCCGTGTGGTCCTTTTGGTTTTGTTGTATTTGTAGTGTTTTCTGTTTTATTTAATAAACCCCGTTTTTGTGTTTCTGTAGCCGCCAGTGGGTCGTCCACCTTTATTGTGCACCGTGCCTCGTTCCTGCACCCGAGCTGCCCGCAATTGTGACATATTTGCATATAACCTGTGCACATCCTCCCATACTTTAAATTATTTGTAAATTACATATAATACCGAATACAATGTAAATAAGAGAAATCACAGCAGCCAAATAAATGACTTGATAATGTAAAATAAAATTGTTTTTTCTGCCTTTTCAGACTCAAGATCATATGCCAAATTTTAACCAGCATCTTTCGTTATTAGCACAATAAACAGAGGTGGAGATTTCAGGTCCAGAAAGTACAAATCCAGACCAGGATTTTGTTTCAACCAACCAGTTGAGTACTCTGTGACTATGACTTTTTGTACTTAACTGGTTGGTTGAAAGAAAATCCTGGTCTGGATTTGTACTTTCTGGACCTGAAATCTCCACCTCCGACAATAAATCAGTGTGGGAAAACAAGAAAAGAGAGTATCTCTGGCTCATTCTCACTAATATAGCAGACCTGGTGCGGCTTTCCAGAAAGAGATCGATCTTTGTGAATAACAAACAAGATAATGAATTATGTAAGTAAAAAACGAGCAAGGTCTATGTGTGTTCCCAGAAACTCTACGATATTCCAGAATTAATAAACAAACTTTCAGCAGTACTTTGGCTCCTCCAGCACAGACTCTCGATAGCATGTATTTCAGTGGTGAAAGATGTTATATGATTGTCACACCAGACATATGTAAATTAAAAAAAAAAAAAACTAATTAGAAAATCAATAAAAATACACCAAAGCAACAATTATTAAATTATTATGGCCACAGTAAATCAGGCTCAAAATGGGATGCTGTGTTAAAAAAAAGTGCAATGGTGAGTAGCAATATGAAAAGGAAGTAACTTCTGAAAAGAAGCCTTAAAACAACTTATTGGGGAGGTGGAAGAAATACAGTATATTTTAATAAAAATAATTACTGCAGTGTTGCGCCGCATACTATACAAAACAAGAACACCACAGCATCATTCAGGGGGAAATCTAATCTGGAGCTCCCAAGGACTTGTGTAGACACCAGAATCACATCTTCCACACGTCCAAAGTTCGTTTTACAGCAATATCTGTAAATTGTCTCTGATGGTTGCATGTCACTTGGACCAAGAACCCTTTCTGGAAGGTGCAGGTGGGAATAAAGGAGCTGCAAGCATGAATAGGGTTGAGGGTTCCATCCACTGCACCTTGTGATGAGCTAAATATTAATTGAATCGATGGGTGCAGCCTCGGAGGATTTCTTCTGAAGGTTATCCCCACTGGTCCACAGGTGTGCCTGCAGTCGACCCCGCTTACAGATACACAATAACCAGGGCAGGTAGAGAGGGCTCGGTACTTATACACAGAACACGACGGCACGTCTTCTCCTCCC
Organism: Mormyrus lacerda; assembly: GCA_015163995.2. Taxonomy (NCBI): domain Eukaryota; kingdom Metazoa; phylum Chordata; class Actinopteri; order Osteoglossiformes; family Mormyridae; genus Mormyrus; species Mormyrus lacerda. Next base: position 4,344,729 of record JAABNX020000143.1, read on the forward strand.
TCGTCCTCGCTGGTAAAATCGCGCTCACTCTCGTTGTGTCGCCTCCGTCTCAGTCCGGCTGAGCGCGCACGCACACGCACACTCCTCCCGCATCACGTGGTTAACCGTGACATTTAGCTCGTTACAACCTACAATGCCAGGTATACCTTGCAATGACATGAAAACCACCTTCAGTGACATGCAAGGCGTCCCCTTCTGCCGGACATGGTATGCGGTTGTGCACATAGTGCAACAGAAATGTGATCTACGCATGCACAGATGCAGAACCCAGCAGCCTTGTCGAGGCCATGTGCATCTGTAGGTCAGCAGGAATACATCGGAGGCAGAGAAGCAGAGAGCTGTCAGAAGCTGCACTTTGCACTGAGGGGAAAATCCCGGGATGTTCCTCTTTTCAATTTATCCTGCACCAGACCAAGGAGGCTCATTATTTCACCCCAGGCCAGCCCATTTTTCTATATGAATTATTCATTACTGAAATGGTCCAAGAGGTTCATGGCCACCCACAAAAGCAACTTGGCTTCCTGGATCAAACACTGTCTTCTTGCCCAATTCTCTGCCATTGCTGGTCATGAGGGGTGATTCACCTTCCCAATTCAAATGATTTGACTGAACACATTGCAATGCTGATCGGTTAACTGATTATGTAGCCCACCAGGGTTGTTAAGTATTTATGAATTGGATTTTGAATTGACTTGGCCACACCCTGTACGATGTTGAACTGGAATGGCAGTAAGAACAACTTTATTCATTTAAATTCAATGCAATCATACAATACATGCATGTCATTTAATTTTGCAAAACATGAATAATTATATGAGATTTGCTTCAAAGATAGTAGACGTATACTGTATATATTGACCTTATTAATGTACTAGTGAGTAACTTTATATTTGCATAATTGTAAGAAAATTGTGTAATTGTTTTAGCCCGTTCTAACAGTTTGCATTTGGTTTAGGTCAGCCCTCAGCCCAGTCCTTTTCTATGGGCATATATTTATTGATTTTACATATTCAACTGTTTATGTGTTACCATTTGTGAGGAATCTGCAGCGGCTTTTCCTGTGAGTGTCAGTGAGTTGTCAGATGATTGTATGAAGTTCTCTTTCACCATGGTATACAAAATCTGAGTCAAATTATTTGTTGTACACTTAAAATGAGGCATTCATTATGAATAATAGTGACATGCACAGGCAAACATTTCTGGCAGGTGCTGGAATGGGGGGCATGACCAATGGGTACTTTTTGCTACAGTAAATATGGAGGGGGTAGGGCCAGGATTCTGCGTATCTATTACCATGCTGGGTAACTCATATGTTAAGCTGTATTGTTAAAGCTGCACTTACACTATGTATATGCATTTGCGTGAAATCAATTCCATTTTAATTTTACTTCCTTATATTTAATTCTGCACCGTGTTTTCAACCGACTTAAGCAATTAATTTGATTTTCAAGGTCACTCGCAAGTCAATTCCTAATGGTGCACAACCCTATTATGCATTCAAATTGCATACAGGAGTTAGAACAACGAGCCCTTTTGGTCTATTTATAGTCTACATTATAATTTCACATTGCAATACTACAGTAACTTATTATATCATCAGCAGTATTACATTGTCCAAAAAATATCGTCAATGTGTTTTTGTGATGTATTTTGGCTGATCTTTGTGTCTCTGTGCAGAACAGTTCAAATAAAGAACGACATAGAACATAATGAGTAGGCCGGAGCATTCGTAAATCTACGAACGAGATAACACGCTACTTTAGTTACGAAAGGTTTCTGGAAACGCATGCTAATTAACGATCGATCTTAAGTACAAAATAATGAACTACTTAGTGTTATGAACCTTTCTGGAAAGCCAACCACTCAACGCTAGGAGTAGAAAAAATGAAAGAAACCATGTTACTTTTCTGCTGTTCCGCATATCTGACTCACATTTATGATAGCATCCCCCAAATTACACTTGCAACATAGTGCTCGGGAAGTGGCAAATTCGAGTTTTGCATTTTGGAACTTTCTGGATTTTTTTTAGTTGAATCCATGGATGTGGAGCCCTCGGATATGGAGGGCTGACTGTAATCATTCTTATTTCCATTTATAATCGTAAATGTTTTTGGAAATTAAATTTTAGTAACCTGATATTTGCTTTATCCACGTTCACTCTGCAGAGACATATTTTAACACTACGTTAATTGAAAAATGTGTCATGCTGTTATGCCACTTGAAAGAGTTACAAATAAATCCACATCCTCAGTACAGACGTTCCTCTACTTATGAACGTTCAACTTAAGAATTTTCAGACATACGAAGGAAAAGGACTTTTTCAGCGCACCAATTTCGCCCAGTATGACTTTTGTCCGCTACTATGACCGCGCAGCAGCATAGCGTGCGTACTCCCAGCATCCCAGTTCTTTGTATTTGCGTAAACCCTTAAAATGACGTTGAATGACGACTTACAGTACGAACATTTCAAGTTACAAACGGCCGTTCAGAACATATCTCATTTGTGAGTAGAGGAGCGTCTGTAGTAATAAGAATGGCTCATTGTAAGTATACACTTAAATGTTTTTCGGCATAGGAAAATTATTTATTTCTATTAGTATTAGATCCCAATGCACAAATACAGTAAATTGCTAAAAGTCTATAATAATAATTTGTGTAGACCTTTATTAATTTTTCTGCTTCTACTAAAATTCCTTCCCGATAGCTATTTGCTTATTCAGACCGTGTGCTTTCTATGGTATCTTTATAAGTCAGATTTATCATGCAGCTGAGTTTTGCCCTTTTGCAGTTTGACATTTTATAAAAAAGTATTGATATCACTCCCTGTCCATAATTTAAAACCCAAACAATTTGTCCTGGGAGGGGAAAAAGTTGTTACCCCAGGCAGATAATGAAAAGGAATCCGTCAGATTATTCCTACTATGACAAAGCTGACTGATGCTTTTCCCAGTTACAGAGCCTTGGGGCCTTGAAAATGTGGAAAAATGCATATATTTCAAATATTAAAGCTAATTTGAGTCAGAAACAAAACCTAAACATAAAGCAGCCTGCCACAGAATCTTCTTTATACAAATTTCAAACCCAACAGGTATGTTTTTTGCCTGACAGCTTGACTTCACCCACTGCATGCTAAGTGGAGGCAATTGATGATTATGATTTGAATTGGTAAATTATAGCATTGCCTCATTATCATGTCAGGCATGTAAGGAAAGGGGAGTGGCAGTAGGCTTGTCATTTTTATTGGCTTGAAATCAGTGCTTTGTAGCATTCCTGCTGAAATCGTTTGCATCTGTGTAAGAGTTTGTACAAAGGTATTCAAAGCAGCAGCCAGCAGAGTAGCCTGAGCTTCACATCAATGGGTTGTGCTGAACATTTTTATGAAAGCCTTGACCTCTGTAGGATTGCATAACCTATTTATAGCATATTCATCGTTCACTTCTTCTATTGCCTCATCACACTGCTGTTTGTCCTGTTGTCTCGCCATGCATCTGTCCTTCTTCTGCTTTCAGTTTCACTAAACAGGGCGTCAGAAAGCATCAGTGCCAGTGTTTGCCACCACTCAAACCACGCATTTGGGTCGTGTCTCTATGGTCGGTCACTACACTACAATTAGAGGGTGGCCCAAAAGTGACTTTTTGAGTGAAACACCAGAAACAACAAATCCATCCCTGACTGTGGTACTACTAAAGCCAAAACAAGCATTTATAAAATACAGTAAAGTCCCGTTATAGTGGACTCACTTATAACGGAATATCATCTATAACGGACGAGGTCCGCTGGTCCCGGCCGTGCACCTTTAAGAACGTGCAGAAAAAGCATAGGATATAGCGGACTCGCATATAACGGAGTTCTGCATATAATGGACAAACAGTTTGGTCCCCAGGGCTGCTTTTGGCTGTAGTTTTGTTTGGCTATAACAGACGTACAGGCTCCGCCTACAAGGTGCCTGACGTGCCGGTGATATCTAGCGCAGATACGTAGTCGGGATTATTAATAGTCACGCATCTGGTCAGGTAAAGTTGGATTACTACGTGTGCAGTATAATAATCTAAACCACAAGTGTGTCTGCTGGGGTGTGGCCTGAGTACTGTTATCACATCACATGATGCTGCAGATTAGTAGCCAAAGTGACATAATAAGCAAAGAAGAGAAACATTTAGTGACTCGCACTTAATTGCAGAGGGTACCAGAGTGGCATTTGTCCCGTGCCATTATTGTAGTATAACCCCCAAAGCTGTCGAGGACCTCTCAGAATGCATGGGGAGAATTTTAAATTGTAGTTTATTACAATACCACCCATCAGTGTTATTAATGCCTGGTGAGAAGCACCTGGTGTCGGTGACTATTTTTATATTCAGCAACTCTTGAATCTTTTTTCTTTTTTCATTTCAATCTGCGATAGCCGGGTAATCCGATCACAAGTTTCGAGGCGGGCAAGCCAGCTCTGGAGGGGCACTCCTTCCCCTCTGGCGCACCTGCTGTTAGCCACCTGCTTCTTCTCCCTGTGTCGGCCACCGGTCTTGACCAGTGGGGTTTTCTTCACCCTACAGTGCCTGCAACCTCGTCTATGCTGACCCTCAGGGTCCATGGACACCATGCACGATTCAGGGGCCCTGCTTGGCAATTCGTAGTAAAGGAGGAGGACCCCTCCCTGCTGGGACAAAAAAAGGGGGGGGGGGGAAGGTTGTGGGGAAGCATGCAGCTATGCACCTGCTGGTCCTACGATCCTATGGCATTCATCACTGCAGGACTGATCCATCGTTTGCTCTGAGGGTTGTTATGAACTGCAAATATTTATGTAAAATACCATTTTCAGAACATAGAATGAACAATGAAAAAAAACAATGAATGCAATTCCCACAAATATGTGAGAAAATGCACAGAATACCAAATTTAAAAATATCTTGGTGTCTTACAAAAGTTTACGCATATATACATCCATCCGCATATTCAGACATCTATGTACCATAATCACTTATGTAGTGCAGCGCTGTGGTGGGTTTGTGGTACATCCTAGGAGGCACAGGATAAGGCCCACGATGGCTGGAGCCACACTGGATGGGACGCCGGTCCATCGCAGGACCATGCAAACTCCTACTCGTCTATATTTCTAAAAGGTCATTTTGTGCGACGATGTCTAAAGGCCAGGCTGGACATGCATGCCATTGAAATGGGTGCAATCCTAGTTAATGAACTCTGAATGTAGACGTGTGACTGTGAGGATATTTTCATTCATCCATTTCCGCAATGTATGCCATATACAGTATGAAGTACTTTATGTCAACATAACCGGGATTCACCCCTACACTACACATGCATGAAGTCTCACATTTCAGGAGGAAACACAAACAAAAACTTTGCTGAATGCACTGTACCTTTAAACCAGCACTGTGCCTTTAAACCAGCACTGTACCTTTAAACCAGAGGTGCGTGTAAGAGGATAATCCCCATAATGCAAAGCACTGGTGAAGAAAAAAAATGGACTGTGCATTTCTGTTCTGTTTCAAGTTTAATGAGCAAGGAAATCCCATGAATAGCCAGCAATTCAAATTTCTTTTAAAAAAAATTACATGCATTATTCAGTACGTTCTTTATTGTTTCATGTTTTAGTCCCTGCAGAAAAACTGCATGCTTTCCTACAGCATATGTACCAAAACCGTGGAAAACATACTACGACATATTTATATAATCAACAAAAATGATAAAAAAATGTATATGAAAAAAGACTATAACCCTATATAGCTAACGATGTGTGAGGTCTGACTAGTATTTCTGCTTATTTATTCTTTCATAATAATTAAGCTTGCTGTTCATGGAAAACATCTTAAAGAAACCCACAAATCATCCAGACATTCGAGATGTCCCTCTCTTCCTTTAATCCTCTGTAAAAACAAACCCAAAATTCTAAAAATACCCTTCCAATTTGCAGTCGCTGAGCTGATTTCCTCAGAGCCTTAAATAGTTCTGCTTAGTTTTCTTTTTCTATTTTTCTTCCTGCTGCATAATTGCAATAAAAAAGTTCTGGAGTATTCTATTTCAAGTTGCATTTCAACATCTCCTTCTTACGTCAGACTTAATCCGTCGGAATTAAAAAATAAGTGGAGAATCAAAGTGCAATTTCCCAGTGGTTTTGTAATTCAGAAGGTAGTGAAAGACAATGGAATTCTGATAAGGGCCCTTCTCTGTGTGTTCTGGGAAAAGTGTGAATCGCCAGCGTTGTTGTTAAATATTTACCCCCCGCCCCCCCCTTCCCTACAGAGACCCATCTGATCACATTCCTCATGGTAAAAAGAGCTGTCATCCCTTATTAGACAGGGATTTCCCTGAAGCGTAAGTGAGCTGCATTTAAACCCTTCTCAAGAATAATGAGGTTTTCCTGAATCCATAACAGCATCAGAGACGTCACTTATAAGATTTTTGTCAAATATTACATCATATCGGCTATAATAGTAACTGGATACCTGACATTATCATTAACCGACGAATTACAACAATTTGCTATGTAGTTACAGTAGATACCTCATCGGCAGGATATAAACAGAATTTGTATTCTCAATATGGAAGATACTTATGCCCACTGGTTAAATTCTAGAGTAATGCTTGAATGGTAAACATATAATTTATTAAACTCAAGAGGGCCCACATGTCTATAATTAATATCATAGAACAGAAAGAAAATTTAATTTTTTTATGAGGTTAGTAATTTATCCAAGACTATTAAAGCAGTCAATGCTGTGTTATAAATAAAAGTGACAATGTTTTTTGCGATGCCCCAAATCTAACAGGTGACAGAGGACTTGTTTTATTGGTTGAACTCAGTAGAATGGAAATCAAATTTTAAAAATTCCAAGAAGAAGTATTTTGTCAGAACGATGCATCAGCAGACTAAGAAAATGTGTGCGATGATAAGGAGGCAGGGCTGCGGATGTACTCGCTTCTGCAGCTAAGAATCACAAGGTCGTGCAGATGCCCCAGACACCTGACCATGTGTTAGAAGACCTGTTGTTATAACGAGCTCATTATGACTAATGGTGTCATACTCTGGAGTCAGGAATGCATGCATATTGTACGAAGGGTACACACATTTCTGCGTCATGAATATTGAAAGGTTATAGTCCTCCCTAAGCCAAATGCCATAACTTGTGTCACAGAACCATTAGGGAATGGGCGACAATGGGACGGAGGGGGAAAAAAACACGTTTAATTACGTTTTACTGCAGCAATACATATTAGGCCGCAAGAAAATGAATCAAATGGGAAGAAGCAAACCCACGTATGGTGCTGGCGCCCCGGCATGTTCATCTGACATTGCCATGGGAATGATTTTATTTATTTGCAAAATAACATTAAAAATCTATTCATTCCCAGATTATCTTTGTTTAATTATATTACAAATTAGATTATATTTAGATTATAGTTGTTGAATATCAGGGATTCATTTTTTGCTTTTTTGAGTTTTGTACTGGTGAAAGGGTATA
>JAABNX020000143.1:4366081-4388248 GCA_015163995.2 Mormyrus lacerda
ATAATTGCATCACACTACTCTTCGAGTGCAGCGTTCATGTCAGGGTCTTGACTTGTAAATTTCAAGAGCACAGTACACTGCATTGGGTGAATTGGTGAACAAAAAAAGAAATGTAATAACAAATAGGTTTTAATCTTTCAAAGACACATGTGCATAAGCAGGGATCGTTACCAGGGATTATCAATAAAAATGTGTGATACTACACCGCACTATACACACGAGGCTTAAGGCCAGGGAGTGACTAGTGCGATAGGTGGGGATTCACTATTTCTACATTGCCGTGGTATCAAGCAGGCGGTGTGAAACAGGCGGTGAGAATGCAGCAATTGGGGTGTCGACTTACAGGTAGGAAATCATCCATTTCAGAATCCATTCATTTGTGTTGTTCGGGACTGGGATTTAGGTGAAAAGGGAATTTGACGACTTACAAGCGGAAATTTACACGAGGAATTTTAAAGGAAACATTATTAGGAAAAATCGGGACTTTTGCTTGAGCATCGACTTGTGCACATTGAGGAGTTACAAGCCGACGACTTAGACCAGTTTTACTGTACTCTCTCTGAGTGGGCCTGCACAAGGTTCACCACCAATAAAATTCCCAGAATCCCACACACCTAGTGATGTCAAAGCTAATTAATAGTGAGAATGTGTAGCCTAGATTTTTATCTAGAATATAAACCTTATACAGCCTAGTTTCTGGGATAGGCTCCAGACCACCTTGACGCTGAATAGGACAAGATGACATAGAAAATGGATGGATGGATGAATGGATGGATAAACCTTATACTCTGCTGGATCAAAACTCTATATCAATTTACAAGTAAAGTCTACACAGAGTATACTGTAGGATTAGTGTCTATAAGTAGTAAGTACAAATATATATATAGCTTCTGAAACAGTATGGAAAATGGCATGGGATTTCTGTATAGTCTTCACCTTTCACTAAATGAAACAGCAATATAAATCACAGATAAAAGAGTGGACAGATGTGGCAAACTGAATACATTTCTGGCAAAACGCCTGGATGAGTGACCATCCAACTCAATCAACTCTCTAACTGTTGGACCGACACCAAACGTGTTTTAAGCCTGGAAACTCCACTGAAATAGCCATCCCTGCTTTTTTATAAAGCTCGCAGATCTTCTGGGTCAGGCTCTCACTCCTTTTCAATTTCCTGGGCTTGTGCGTGACATCACAAACAGTCAACCATCAGATTTATTTGGTATCCTTGATTATGTGGAATATCACAAACACCCTGCAAGACTGATTTATGCCTTTGACTTTGTCTCTCCAGCACATACAGTACTCTACAAATGTTCAGCTGGGATTACTGCTTGGTCCCAATCTCTTCTACTACTGATGTAAATGATACATCTTTCTTCCACTTGACTCATATTTCGTCTCACCCATACCTTCACCTGGGCAAACATCTACCATCTAAACTCAGCTCATCTAATGCAGAGATTCTCTTCTTTCTTTTCTGTACCTTCTCTCAGAGGATACTCATCATCATCCTACATACTGAAAATTCTGGGGAAAAATAACCCGTCTGAAACAACATTTGAAACCAGTTGACGAGGTCCCGAGTGGCATCTTAACAGTCTATGCCACTCGGGACCTTGTCAACTGGTTTATTGCATTTTTACCTAATCAAAGGAACATGTAAACTCCATCTATACTTTCAAACACTCACATTTACCTTCTTTTGGGGAATGCAAATGTACAATTTCAGTAAACCTTGAAAAAGGTCATGGAATAACAAACTTTATACAGAAATAACAATATTATTGTAATGAAACAGTACTGAGCACGATGTTTTAATGATTAACAGTGAGGAATGATGGGAATGGAACGGTAAACTGAAAATTAGGGTCAGAACACAGGCAGTGTTCAGGAACCAGGGTAATGGAAATGGCAGGTCAGAAGGACAGAAAAGCGTGGCAGAGTTCAGAAACCACTGGCAGACAAACAGAAGTACAGCAAGTAAAAGGTTCAGTAAGGAGGAAGCTCAACACCTCATAAAAAAGCTGATTCAGAGAAGGTCCTTATGTCTCCCGTAGGTTAATCAAGGAATGAGAATTGAGAGTGTCCAGAATGCCGGTGCGGCGGAGCGTGCTTTGCTTGGATGCAGCTGCACTGTGTGGATTATTGACTTGAGACAGGAGTAACAGTTATAATATAATACCTAAACTATGACAATCTGAGAATAGATCCTTGATAGTTTTCTCTACCTTGCATATGGAAATACAGTCTTCCATTCAATTCATTCATTATACACCAATTTCAACATTATGGATGTAACATTTATACTCATAATGGCAAACAAAATGCCCCAGAGCATGGACAACAATGAGTCTATTTTTCATACCTTTTCATGTAAACTCTTGGGCGCGGCATAAAACAGACCTTTGCTTGGAACTTTCCTATACCAATGCATAGTGCAGGGGTAAGGCCCTGATCCTGGACTGCCGGTCCCAGCAGGTTTTATATCCTACCTGGTCTCTGATGAATCACACCTGATCTCAGGCAGATAGTAACTCATCAGGTAGGATAGAAAACCTGCTGCATTCTGGCACTCCAGGTTCAGGGCTGCCCACCTATTGGATAGTAAGACTATATACTGCATAGACATGTACAATTTCCTGCTCAGCTCTGCTAGCAGTTTTACAATATGAAATAACGGCCCAATGGCCCCCTTTTTTGTGTCTTTTTTTTTTGAAGGAAACAGTGTCTGACTTTTTTTTAATGCTTTAAAGCACACTTCAAACCTGAGGATTTTTTTTTTATAAAGGGTAATTGGAAAGGCTTATGTGCTGCAAAACCAGTTTTAATCAAGTTACTAGAAAAGGAGTGATGTCAGTAATTATGTTTGAAAATACTGAGGGTGCCCCCTGTGGTGTACCTCCCACAAATGAACCTGAACATCAGATAAATAACAGCCAATCCGTGTACGCGAATGCTTCTTCTATACACCCCATTGGGTAAATGTCACAGTGATGCAACAGTGTCAGCAGCTGATAGTACTGCGGTAATTTCAAAGGGGGAAAAGAGCTCATGAAGCTGCTCTCCTAAATGGTGCACTTATGTACTGTTGCGATTCTTGTTCTTTTGAACAAGTCTTAGATTTTTCTCTGAATTCTGTCCCTGGCTGTAAGGTGGGGGTGGGGGGGGGGGGAGTCAGGATGATTCCAAGGGCTCCGGAGTGACGGTGGCCCTAAAAAAATTGGAAAATAACTGGATTGGTCTAGACCGGGGGGCCCAATCTGATATGCTTTCATCGGGCCCAAAAATCTTTTGCAACGTCCCTGGTCCCTGATCATCTGGGTATATAATGAAACCCAAGTGAATTTAGGAAAGAATGAGAGCACTATACCTATGAACACTATATCTATCTCTCTTATTCTAGTGTTTTTCCACCACCAGCTCCGTTTCTGAAGACCCCCTAAATATAAAGTACTTTTCATTTGATTGCCCTGTGATGGACTGGAGTTCCATCCAGGATGTGGCCGGTATTGCAGTGCACCTGGACTGTGTTAGTGGTCACTGACGAAGGGTGGAAGTATAATAAATTAACAGTCATTTTTGAAGCTGAGATGACAAATTAAAACTATACACAAAGGTGGCTTGTATGCTGACATTTCTGCAAATTAAGTCGCACACCTTAGGATACCTGGAAACACTGTGAGGAGATCACAATGGGGGGGGGGGGGGGGCCAGCAATTTGGCAGTTTGCCAGCAAGTCCATGATCACACATCCCTGCAAATTACAGGCAATCCAGAAAAGAGCCCAGCTCAAATAACACACCCTGCCACTTTGAGTTGTTCAAAAACTAGCTGATAACTAAAAGTAACAGAAACAAGGATAGAGGCTGAACTGAGGCAGAAAAACATCAAAGGTAGCAGAGAGACAATGGTACGCTCCTCCATGAGCATACCCAGTTTGGAGGCTTACATGCCAGGTGCTTCTCACATGCGGTTTCCTGATGGTGGAATGAGCTGCTGAACCACATTCGGCGCTCAGACTCCCTCAGGACCCATCTGTTCCAGGATCACCTCTACAAGCCTGATACCACTCTGTGCTCCCCGAACACACTTAATGTTCACTTCCTGCTGATTGAATAATTGTCTTATTAGAGTCTTGTTTTGTTTTGAAGATGTTGTCTTGCTCTCGCTTCAATACTGCTTACACTTGTAACTGGTCATTCGTCGGAAGTTCAGTCTAGCTGCACTTAAGCCTAGTCGATTCCCTGACAGCACATATGTCTTTTACAAAAAACCACCAAATGTCAAACTCCACTGCCTGCCTAAACCATGCATGATAATATGGTTGCAGAGGAAACCATACTAGGCAATTCTATGAGAAAGAGGAACTTCAAGAAAGAGGAACTTAATAGCATTATTGCTATTTAATGCAATAAAAAGGTGAATGCCTCAGAGAGAGGCTTAGCTGTACAAGGCCAGCATGTAACATATAAATGTACATGCCATTTTATATCATGGAAAGAGGATTTTTGTGAACTTAATCTATCCACTATGCATTACACTGGAAATAGTATTCATAAAGCTTCATTAATTATTAATAGGAATTGAATTAAATCTTTGAAAATTTGTATGTCTTAGCAAACTGGGGCCAAACAAAATGTATATGTAACACACAGGGAGATTATTTAAATAATGCATATATGTTTTGACAGTTTCATACAAGTCCCAGGGAGAATGTATTTATTATCTAAATTTGTATTATCGAGATTATTTGCATTTTCATGACATCAAGGAGTCATGGGAAATGTAGGATTATAAACCAGACTGAGGAAGAAATCCCACTTGTAAATACGAAGAATATTTTTAAAAGATTAAAAGGCTGTTATTACAAGAGTATGTGTGTCAGGTGACACTAAAACCAACAAAACAAACAAATAAAATCTGCTCTCCATGTATCCTCTAGGGTGGAATGGTAGCTAAAACAAGCAGCTAAAAGATAAATGGATGGATGCCCTTTTCAAAATAATTGGATATTTTTTCGTTTCCCCCGTTTCAAATGCATGTAAATCTCCTTCTGTTGATGAACTCAGGTGATGAACATGAATTCCCTTTCATGTTTTAAAACATGAACCATCAAGGTAAGAAAGTTTTGTGATGTTTTGTACAAAAAGCTACGTGTGTCCTTGGGGTTTACATCCATAGCAGCACTCAAACTTTAAAATATGTTCATGCTTGGATACTGGAATTTCCAAAATGGAATTTTGCCTTCTCCACCTTGGGGTGGGCAGGTTGGACATTAATGTGGGGAGAAAAGAAAAAGAAAAAAAGCTACAGACTTTCAAATAGGAGGGGACGCAGGTACCAGCATGTTATTCACACGAAATTCTACCCCTCAGCTTCACCACGCCCATGCCATCGATTTCCTTACAACTTGCAGGCCGAGCCATGGAAAGTGACAGCACCTCGCAGCCAAAGCCACTTTTACAATTCTTCCATTTCAACAGCATGTCAAATCAAACACCTGTAATGCTGCTCCCGATTCAGAAATATTTTCGTCAGACCAAGAGCTCAAATACATTAGCATTTGGAACTGGGATTGAAAGAGATGCTGGCAAAGGAAAAAAGTGCAACAGAGTACACAGAGAAAGGCATTTTGATGTTTTCATTTTGATACTGTTCGCCAAAATACATAACAATAAAATGAGCTTCACATCAATCATCCCGCTCCAATAAATAATATAGCTGAAAATACAACAAGAAAAGCTTTATAAACTTGATAAAACACTTATTCTATCTTGTACAAAGGGCAGTTCATTCTTATGGACCAATATCATCATTATTAGGCCATGTTCTATGTAAAGTAATGTTCCTTTAATATGGTGACAGTAGTTTACTATATTCTACTTATTTCTAAACCCAAAGCACAATGAGTGACAGTTGTCCCTCATTATTTTTCTTTGGCTTAATAGTTATAGTGATGGTATCATGCAAATCCCAGACCTCTAATTGAGGGATTTAAAGGATCAGTCCGTGATGCCTTCCTTGCATACAAATACCAAAACACTGAAAGCACAGGCACCAGAGGGAAACAGCCTAAGGTAGGAGAAACCCAGCCAGCCACAGCAACCGCCAGCACACACAGCGGAGATCCTGCGATAAGATTTTCACAGCGAAAACCGAATCGACAGCGGAATCGACTTCCCGAAGGCATAACACATTTATCCCTAATTGTCACTCAGATGTGACAAGAGTAGTTCAATCTCAAACGTGACAATAATTAGAACAGACACAATATTTCATCTCCTCCCCATTGGACATGACAGACCCATGAGATAATTAAAAGCTGCTCATCTATCAGTGTGTGTTTTTGCAGGAACGCAGTGGGTACTTCACAGTAAGCACCCATGTGGGGTCCCGGGTACCGTCGTGATTACCAGGATGTGGGTTCTTTTCTCCTCACACATCTTTATTTACATACTGTATGTATTTATTTGATAAATGGGTAAAGAAAACACCCGTATCACCCTCATGAAAATGTCTCACCGGAGATGTATGCTACATGCTGCTCTGCATATGCATGTATAAAGTTGAGCACAAGCACTTACCTTTCCAGGCGACACTATTATTCACAAGTGCTAGCTACAGACCAATTCTTCTCCTGGCATCGTGAAAATGACTAAAATGATAGGACCTACCAAAATTAAAATTTGTTGCTGTACGGATACTAAGTCAATGGGGCTTGTGTTAGTGTCTAATGTTTATTTAGGCATCATCGATTAATTTTTTTTAAAATCATTGTATTACATTATAAATACGTAATACATAATGTTAGGGGTACTGATTCAGTATACCAATTCTTTTTTTTTTTTTTACCTTTTTACATTTGGTGGGTTGTGGCATTTATTTTGTGACAAACTATTAATGATGTTTTTATAACTTCAACATCCATATCTATACATTCATCTGTTCCTCCCTTCATCCATCTTAGACCAGTTTATTAACTACAGGATATGGGAAATATAAATAATGTACCTGTACAAGTTCAAAAAAATGTTATGCATTTTGCATTTGACTCATGAAACTGAGTATTGCATTTGATAAGTACTTTGTAGCAAAGTTATGGGACAGGGACGTACAAATCTTACCAAATAGTTCCTCTTTTTAACGGTTTTTGGTGGAGGTCCAATTGTATTGCTTATATTTTCAAAAAGTAAAATTTCATTATGACAATTCATTTTTTAACACAAGAAAAGGTGGTTGTAGTATTGACCTCAAAATAACAGTAAATAAGGAAACAAGATCGCAGGGGATCAAAAACGAGAGGATGGATGCATGGAAAGGCACAAGCAACACCAGGGATCAACATCAATGACTTGTCTGGAGAACACAGGACTGAGAAGCACGTATATATGAGACTAATGAGGTAGCTAAGTAGAGGCAGCTGGGAGTAATTAACACGAGGGTAGGAATGAGCGATAAGACAAACAAATAACAGGTGTGGCTTGTTAGGGTCACGCTAGGGAGGAGACAGGAGGTTCAGGTGTATGTGTCGGGCAGGACATGACAGTACCCCACCCCCCCCTCAAAGCGTGCCCTCTGGGCAGGAAGGACTAACAGGAGAGGGGGAAAAAGGGACCAAACTACAGGGTGGACCCATGGGGCTGGGGACAGACAGGGCACAACAGGACCCCCAGGACACAAAGAATAAACACCATAAAGAGACTGGAGGGACAGAGACCCTGGGCAAGACAGGACAGGACAGAATCCATCACTTCAGGGAACACCAGGTGGATAATAAATTAGGACACAGGACAAGACACATAACGTGACTAAGGACACAGAAGTGATCTATGCAGAAAAGGACTGTGGGTTCTTTTCTTGGGGCTCAGCAGGAGGGTCACCCAAGTGGGCAATGTCGGATGAAGAGAGGTCCAGACGGCTGACACAGGTCATGTGCCCCTCTCTCCCACTCCTCCCTTAGACCCCAGATAATACTGGTTGCCAACCTTGGAACTGGGACCAGAGTGGCCTAAGCCTCAGGTGGAAGTAGGGCCCATGAAGAAAGACTAATGGCAAGGCCCAAGTCTTCTGGAGTGGTATCCTCTGGATCTTTCCCTTCTAGGCTGATGGTGACCAGCAAAGGATGAAAAGACCAGCTAGGGCGAGCCAGGAGAAGAGGTGGGTGCCGCGGTGATGACAGGAGATGAGATGGGTGCTGGTGGGACATCAGAAGACAAGGCTGGAGCCAGCAGGACATCAACAAGGCAAGGCCACGACACCTGATTGTGAGAAGCATGCAGCCGGGACACCTGGAGGCAAGCGGGTACGGTCGGGTCACCTGGAGGTGAGCAAGGTGCAGCCAGGACACTGCAATAAGGTTCAGGTGGCACAGCTGCTGTGGGGCCAGGTGCGTATGATGTGGCCCTTCTTGGGCTGAGAGCCTGTGACTCAGTTGGTGCTTCCTTCTCTGGCCTAAGTGCCTGGAGCAAGGGTGGTGTGGCCCATTCTGGGCCAGGAGCCTGAAGCACAGGCAGAGCAGTCCTCTCTGGGACGGGAGCCTGACGCATAGCCTCTGGAGACACGGCAGAAGTGAAGACAGATTCTGAAGGCCCGGCAGAGGAGAAGATGACCCCTGCTGCGTTAGTTCTGGAGGCTCCAGACGAGCAGGGGCCTCTCCCAGTTCAGACTCTAGGGGCTCAGGAGAAGAAGAAGCAGCCCCTCCTCGACCAGACAATGGTGGCTTCACCTGGGCCGGGCAATGGAAGTGCAGTGGACACCTCTCCTGGGTCAGGTGCTGGAGACACGGTGGCATCCTCTTATGTCCAGGACTCTGGAGGCACTGTGCGCGGTGGGGCGCTAGCCTTGGACACTGCTAACTTCTTCCATTTCTTCCACCTGCGATGGGAGACAGCAGGAGGGGCAATGACGAGTTCCGAGGAGCCGGTGTATGGATCTGCACCGCGGGGGTTGCACCTCCACATCAGGTGTTAGTTCAGGAGGATGAAGTAGTCCTTGGCTAGCAGGCGGGGTGGCTCTGGCAGATTTCACAGCTCTGGTATCCTTGCTGGTCTTTATATCCAGGGAACATGGGGAATCCATTCCATGGGGTGTAGGGAAGCTTGGAAGCCAGGGCTGACAGTACATCAGTGAGGTTTCTTCAGAAGTTCAGTCATACTGTCCCGTAACGAGAGACGAAGTACTGAAGGGCAGGCATTTTTGTGCAACAAAATGGGGTTGATTACACTTAAAAGAACAGTAATAAACAAGATGACGAATGATCAAAAAACAGTAGGAGCAGAGCAAGGCACAACAAGAATTTGATGTCAATGACTGGACTGGGGAACATTCATTCATTTTCCAACCTGCTTTATCCAATTGGGTTGCAGGGGGTGCAGAG
The DNA here is from genome assembly GCA_015163995.2 of Mormyrus lacerda. Taxonomy (NCBI): domain Eukaryota; kingdom Metazoa; phylum Chordata; class Actinopteri; order Osteoglossiformes; family Mormyridae; genus Mormyrus; species Mormyrus lacerda. The sequence continues at coordinate 4,375,461 of JAABNX020000143.1, forward strand.
CCTATCCCGGAAGCAATGGGCACGAGGCAGGGAACAACCTTCAACAGGGGACCAGCCCATCGCAGGGCACACTCACACACTGTTACCATTCACTCACACATGCACACCTACGGGCATTAACTCCAATTAGCCTCAGCATGTCTTTGGACTGTGGAGGGGAAACCAGAGTACCCTGAGGAAACCCCACGACGACACAGGGAGAATATGCAAACTCCACACACATGTAACCCAGGTGGAGACTCAAACCCGGGTCCCAGAGGCGTGAGGCAAAAGTGCTAACCGCTGCACCACCATGTGGACTGGGGAACATCGATTGGCAAATATGTATATGTCAGACTAACGAGGGAACTAACGAGAGGAAACTGGCAGTGGTTAACATGAGGGTTAAGAACGAGAGGTAAGACAAATGAGTAACAGGCGTGGCTGTTAGAGTCACTCTACTGAAAGAGACAGGAGGGCCAGGTGAACTTGGTGGGCAGGATGTAACAGAAATACTTTGTATAGAACAGGGATAATTTCATTTTTGCTATCTAATGGTTACTTCCACTTACATCCATAGTTGACAAAGGTGATAAAGTGAAGTTGTTCTTTATGTACATGTTTATTTATTATTGTGTAGAAAGATCCATCGTATTATCATTCTCTGTTGTTGAATTAATGCCATTACAGATAAATCTCACTTTTCTATGAAGGTAAAAGTCAATGAGAAGGAAAATTTCCTGCCCATAGCTGTGTGCATCTATTGATTCTTAAAGGGAAGTTTTAAATGAATGACATATAGAAGAGACAGTTGCATAGATGTGTCTAGTGATAGCCACCTCTGGAGATTAGTGGAAATTTTCCTAGCTAAGCATTTGCTGTAGAGCACTGTTTCTTAACCTGGTCCTTGGGGGAGCCCTAGGGTCCATGGTTTTGCTCCCTTGCATGAAAATGTGGACTGTCTGACAGGGAGCTGGGAGGAAGCAAAAATGTGGACTGTCTGGCAAGGAAATGAGAGGGAGCAAAAACGTGGACTGTCTGGTAAGGAGCTGGGATGGAGCAAAAATGTGGACCATCAGGAAATTCCCAAGAACCAAGTTAAGAGACACTACTGTAGAGTATGCTTGAGGCTTGAAGCAGCATTGCTGGGCCATGCTCAGTTTGATTTAACGAGGATTATTGTTTGCTAATATCATCCTTCATTATCTTGCAGGATTCACAGACCTTCAAACAACGGCTGCCAGGAGGATGGACTCGCACATGATGGAAACAGCTTTCATCACAATGCAAATTTGCGGTCTGGGAAGACGTTTTTAAATAATTTTACCCAAGTGGGTGAAAAAAAGAGCAGTGCATTTTTTATACTGAGGTGCCAGGATATAGTGTTCAGCGTATTCACAGACAGTTTAACCATGCCTTGAGTGTTCACAAACATACTCAGATTTCACTAATTTGAAGATCTCTACACATTATACAAGAAGAAGAAAAATTTATGTATTACCAGATCCTAAGATCAGAGAAAACTACTCATGTGGGAGAGATTAACAAGTGTAATATGCTAAGAGAGTTTTGTTTTATTTCACCAAGTTATGTATTTAATTCTACCTATACTATTTTAAAAATCTTGTCAAGTACATAGAAAGATTAAGCTAAAATTCAACTTCACACTAAGCCAAATGCTAACTACAGAGTTATAGCATTTTGAAGAATAAAATTGGCAGATAGCCACACAATTATCTGGGCCACATATGCAATACATAGCAATGCACGAACAGGAAGAAGCCATGTGTTTGATGGTGGAAGTCACATATTTGGGGAATTCTGAGTAAAGGGACTGCTGCTGACATGGCAGCTAACAAAGAACAGGTGAGCTTGACTGTCTACAAGTTGGGAAAGAACAGGACTGTGGAGTTGGCCTATATATTCTCTGGTTTACTGTATCAGGTATAGCCAAACGCAGCAGGTTATGCATAAATGATCAAAAGAAAAATGCTTACAGCATCACTTAAATACACCAGTGCACACACAGTTACACAAAATCACTAAAACACTGAATAAGGGCAAATTACTGCCTGGAAACAGTAAAATATTACTTTCCATTTCCAGTTTATAATAAAGAATATAATATATCTGGTGAACATCCATAATATCCAATGAAGATTATTCACAGGCCTATAATAAAATGCACGCTTATTGGTTTAAATCTTAATTAACAAGCATTGTACTCATAATGCAGAAATGAACTCTTTGTTTTCAAATGCTTTTGTCACCAAAGGAGAACTCTTTTAGTGTAAAATTCTGCTTTTGAAAGCCTGCTCTTTTAAATTCTGTTAAATGGCATGATTAAAATGATTTATTGTGTGTCCTTAAAAGAGAATGACATGGCATTAAGCCTGGCATAAAGCATGGGTGAGATAAGTAAGAGAAAAAAGAATTATATCCTTTTCACAGTTCTTGCTAGTGTAATAAGTGACTGCATGGTCAAAGGTTTGGAACAGCAGGAAGCTTAGTGAACTGATCAGTGCCATCTCAGGGTAAACAGGGAAGAAGGCCTCACAGCCAACTTATGAATCCGATCTTATGAAATCACACGATTTATACATAATTTTAGCATAAACCAGAAAAACTGCCATGAGGCCTCAGTAACAAGAATTAAGGCTTTAATGGCTGCCATGAGGAAAGTTGTGTGTCTTGAGAAATATTCATTCACTCATTCATCCATTCATTCATTTGCTTGTTTCATTGTTCTGCTTGAGCCACTAAAAGTGTGCTAAGCACATTGAATGGGTTATAAACCCATCTGTTTAACACTCCCAGTCTATCTTGTGCTTTGACAGGGAACATATTAAAATAGGTATCTTCAAGTTCATCAAAGAAAAAAAAATGAAATATGATTTAGTCCAAATGGTAGGGGGGTGGCTTCTACATTGTGTCAGGAAAAGGTGAAGATCACGCTGCTACATTTTTTGTTTATAGTTTGGATTTCAATAAGCCATAAGGGTGTTTTCAGGTAAAGTTATTATAAAAGGAGTAATAAAAGGTAAATTGTGTAATTTGGGCAAGCTAACTTTCAATATTTGTTATTGGGAGGACTACTTGGCATATGTACAGTATAGTATTGGCCAAGACAGTTAACTATAACCCAAGTCATCTGAGGAAGTTCTGTCCATTGCAAGAAAGAATTAGTTTGCAATTAAATGTTGCTTCTATGGCACAAAACAGCATGAAACATTTAGTTAGACTCGTTTCCATTTCTTACAGCAATGCTACATATTACTGATAAATAAATTTCATACACCATAGAGCAGCGTCATACACATATTCGTCTCAGAAATGACGAAATCTGTTGACCTCAAGTTTAATGGTACGTAAAAAGTCCTTTGGTTAAACATCACACGATGATAAATGTGGGTGAATTTACGCAGGGAAACACTGAGGCATCTCTTTTTAAGTTTCACGTCGAAGTGTTCTAGAAAGAAATCGCAAAAAATCACGGAGCTGTTCTTAGTGGTGGTGCTGAAGCGCCGCTTTGTAGGTGCGTCTACCCCAAGCGGCATCGATCGCTACCCTGGAAATCAATTTTTATCTCTCTCATCGCAAACATAGCTGCTGGCCAAAAAAAAAATCGACCAACAGATAAAAGAGAATGTATTCACATATTACACAGAAGGAAACGTGCATTTTAATAGCGTGTATTACTATTTCTCTGCTTTTCAGAGTGAACGACGTTTGCAGCACAACTGCAACTCAGAAGCGTCGCTCGGCAATTTCACATATGCATGTTACAACTTTTGCAATGTTTGCAATTTAAAAAATTCAGAAGAAGCGGGTAATTTATACAATTTGTGTAGCTTATTTCTCTATTTCGTGTCTAACATTGACACTGTTGGTATTTCTGAGCAAACACCAATGCATGTGCAGGTATTTAGGTAAATCCTTACCTGAAAGAGCCGCAAAATGTTTGCGACCATGATGGATACCGAACTCGCCGACGCTCCTATGACCCCGACAACTTTCTCGGGCTTGACAAAAACAGGAGGCTCCCCGTTCGTGCATCTTACATCCGAAGTATCTTTTTGTATAAGAGCCTGTACGAACGTAAGGGACTGTTCCAAAGCATAAGTGTCCCTGGAACAGGTATCTAACACACGAGCACCTAAGGTGATATTCGGCAAAAGGTCGTCGTCGCTGTTTATCTGGTCCAAAGCGTACATCATAGCCTCCAGCCTGTGGATCCCGTTCTCCTTTTTGATATCTCCGCAAGGCATCCCAGGAAGACCCCGAGCATGTACCGGGAAAAGGCCGCCAAGAGTCAGATCGCCTTCAATTCTTATAGAATGGGGCGCATAGATTTCCTGCGACAATGCCAACTCCAGAAATGGTTTCATCACCCAAAACACTTTCCATATAAAGTGGGACTTCAATCCGGCGTGAGGGGTGCTTTTGGCCATAGCTCTTCTTCCTGCCACGTACTTCGATTCAGATGAAAAACAGACACAAGGCACTTTTAATTTTTTAAAAATCGATGAGGTCGGAAGTAAAAAAAAATTAAGCCCATTTCATTTTTTCCCTTTAAAACTGAACTTAACAGGTGGGGAAGCAAAAATACGATAACAAAAAACAGTAAGAACACAAAGTAATACGATGGAATAAGGCGCTATTCACCCAAACAGCGCACACGTCTTGCCAACATCGCAATAGGATCGGCGTCGCTTGTTGCTCGGGGGGACATTATATATTACAAGAGAAACCCACTGATAGGGTGAAAAACCTATATTAGTAACTCAACAAATTGTTGAAGAATGCATGTTAATATGAGCCACAAAATCTCAGTAATCGGGTACGTGTAACATTATTCCAATCACAAATCGGAGTCGGTCGGAGTCCCACGCTGAACGGATAACGTTGTGCCACGGTCCATAACTACAAAGCAAATTATGTTGTAAACTGGTAACCAAACAAGCCGACAGCAATGAACACGTACCTATGCTTAAAAAGTTCGAGACAAAAAGTATGTATATCACATGCACATTCTAAAACATTGCAAAACGATGCATGCGGAAGAAGCGCTTCTTTTTAGATCCAGCAGGACTGCGTGGTATCCATTCCGCTCAGATGAACTCCATATCGGTTAAGGTATGTGCAGCCTTAGGAAGGAAATCGGTATTTGACGCCTCGCATCACAAAAAAAATACCAAAAAAATACTGCCGACAAAGCAAGGTGTCTTCCCCTGAGTCAATGGAGGGGATGACGCCTCCTCTCACTCCCCCCGGAATCAAACATTCATTTGTTAAATGACTCAGTGTTGAGGTCTTACTACTCGCGATCAGTCTTCAGTTCCACAGGTTTCCGTGGGGGGAGAAAATACAGAAGCTACGTCATTATCAAAACTATGAGTATAATCCCCAAAGTAGTAGTGTAGCAACAGCACGTGCCCAGCTTCCCGAATTGTGCAATTAAAACGCCATTAACTTTGAAGTATTTGGTATGTTATCCGCAGGGCTGTCTTTCTGATTCAATTATGTTATGGAGAAATCATGTCACCATATTTCATTTTATGTGCTGAATTATGCATCGGGGTGAATGTCCAAAAAACTAGATTCCATTGGTCCATTGCTTTTTTCTTCAGTATCCGGAATTCAATTTTGCGTGTCGTGCAACACAAAAGAGGGAAAAAACGCTTTGACAGTCGCGTACCCAGCTGTTTTTTTCCCAATGTGAGCTAGGGCTCTCTCTCTCTCTCTCTCTCTCTCTCTGCCGCACGCACTCCGTTTCTCTCTCGCTTTCTTTTTCAACGCGTACTGGCACACCTCCAATCCGTCACTCCAATTAATAAAGTATATCTCATTATTATAAAATATACTGACTTTGATACATTATACTCCAGCGATTTTCATCTTTAAATCTGGAAATAATCGGAGCGGAAAAACTGAATAAATATATAATTTAAATATGATGAAAGGGTAAAAGACTATTCAGAGTCAATGAGAGGTTATGGGAACAGGTGAAAATACTTAACTACAGAAAGTCGAAATTAACTGTCTTTTTAAAATACAGGCCTTTTTTCAACGCTTAAACATAACTGTCGTTATTAAATACGGACGTTAGAATGTTCTTTTGAAGTCCATGTATTTGAATAAATGTTATTAACAAATAAATTCATATTTATCAATGATACACAGGTGACAGGTGAAGAATGTTTGAATACTACACTCAAGCAAGTTCCTTGGAGGCAACACTGTCTTAAGAAAAAAAATAGTCTCCATTTGATAAAAATATTATTTGGTAAAGAGTGTGACATGGTGGCTCTGTGGGTAGAATTGTTGCCTCACACCATCAGGTTGGTGTCACCCTGCTGCTCTGAGCTGGAAGAACTTGAATGATCTCCCTGTGTTGCGTGGCTTTTCTCCCGTCGTCCACAGACATGCAGTTAGGCTAATTGGTGTCTCTGCATTTGCCATGCTGAGAGACTGAATGTGTGTATGTGTCCTGCAACGGCCTGGCATCCCATCCGTGTTGTATCCCCTAAGCTACCTGGGATACGCTCCAGCTGCCCCCCGTAACCCTGACCAGGGTAAACAGTAGGAGGTTGGATTTGCAAAGATTAAAGGAGAGACTTGAGTCATTTTTGAAAAGGCTATTGCTAAATAGATATGAGAGATGTGTATATCTGTCTCAGCACACAGTTTGAGAAGGAAACGTTTCCTCACCTGCACAGTATTCCTATATATAATGTAGCTTTTTTCTTAAACCTACAAATAGCCAGAGCAAATATACATGACAAATTACATGAAGTGCTAACGTTATTTAAAGGACAGGGCTTTACATCTAGGAGGGGTGAGATTATAGGAAATGCAAAGTATAAACAAAAAGTGGAAAGCATACAAAAACAGGGAGGCAATGTGTGGCCAGAGACCCCCTGAGAGAAAATGCAGGTGATTAATACCGTGGCTACTGTTTGCAGATGAAAGGCCCTTGTCACCTGACTTTCCCCATCTTAAATGATCCATGCCCACCCACCCCCCTCCCCACAAACAGAATTAGGGATGTTGCAGGTAGTAAAGAAACCACATTATCCAGATATCGATGTTTGTGGCATCCAAAATCACTAACTCTGATATATGAGGTGTATTAGTATTAAGGTCATTTGCTTTGTCATTCTTATGTTCGCTCATTCAGGTTAATATAAACTGTTCAAGGCACATTGATGCCGTTGTTATATTAGCAGGCATGTGTTTTAGTGTCAAACTAACATAGACCTCTTACTCGGTTTGTAAGTGGACAAATGTGTTCAGTCACTAACATGAGATCTAAGAGCCAAGCAGTTGAGATCGACAGCACTCTTATGAATTATGATGGACACCTCGTCACTTATGAAAACAATAAATTGCATTGAAAAGTGTTTTTTTTTTTGTTGTTGTTATTGTTGTTGTTGTTGCCAAAGTACAAATACAAGGGCTTTACAGTTTAATGTGAATGGAATGGAAGCAATTGCTTTACTAAAAGAGACAGAAGACATTCATCACTTTGGTCTCCCCTAAACAGGCTTCTACCCTTGACAGGAATCAGCAGGTAACTAATTTCTGTCCTGCTGGTCAGGAGTAGGAAATGCGCTGTTCTATCGCTGACTGTGTGTGACAGTATTCCACTCTAACTGAGTTTTCCCAACAAGGTTATCACTTGCAATATGGCCACAGCAAGTGAAATGTGCAACCCCACAATTTTACACAGCCCATGGTTTGGCCTGAACCTGATCGAATATTATATTGATGGGAGCCTTATTTTTGACAGGACCATCAATGTTGTGATTATGTGTTTCTCAACATGTTACCTTCCTCTAGGGAATTAATTTTGATGTAAAAACCACGCCATGGAGGCAGTTGGCCATTTGGTCACGTAAAGGCATGAACATATTAATGGTAGGTTCCTGCCTCATGTCCCTGTCATCCTCTTGAACCAAGCATTTAACCTACACAACCCCAATTAAAATATTTAGTTGTTCAGAAGGGCAAAAGTAAAATCGGTTAAATAACTGAATACAGCTTACAGTTCCTGATAAATAACCTCACCCGCAGTATTGAGTATACAGCACAGCAACTCGAAATATCCATGCAGAAACAGTAGGCAGTTTTCTCATTGTTTGAGGTGGGACATGTCGATTTGGAGCTCTGAAAGGAATTTTAAAAAACAAAATCACAGCCAAAAATGCAGGTGGATACGCACTAAGATTGAGGAAAACATCATAACGTACGTCACAGTCTGAATCACAGCCAGCACCTGAGTGGGAATAGTTTTGCCAAACCTACCATAAAGATGCTGACCAAAGCAGTACAAGTGATTTTATATTACTTTCCCCTTCATTTCCATACAAGTTCACATTCTGTCACCCTTTGTAAAGCTATTTTCTAATGGTTTCTCCAGCACAGGAAGGGTACGCAGCATGAATGTATGGATGCTGAGACTGTCTGGATGGTTTTTTTTTTTTTTTTTTTTTGTTTTCAGGCTTCACTGAGGTTGGAAGTTAGATGACCTAATTTTCAGTGAGAAGCTTAAACTGTGGCCCAGTCCCTGTCTGAAATGGATAAATAGTAAATGCGATGAAACACGCTAAAATCATCGCACTGTTTCATTTGCATTTAACCTAAAACATTAAGCGTTTGCATTAAAAAATAGCAACCTCAGAACAGTATTCCCATTATACTGGCACTGGGATGCAATTACCAATTCCATAACATTTACCAGTGGCATCGTATGTTATTGGTAATGGGGACAGATCATATATTTCAGCAAGATGAGTGACTAGACGGCATCCCATTTGCCTATGCCACATGACCCTTGTTTTCACTGACTGTTTATATGAGCTTGTGTCAGTTTTCCTTCCTGAGTCATGCCAGACCTCAGCTGTTTGCTCCTGAGAACATACCTCTGTTACCCAGCAGCCCCAAAAAGCCAGCATCTCTTCTGTTGTTAATAGACCTTAGCAACTGTCATGATCCGCTCCGTCCGATCCTCCCGTGTGCCACGCCCCCTCATTCCCCACGTGTATTTCCCCGATTGTTTTCGCCTGTGTCCTGTTAATCCCCAGTTAGTGGTGTATATTAGTCCACGTCTCCCCTGGTCCGATGTTGGTCATTGTGTGAATGTGTATGTCGATGTGTCAATGTGTCGTGCCTTTGGATTAAACCCCCGTTTCCTCGTCCTCCTGGCTCCTCTCCCTTCCTTGCCCGCTCGCCTTGCCAGCCGTACGTGACACAGGGTTGTGCTGCTTTGTGTATGTGAGGATTTAAACTCAACATGGCAGGGCAGTTAAATGGAAAAACCTGTAAACAGCCTTGATGCTCCTCGCTAAATAGGGCAAAAACGCTCAAACTTCAGAGGTTGAGGCCTGAAGGTTATATAGCCAGCTCTTATTCTTTTAACAGAAATGTACAAAAATTACCCGCCATACAGAGCAGAAGTGTGTCCTAAAAGCTGTATAGTCAGCAGAGATTAACAGCATTGCGATTTGCAGACCACGGAAATATCATTCCCGGTCTCTGGAATTGCAGATGTTGGTGGTTTATCCTCCCAGTTGATGGAAAATTTTGGATGGTCACTCTTAGAGGAGCAAAGTGAGGATGTTAGGGTGGCAGTTATTGAGCTGTTTGTTCAGTATCACTCAGAAAACTGAGTACAGCTTCATGATGAAAGGGAAATGAGTAAAGTGGATGAATAAAATGAAGGGTGATCTGGTAATGATGAATATTTTGTGTTTCGTTTTTTGTGGTAGAGTAATAGGCTGTATGTCTGTTCTTCCGATCAGATTGCAGTGAAAGGTTGGGTCACTTCATTTGTCCATATTGTTGTCGTTGTCGTTGTTGTTGTTGTTGTTAATATTATCATTATTATTAATTACCTAATTTATTGTTGTTTTCTGAGTTTGCAGCTGTTTTCAAGCCAGCGGTTGTTTTGTGTTTCAGCGGCAGGCTATTTGCATAACTGTTCGTCAAAGATAGAAAGTCCCACACAAAGTACCAAAAAGGTACTTCACCAGAATTTTTTCGTACTGTAACTTTTGGTCTGGCTGTTTCGGTTACCCTAAATGAATGCCCAGTTGAGCTTTTTCTTTCTGTTGTCAGAAGTTTCTATGCCGGTCCTGGATAAATCATGTTTGGTACAATCCAGGTTTGTTGCATTTCCTTTTTGCATTTTAATGATGGCAATAAAACGTTTAAATTTCAGAAAAAAAATTACCAAGAATCGTGATCTCAATTCTAAGGAAAAAAAAATCATGATTTACATTTATGCGTGGCCTTCAGTCTGTTTCAGCAGATGTACTGCAGCATAAATAGTGCTTTTAAGTAAAATTTTGGTTCTTTATGTTCCACACAAAAACATAAGCAGAACTGTCAGTTAAGTCCCCATGCTTTAATCTTTGAGGTTTTTATTCATTTGAGATGAATGTGAAACTTAATTACCTTTAAAATCTTTGGAAATACCTCCTTCCCTCAAATAATAAAAGCTCATTTTAAAGGATGGACAATGGGAAATGCAAGCACACTCGCTGATGTTTAGCTTCATGCAAACTGTTGCCGTTAATAGAAGGTAACGGCTATTTGCATTATGATTATTTTCATGCTTCTAAAGTATCTTGCTTATTTTTCTCTCATATTTTGCCCCCAGTAATGCGTTGGAATCGTAAAATTCTGCGACTTTTATGTTTTGATGGATGCAGTGTTTTTCTTTTTTACATGCAGGGTGTGCATTCAAACTGTAACCTGCAGCGAAATACAAGGCTGTAGTGTAAGTGTTAAAGACATAAAATGTAACAATATAATAAATATGTAATAAATAAGGAACCAAAAATTATACTGGGGGAAAAAAATAGATGTGCAGCACAGTTTCCATAACATGCTTAAATAAGGCATTAAGATCAATAACGGGGGGGTCCAGTGGTGAGCACTGTTGACTCACACCTCTGCGACCAGGTCTCCTCTATAGCTCCATGTTGTGTGGGGTCTGCATGTTCTCCCTGTGTTGTGAGGTTTCCTCTGGGTATGCCCTACAGTCCTAAAACATGCTGAAATTAAACATGCATGAGAAGTTACCAAATTGCCCATAGGTGTACATGTGTGAGTGAATAGTGTGTGAGTGTGTCCTGTGATGGGTTGATGCTCCATCTTGGGTTGTTGCCTGACTTGTGCCTGTAGCCTCTTGGATAGGCTCTGTACCCCCCATGACCCTGAATAGGACAAGTGGTTACAGAAAGTGGATGAATGGGTGAAATAATAAATAACAGAAGATCGGACGATTAGGCAGTGTCTTGGGTCGAACCAACAGGCAAAGGCTCAGCAGAAGGCAAAGGCTCTTTTTGAGAGGTAGGGAGTGCAGTGATGAAGAAAACCAACATAAACAGCGGAATGATCAAATAAGCTCAAATAAACAATATAAGCTGTGGTGGACCAAACAACCAAACAAATATGATGAGCCTCTAGGTCGTCGCGCTCACACAGGCCCTGCAGTTTTGGGGGGCAAAGTGAAATGAGACTCACTGATATATGCAAACTCTGGGGAAACCTGGGAAGGTGGACAGTGGATAACCAACTGCAGGGCACGAGTGGGGCCATAAATCAGAAAGAGGCATCAGCCTTATTAGCCAGTGATGCGCTTTGAATTGTTGGGTGACGAGGGAGGGGGCGGTCTGGGGGCCAATCCGCTATGTGGCTGCTAACGGCGTTGATTCTGTGGCGACCTAAGTCAGCCTTAAAAGGGAGCTTTGTGCTTTCAGGAAGTGCCTGGTGTAGACTCTCCTGGGAGACCCTGACAGATCTATTATGCCAAACCATTTACGTTAGTCTATCTTTGATTTTATGAAGCTGGGCGATCTCTGTGAACAATTATCTGTTGTGAATGCCACTCCCACTGTGGGGCTTTCAGTTTGAAATGGGGGGGGTGTTGAAATGAAATGAATCTAGCCCAACAGCCACTTCTTATGTATTTTTGTCACGCAAAATGCAATATTCAGTAATTAATTTCAGTGGTCGACTATCGACAGGCAGTTGGTCATAATCTGCCTTGGGGGAGAACTGTGACCTACTTACTGCCGCATCCGCCAGCTGAGCTGTTACTGCCGTAAATACAGCCTGCCTGCTACCGCCAAACCCGTCGCCCCCCAACCATGACTCTCTAAGCAGCTGCTGCATGGTTCAGAGAGGCAGCTCCCGGGCTGAAGTCAAAGCGGCCGGCTTGAGGAACCTGAGCTTCTGAGTGGATTGCTGGTGCAGATGAAGCTCTTGTGCTTTTTGATGGTTCTCCAACTTCCAGTTCACGCATTTTTAGTGAACTGGCTTGTCACATTCAGTGTGGGGGAGAGGGGCAGCTGTAAGATAAATGTCATTGTGTGTGAATAAAACGCTGTCTCAAAGCTAATGCTTCGCAATTATGCTGTAGTCATGTAACGGGGGCAAACAGTCAATTTTTATACTTTTATACTCTGTTTGCTGTTTACCGAGCTGATTTATGTTAGATTTTAGTGGCGGTGTAAGTATTTAAGCATGCCTTTTAAAGTCATATTCTCACCTATTATTATGGTCTCTTGCCTTGCTTGCCGGTTTGTCTGTTTCCAGTCTATTGCAGTTTGTGGTTTCTTTCAGACTAAAAGCATTAATTATAGACTGAGAATGTTTTGACCCAGGCACACTTGTTGACTTCCAGCATTTGCGGTTGCACCAAGGCCTGGACACATGGCAGCACCAGTATGCCAGTATAATGCTTGACTTGTACGCCTCCTGCTTTTATTTCACAACATGTGTTCGGGGGGGGGGGGGGG
>JAABNX020000143.1:4405241-4423294 GCA_015163995.2 Mormyrus lacerda
TGCATCCAGGTAATCTACCATTTTCACTTGGATTATAGCTTCCATTATTTTTCCAGTAATGCTAGTTAAACCGATTGGCCTATAGTTTGCTGGATTACTTCTATTCCCTTTTTTGAATATGGGTGTTATATTAGCATGCTTCCAATCAGAAGGTACCACACCGGCAGATAATGATTTCTGGAATATTAAAGTTAAAGGTCGGCTAATATTATCCCTCAACTCTTTTAAAACTATAGGTAAGATGCTATCAGGGCCCTGCAATTTATTTATTTTAAGATTAGTTAGGCATATTATTATTATTATTACATCAGCCTCAGTTATACATATATTGGTCATAGGCAGCGTTGTATTCGTACTAATTAGTAGTAAGTTACTCGTGCTCTCTACTGTAAACACCTGTGAATAATAATCATTAAACTCATTTATTATATCAATTTCATTTTCAATTATAAGGCCCTTACTATCCTGCAAATTAGTAATTTCAGCTTTTAGAGCTCTTTTGGGCTGGGTTGCACCAACATAGATTAAATAAATCCTGGTTTAGACTTAATCTGCGGTTAGTAAATCTAGGTTTAAACTGGTTTTTAATTAATCGGAGATGCGTTGCACATCTTAAATTTAACCATGGATTAGTTAAACCAGTTTAAACTATCTTCAGTGTCCGCCATGATGGATTCCAAGGAAATGTAAACAAATTCATGATGCATCCTGGGCTAAATGAATATGGACCTAAATATAGTTGACGCAAATGTGTCATTTTTTTTTTATTATTAATAAAATCCATAATTCTTTTTTTTTACCGTTACCACTGGTGGTAACCCTGCGCTCCGTCTGATATATAATTTTGTCAGTTATTTTTTAGGTATTGAGGGATTGATCACGATCAAAATGCGACATAGGCTGTTATTCATATTTTACTTATATGACCTGCGCCATGTTCATGATTCAAATTAGATTTGCCAATCAATCTTTTGTTTTCCAAAGAATAAAAAATAATGCAACGTTATCTTCTAATAGGCGCTGGAAAATTACATTGGCAATATTATACTTACAAGAATATTACTTAGCGATCAAATTATCTAATGCAGACACGAGCAAAAAACGTAATTTATATATTAAATGTAATTGGGGTACAAAAATAATTCCGTCTGCTTTTGCACTTAAGTGTAACTTCCATGTTATCGCCAGGGCTTGCAGTCAACCAATCAGTAAGCTATGGTGGGGCGAAAGCACCTATTTCTGCAGAACTACAAAAACATCCCCGTCAACCATCTGATCCCTACAGCATAAAAATGCAAAGTTACTAGGAGTTGGATGAGTCGAGGTACAGCGGAGTTCCTCTCACTTCCATGCATGATAGCTGGTCCAACCTTTCCACTGAGAGCAGTGGCATAAAATTAATATTTTATGTTAAATGTGGGGGAGTCCATACGAATAATTACGAAATGTGAGGGGGACAAGTCCCCCTCAGATTTAATAGCAGTGACTTGCCTGAGAGGAATACAATACACTCTTTTTTAAATCCATACCGCATGGACAACTCACTATTGCTTTAAAAAATCAATTGGGTTTATCCTGTCTTGAATTTTCCAACATGGGATTCTTTTTTCTGATCCCACCCAACAAAGAAATGCAGTCATGTTTTCAATAAAACTAAAACAGGCCTAACATAAACCTCCTCGAGGGGTGGTTTAAATATGACTGCTAATCCAGCTTTATACTTGATTTAAATTCACTGGTGCAACAGACTTTAATCTAGGTTTGAGTGGAAATTAAACTAAAGATTAACAAAAGTTTAGACCAAGATTAATCGTAAAATACATTTAAACTAGGTTTAACTTTGGTGCAACAGGATTAGTAGATAAATCTTGATTTAATCCAGTTACCCTAAACCTAACCATGTTGGTGCAACCCAGCCTTGGATTTAAAATATTGGAAGAAACTTTTATTGTCATCCTTAGCCTCCAATGCAACATTGGACAGTCTAATGTTATTTTTAACTCTAGCTGTAGACTTAGATACCCCTGCTTAATTTTGAAATCATTAGTTATTTTTGCAGAACAAAGCCCATTTTCTCCTGACTTTATTGTTAATTTTCTTAATAAACCACCTTTGTTGTAGTTTTCTAGATTTAGTTTTGCTAGAAACAGGTATGAAGTCCTCTTGCACTTGCAACAATGTGCTTTTAAAAATCTTCAACCATTTGGCCATTTAACTCCATCCAGTTTACAGTTTCTAGTTTCAGTCTCATACCATTAAAGTTAGCTTTCCTAACATTGTACTATATACTTTTAATTTGGACTTTGCTCTTCGGACACTAAAATTCAATTCAATAAAAGATGATATTGTTACGTTCCACGGTGGGCGAGCAGGCAAATCGCAGTGAAGGAGGTGGCTGGCAGGCAGAGTGACGGGTTAACGAGGGTTTATTTTCGGGAGCCGGGACAAACAGTGACATAGAGTACAACAATGACCGACAATAGACTGAGAAGGATGTCGACTGAAATACACGAAACAAGCTGAATTAACAGGGAACAGCTGGGCACAATCGGAGAAGCACATGTAGATGAGGGGGCGTGGCACACATGATGACTGGACGTGCAGTTCATGGCAGAACCCCTCCCCTAAGGCACGCACTCCGGGCGTGCCCCAAGGGGAGTGGCGATCAGGACGAGACCGGGAACAAGACAAACCTGGAAAACAAAACAAGACAGTCACCAGGGCACAGGGAACAGGACCGAAACACAAAACAAACACAGGGGCAGCAGCCACGACAAAACCTGACATAGGACAGGGAATGCAGACAAACAAACCAGAAAGGGGGACACAAAGGGAACACCAATAGGCAGAACAAAAGGGCCGGGAGTGAACACGGGAGGCACAGAGGGACGAGGAGCAGAGACAGGAGGGACAAAGAGACGAGGAGTGAACAAGGGAGGCCAGACAGGAAGGGTTGGGGGACAAAGGGGAGCCCGAGAGAACCCAGGCGGGCGAGGGAAGGCAGCCAGAGAGGCGTCAGGGAGGCAGGAGCAGGAGGGGACCACGAAGGGGGAAAGGAGACAGACGGAGGGATGAACAGAAGAGAGGTGGAGGGAGCAGGAGGGGAGACTGGAGTAGGCAAGCAGGAGGGGGAATCCACGGCAGGTGACGGCGCAGCCGGAGCTGTGAAAGGCGCCATCCGTCGCCAAGCCGGAGCAGGTGGACCTGGAGCCATCCGACGAGGCACCATCGGAGGGACCACAGGTGGGCGATGAGGCACCAGAGGGGGACCCGGAGGCGATAGCCGAGTCAGAGCCGCTGGACCCGCAGGCAGCCACCGTGCCACGGCCAGGGGACAAATGGATGAGCCAGGGGGCAGGGCGGGCGGGATCCGACCCCTACACAGGTGTCCCCTGCCTTTTCGGCAAACCGAAAGGCGGGGTTCAGGCTGGGATCCACTGCGCTGGGATGATGGTGGAGGAGTCCTTCCCCCACCCGAGTCTCTGGGGCCCAGCAGGAAGATCCCATTTGAGCTCCTCCTCTCCCTCCACTAAGGGAGGAGGGGTGATGGTGAGATAGTCCGGGACCTCCTCGGGGACAGGGACTGGGGCCATCGGCCCTGTGGCAGGAGCAGTAGCCTCGGGTGGAGCAGGAGGTGGAGGCCTAGGAGCCTCGGGCGGAGCAGTGGGCGTAGCTGCAGGTGGCGCCGAGACAGGCAAGACAGGCAGAGCTGGCGAGACAGGAAGGACAGGTGGAGCCCCAGCAGGGGTTGTCTTGGGTGAGGCAGGAATCTCAGAAGGCGGCGCCAGGACAGCGGCAACAGGCGGAGCCGCAGGCACTGCCGGAGATGAGGCCGGCACTGGAGCCCCGGGCGGAGCTGAGCCAGCAAGGGGCGCCACAGCATTGCTGGGCGGCACGGCAGGGAGCTCAGGCAGTACAGCAGGGGGCACCACAGTGACCGCCCACTCTGGGCCAGCAGGGGGAGCCTCAGCAGGTGCCAGGACAAGATGGACAGGAATGGTGGGACTGGCTGGACAAAAAAGGCGGGGAGCGGCGGGACTGGCTGGACAGGAACGGTGGGCATAGCGGCAGGCATAGTGGCTGCAACCGCAGGCGGTGCAGCGGGCATAGCAACTGCCGCATTAGGCAGGACTGTGGGCAGAGCGGTGGCAGCTGGAGGGAGGTCGGGTGCCTCGACCAGTGCATCTAGGATCGGTGCTTCCGGGAAATGCGTGGTACCTTTAAGGAGTTGCGGGACCCGCGGGATAGTGTCCAAGGCGGCCCGGACTACCCCATACTCCAGGTGACCACCCCGGAATATGTAGGCTGCTGGCGACAGCGGCTGCCTGGCTGTGATCTCCCCGGCTGGGTTCTGTATCGGGAGGGGCTCCTCCCAATATTCAGCGGTGAAATCAATTGTGGAGAGAAAGCACGCCCCCAAACTGATCGTCGGGGCGTCCTGCTGTGTTCTCCCCTTACGCCTCTTTTTCCTCCAGCTTTGTCGAGTTGGTGTACCCGGGGTTTTCTCTAGGGGAGTGAGCGGTCGGAGATGCTTTTCTGTCACTTCTTCCACCAGGAGCCGGAGTTTTTTGCGTATGTCCACAATGACGTGCGTGAGCGGGTTCATCTCCCTTAGGAGGGTCCCACTCATACTGGCTAGATCCATTAATACAGGGTCTTCTGGCAGGTTGAGGCAGTAGATTATCTCCCGGAGCAAATTGAGGCGTTGGTCCTTGATCTGCGGAGGTGCATTGTGGTCGGCCATTCTGTTACATTCTGCGGCAGGCAAGCCACAGCGAAGGAGGAGGCTGACAGGTAGAGAGACGGGTAAACGAGGGTTTATTTTCGGGAGCCGGGACAAACAGCGACGTAGAGTACAACAATGACTAACAATAGACTGAGGAGGACATGGACTGATATACATGAAACATGCTGAATTAACTGGGAACAGCTGGGCACAATCGGGGAAGCAGACGTGGTGATGAGGGGGCGTGGCACACACGAGGACTGGACGCGCAGGTCATGACAAATACTCTATAATTTTTATATATTTTTTCTCTCCAGAGAATGTCATCAGAAATGTTTCGTTTTAACATAAGTGATAATGATAACTTTTCCATGTATAATCAGCTAATAGTGGGAGTTTGATGTTAGGTTTGAAAATGCCATATGACTGTGCAATATTGTATAGTTTGCTATTCTGAGGTAATGGTTGTAGGAAAGTAATAGAATTCCATAACTTCATACACACATCTGATTACATACAGAAATATGATAATCCTGCAATCTGTGAAAAAATCAAATTAGCTATCAAGTAATGTTGATATGAAAAGCAATTATTTTAATTAATTGCTGTATTTTATGCAATATTTATTATCAGCCAAAAATGGTAATCAAATTAAGTGTCCTGAAGTCCTTTGTTTGTGTGTTGTATGGCAATTAGATTAACTATGTGTGACTATCCCCAAAAGATAACCAAGAATGGCCAAAATTAGACAAGATAATGTCAGCTTCAAGTGCAATATTGTTAATTTGCTCAAAGTAGATTTACTCTACCATCCAAACACAGCATGAGAAAGTTGAAATAAAAGTAACAATTTAATGACAGACATACATATAGATGTCCAATGAGTGTAGACATGATATTATACCCCCTAGTGCTTTTTTAATGAAAGAAAAATCAGCGAGCACCCCCCTCCTTTCCTGGGTTTCCTGTGAGAGAAAGGGCAGGTTTCCCTTGAATGTCACGAGATATAAATGGCTGTCTGCAGTTATGAAAAGGTTCCAGCACAAACCATTAGGTCTGACAGAAACAGACATGAGCAAAATGACAGATGTGTGAAAGCATCTTGAAAGAGAAACTCCTGTTTGCTCATCTTAGTTGAAAAAGAAAACAATAGTGTATAACCAGGCGTTAGTGAGGAGGAAGCTTCTTATTCATTTTTCTAAGCAGATGTGGATCCCTATGATCTATGGCCTAAAAACTGTTGAGCCTCTGATTCACCTGAATAGTGTGGCTTGGAAATGTGGGAACTGGGTCACCCCTGGAGATGGTGATACATAGGATGGCTTATCAATAATTGTGAGGTAAGGCAATAATTTGTTATTTATTTCACAGCATGAATTTATTTACCCATATGCCCATGGGCTGTTAGCAGCCTCAAATCAAGCTGCCTGTGACTTGGAAGAACCTTCCGGAAATTAAATACAATTCCTTCAAGCCTCTTAGCTCTTTCCCAGCCATAAAAATAATCCAGTGAAACTCAGCGTTCCGTGCTATTATTTTTTAATCAGAGCATTGTTAATTCATATTGTTACAATGATACACTTATTACAGGTATATTTTACTGAAATGCATACCCGACAGTACATAATTCATAAAGCTTGAGGACAGAAATAACATAATAATGGCAACACTTCAAGCAAATTAATATATAATGACATACTTTTAAATAGTTGAATAGAACTTTAGCTGAAATTAACGGCTGTACTATAAGCCATCTGTTTTCATCATCTCTGTGTTCCTATATCTGGACTGTAAGCAAATTGAACAGTAGAAAGCCACTCAGTCAGAATGAGAAGAAGTGGAATTTTAATGGGTGACATACAATGGCTTTTAAGTCTGAATGCCAGAATGACCGAGCCAAACACGATACTTGGAATAGCTACCTTGGGATGATTTCTCATTACAAAAATCTGTTCCCCTGTGAGAGTGTGGTTCTGAGGCTAAGACCTCCCATGAGAAGAGCTTAATAGGCTGAACCAAAAAGAATCATCTGTGGCATATTCCTAGGCTGATTTTTTCCCCATTACTCTCTCTTCCCCTTTTCAATGCAGATACCTTAAAGAATGACTAGCTTAAAACAGCTTCTGTACTATAATTAAATTTGATCTGTCAAGACCTCAATGGAAACACTGAAGGCATTTCATCGCAGTTTTTTTTTTTTTTGGTTTCTAATAGGGGCTTGTATACACACAGATAAATAGTACAGGGCCACAAAAGCTTGCAATGATCTGCTTTAGTGCGAGAATCAATTTCAGGAAGCCTGTAAGCTGCAAGATTTAAATAGTTTAAGCAGGGACAATTGCTGTGACCATAAATGTCACCAAATATGAAATACTTTATTGCAGTTAAATTAACTTAATATAGACTTGAGGGGATGAAAAGCAGAGAGGACAGGGAAGAGAGATGGGTACTGTAAATTACAGGATCATCGGCCAGCGTCTGCACACCCCTATGGGCCGGTGTGAGGCTTTATCTCGCGCCATGCTGTGTGAACTGAGTCTGGGCATTAAAATCATTCATTATAGGGCGGTCTTTTCCATCAAGGGAAAAAAAACTGGATTCTATCATTGTTTTCCTTCTTGTTCATAGCATTTAATCTTCCATGACACCTGTTGACAACTGAATATTAACTTATTGTGCAAGATTAAAGATGAAATGTTTTTCATTTGCCTTGTGTGCATTAGTACATAGGAATTCTTACTCTGCCATTCCATCAGTAACATGCTGTAGGTCTGAGGCGAAGTCCTAGTGCAAAACTCAAGCCCCATGGACATTTAAACATCTGCTTATGGTAATCCATAGATTTTGGGGCCCTATGAAAGCATACTGGGCCCCAAACCTAGACCAAGCCAATTATCTTGCAATTTGTTTCGGTGCCTTTTTTTTCTCGGACTCCCCACCGTTACACCATCCCTAAATAAAATAATAGTTTTTAGCATAACAGCTTTTATTAATCACGTTTCTGAAATACTTATCTCTTTTGCCCCATGACTCAGTGAAGCCATAACCTGTACAAAGTGACCCATGTTTTTAAAAGCACTCCACAAATGGCGGGTGGAAAAATAGAAAATAGTTACATGTTGGATAATTGCTTTACCTTTTTGTAACTTGATTCATGTCTGTTTTGTTAAAAAGTGTTTCTGTTTCATTTTCATTCATGTGTTTTTTTGTTTTTTTTTGGAAAGTATTTTTGCTAAGTTAATTAATTACTGTTTTCTGGTAGGTCCTAAGGGAGGGTTTATTGTGTGTGCATATAAGGCAGTGTGACGCAGGAGCCTTCTGTTAGCTGGATGTAGTTGGAGCTGAAGTCTGGCATCCCAAAGCAGAATGTATCTTGTAGATTTTTGTGGAGATTTTTAGATTTGGATGTATGCATGGAAATACAGTATGTTGCTTTTCCCCTTCTCAATTTATTCTTCTATTGCATGTAAAACTTTCACCAGTGGAAAAAAATTATAAAACACTCTCTGCAGGTTCCGCACTACATCTGTGAGCTTCTTACTTACCTCTCTGAGGCTACCAATGCATCCTAACGAACGTGTAACAGAATTAGACGGCACAGAACAAACAGAGGCACTCACAAAACCGAGATGTAGACATATATCCCGGAACTGCAGAAGTACTAATTTGTGAAATAAATAGAAGAAATGGATGAAGAAGAAAATATGACTGAGTGAAGTGAAATGTGCAGCATTGCCGTGTTCAGTATTGTGTACTGTGCATTTTTGAAGTTGTAGCATTATAATTTCGTATTCAGCTGTTAAATTGGTTGCAGTGGCTGTAGCATGTGTCTCTCAAAAGACAGTTTGTTTGGATGTATTATATTAATAAATCTACATTAATATTGTGTTGTATATATTATGTACAGTACACAAACCAATGAGCCAAAACATTATGACCTATCACTTGTGTGACAGAAATAATGTTGGGGAGTAGCTAACTAAAATTCTCAACACTGCTAACATTACTCTTTTCAGTAGCTTATCAGTAGTGCAGCTACTTTTTAAACACTGTAGATTTTCCAGTAACAATTATTTATTTTTTTATTTTACAAATAGCGATTTAGCATTGCAAAAGGCTACATCGTTAAAAAATACTACAGGTCACACTACCTTACGACCATTTTGAGACCGCAAATATGTGGCCATGACTGCGCGGCGGTCACCAATGCCAGTGTTGCCCAGCATGAGAGTATGAGTATGAGAGTACTCCATGTCAGACGCTCATTCATTCATGTTGTACACATGCTCAGGCTACTGTTTGCAGTCATACAATCGAAATCATCCGTGTAACAATAATGAACTAAGAAAATGGTGATAAAAAGGTTAAAAAACAACAAACAATATGACTTAAAGTTGATAGAATTTTATTATACAGTATACTACACATAGTGTGTGACTGGTGTGTGAGTGTGCCCTGTGATGGGCTGGCCCCCTGTCCAGGGTTGTTCCCTGCCTCGTGCCCGTTGCTTCCGGGATAGGCTCCGGACCCCCCGTGACCCATTAGGATAAAGCGGGTTGGAAAATGGATGGATTGATGGGTATACTACACATATGATAATTTTTGCATATAAAATTAAGGGCCAACTTACAACCAGATTTTTGTTTTATAATGTTCTTCTGATTAATACTTCAATAACCACCTGTATTGTTTTTCCCACTTTACAAAGACAGAAATTTTCAGGTACCAGGTGTTTCTGATTGGTGTTTTTTGCTTGAATACTCTGGGGCTGGATATAAATGGCTTGAAAAAGATTTTACGACAAATAACGTTTAAGATACTTTCAATAAAATGCATGTGAGTTTTTGGACAGATTATCAAAAAAAAATCTTTTTTGTTGTTACTCGTCGTTTTCTCAAAGCAGTGGTGAAGTACTCTTGGTTTGCACCAAAGAAACTTTTTTGAAACTTTATTGTGATTTAACATTACGTTGTTATAAAATGTAGATTTTCATATCAAATATTACAAAAGCCAAATCACTATGGCCAGGCTTGTGGGGTGGTGAGTGGCCAGAGGGGAGAAAAACCACAATCCACCAACAGTGCTAGACAGCCAAGACTCGTGCATGGAGCCCTGCTGTATGTGTTGTGTGTGTGTGCATGTGTGTGTGTGTGTGGGTGTGTGTGTGTGTGTCGGTGTATATTGTATACAGATGCTCCCTGCATTACAATGGTCCATGTTATGATATCTTGACTATACAATGGGTAAATATTTTTCACTTACTTTCAGTACATTATTCAACAAATTACATGAGGTATTCAACATTTTATTATAAAGCAGGCTTCATGTTAATGATTTTGCTCGGCTGTAGGCTAATGTAAGTCTTCTAAGCATGTTTAAGGTAGGCTAGGCTAGGCTATGATGATTTTTAGGATAGGTATACTGAAAATGCATTTTTGCCCTACGATGTTTTCACCTTGCGATAGGTTTATTGGAACATAACCCCGTCATAACATGGGGAGTGACTTATACACTGTATAATTATAAGAACATAAGAAATATACAAACGAGAGGAGGCCATTCGGCCCATCAAGCTCGCTTGGGGAGAACTTAACTAATAGCTCATTATGTATTATTATGAGACGCTTCACAGAAGTAAACTGTGATAGAAGTAGTGTGATTTGTGAATACTCCTGTATCTGAATATTATTCCATGTCTAGATAGAAAATACTCCAAGATGACGCCATGATAGGAGTGATTTTCTGCCGTGTGAAGAGCAGATCTCTTCTCTGGTTAGTTTGTGCAGTGCCCCAAAGGTGGATTAATGTCAGAAGTGTAATCTATGCATGGACTATGGCGATAAACCACTGGGAAGAATAAAACGCGAGATATCGAATTAGACATCTTGCTATGCAGTTACTCATTTACAGGAAATGTGTCTGTATCTGTGATCACAGCCATGGATGTGGGTGCCCCTCCCGGCTGACTCATGGTGACCCCGAGTTGTCAGGCCAGTAGAAAAGAACTGGACGTGTGGACAGGAATGCAAAACTGCCTATAGGTTATGAGGAACAACCAGCCGAGTGTAGTACAGACTGCAAACTGAATGTTCTGTTAGGAAGATGGAGCTACCAGCAGATTAGTAAATCATGCAGATAATAAATACAGATTCATTTCAAACTGCCTGTAATATGCAGGGTTTTTGATAAGGAAGAAGGTTCCGGAAAATGGAGAACAAAGAGCTGCAGCCTGGATGAATGAACTCATCGTGCAGAACATGGATAAGGTAAGAACTGGAAAAGTACTCATTCTTACTTGGTATATCTTTGTACCAACTATAATCAAATGTTCCACAACAATGGATTTTTAAGGGGGATTGGGGGTTGAGTAGTAGAACCGTAGACCTCAGGTAAATCTTCATGTTCATAGTGCTGCCCCAGTGCTGTAATCTATGTAAGTCAAACATGAATCGCAGATTGCATCAAAACAAGGAGGGGCTGTGGCAGGAGGAAGGCTTAAAAGAATCTCAGATATGTGCTTCCCTCTGTTTATTTTCTGAAGCAGTGTTTCCAAACCCAGTCCTCAAGGAACCTCGGACAGTCCACATTCTTGTTCCCTCCCAGTTCCCAGCCAATCAGGAACACCGAATACCTGGTACAGGTGCGCTGGGAGCTGAGAGGAAGCAAAAACGTGGACTGTCTGGGGTTCCCCAAGAAATTGGTTGGGAAACACTGTTCTAAATTATCGTTACATGCTCACCTCAGAATGTACTTTTTTTGCCTCGTGATGCATATTGAGATTTGGCGATGCTGTGGATGACATAATAAATCGCTCAGTATCCAATATCATTTGCCCGCCCTAAAAAGCAGAAAAACACAGCTATAACTCTTAATTTTTTATTAATAACATTTTTTCATGATTGTTCATCACTGCACTCTTAATGACGGTCTCAAACTTACCCAGACACTGGGTTGGTATAGAAATTATACACGCTATGCATTTAGTTTGATTACAGTCAGTTCACTTTCAGAAAATGATTAAAAACATAAGAAAACGAGCCAAATATTTTGGCTCTCATAAAGCTCAGTAATATTATAACTATAATGGGTGCAGGGACACTGTTTTAATTCAAGCATTTTAAGTAGTAACTGTTATCAGTGTTTCTCAGGCAGTAAAAAGCTTTACAGTTATAATGGGAATCATTCAAGTTTTGTCAGAAAGTCACACATTTTATTAAATGGATCAAGCTAATTGCACATTTCTGTCTTCACTCAACCAACATGAGGAATATGAAGACCTAGTCAGTCTTTGTAATAACGATCAAACAATAAGAAGTACTAGCCTCTGCGGGTTTGGCAGTCACATGACCTGACGTTTCTGAGAGCAGATAAAACGGTTGAATTATGCTACAAAAAAAAACATTGGCATGTCAAACCCAAGATGCTTTCATCGTAGCTTAAAAAGAAAAAAAAAACACTAAAGAAGTGTGAATTATCACCTAACAGAAGCATTACGGAGGCATCATGGGACGCTGATGCCTGTCCATACGTTTGGAGGACACTCAAGGTCGGGTGTGCCCCTGTCAAAGAATGAAGCCATACTTTGAAAACTCGGTAATAGCACTGTCAAAGGTATCTCCAGTGCCAGGACCTGCCTGTTCTGATTAGATCACCTAGAAGGTTCTGGACTTGTGTTATCGTAGAAATGGTGTAAAAGGTTATTTGGGGCAAAGGTTTTGGCTTTTGTCTGTTGAGGGAAATGAAGAACACAGCGTAGCGGTCATTGAGTCACTACTGATAAAACAGCCAATGCGGTAAAAAGCCACAAAGAGTTGCAAATGTCATAGCATTAATAACACATGTCAGATCAGGGGTATTCAGATGCACATTTCAGTAACTACTGGGAGATTTGTAAAAGAGTGAAATGACACTCTAAGTGTTTACTCTATGCCTCTTTTTCCCTGTACGACCTTCAGAGTAATGCAGCATGTAAAATTCGTCTTCAGACAATTGCATCAGCATTATAGCTTTCAAGATGGTGGTTTTATTTCGCAGGTTAGTGCGGAGTTCCAGGTGGTTTATCCAATTTCTTTGGAAACCCCAAATGCACATTTGTGCAAGTGTGATATTTAATTCCTGCGGAATCTCTACTAATTTTTAAGTTAAACATAATACCAGAAGTTACGTATCATTAGCCTGTTTTATCGGTCATTTCCTCATGTTTTTGATAGCAAGGACCTACCATGGTAACTCGTGGAAAACTCAAGCTTCATTGGGTTTTGTGCACCAGCAATCAGAAAAAGCAGATGATGTGCATGCAAACTGCTGTCATAAAGGTAGCTGTGAGAGTCTCCACCGTTATGAAACGCAGCAAGACAGACTAACAGATGGTAAGTTGTTTTTGTCCCCCAAAGGCAGACTATCATTTGGCAAACCTTAACAAAGTCTGAATCTAAGGGAATTTCTCCTTCCCCTTAATCTTAATAGTACTTGTTTCATCCATCATTAGCAAGCAGTGATACTGACCCTGTAAACACAGGCTGTAGCGTAAGCGAACGTGATAGTGTAAGATTTCCAAAAATTCTTCCAGTCTTTCTGATCGATTTTTAACATTACACTTCTTGTAGATTGGTTGTTAGTCTAAATGACTACAAGCAATTAAACCTTAAACACATTCTGCAAGGTACATTTGCTGTAATAAGGACTATTTGAGAGATGATAGTTTCAGAGTGATGAAAGTGTTTATAGTTTTGTGGCGGCTTGTCGGTAGTTATATGGGATCATTTACAGAATCGCTAAAGATTCGGCATGAAGCCATGCATTTGATGCAGCTGTGTCCATCATGCATTTCATGGAGGCTCAGCAAGATGTGCACACCCAAGTTCCTCTTTCCCATCATACTGGGTACCATCCGTATTGTTTGTGTTTGGCTGGGTTTATTTCGCTCCACACTGTCCACCTCCATCCATAGTCCAAAAGCATGTGGTTAGGGGCAATTGGTCTCTCGAAATTGGCCATTCCGTGTGATTGGGTCCGTGTGTTTGTACGCTCCGCAATGAACTGGCATCCCACCTAGAGTGTTTTCTGGGATAGGTTCCAGACTAATGTCGTGGCCCTTTACTGGATAAGTCGTTATGGAAGATGGGTGGTTGGGTGACCACAAAACATTTAAAATTTAAGTACGGTATCTCTCAATTGGCAGTAGTGCGCAGGAAAGTCTCTGCATTCCGTACCCAATCAAAACTATAATTCCCTCCCTTTTCCCCTAGTTTCCTTTCCTACTCATTCTCTTTTATGAGCTTGTTGTGATGCAAAAATAAAATACAGTCTTTACCACAGGCTAATATGACACAGCAGGTGTTTAAAATGCTTTCCAGGCAACCAGTCTGGATTATTAATTTTAGTGCTAGCACCTTTGGTTTTTTTCTTTTTCTCTCTTTCCCATTTTCTCACTTCTCTCCTTTCTCTCTCATTAACAATCCAACACGGAATGACCATCCTATATAAAACATTTATACTTCTTACAGCAAAGACAGCACATGCATTGCTAGTGGTCAGCTGTTAATTTGGTAAATATAGAATGCGAATATGTCAAAGTAGGTCAACGAAACCCCAAGGACTGTTACCGTTAGTTGCACGTAGATTTTTTAAAAAGAAACATAAGACAATGTTTTGAAAGGTCAGAAGTTTCAGAATCACAAACTAGCAATTAAAAAATCAATTGGGAATCAATTATACCCTTTTGTGAGTTAAAATTGTGATTTACTATTAAATACTGAATGACTGAATATGGGGTGAGAACCTGATTTTCTGTCGAATTGGCTGGAAAGTGCCAAACAAAGCTTTGTTTTATTGGAATGAATAGTCGAATAGTAAGAGCAGCAGAACACAACTCTGGCGTTAGTAGTCTCTTAATCAGCGTGATGACAAGCATAATTCAAAATCACGATGTGGCCAGAGTCATAAATTGAGTATCAATGGTATAATTGTGGAAAATGTAGAAAATTATGGAGTGAGTGATGTACTTGATTGGCACCCATGGGAGCACTGATAAAAATTCAGTCAAGCTGAGAAAATGGTTGCGATAAAAATCACTGATTGACGCGAATGGCAGTTCTACCACATAAACAAAATGGAGTCTGGTAACTTACAGTAGGTAGTGTGCTGTACATGGTTCATGTAGCATCTACATGTAGGTTTTCTCCAACAATCATGTCTTCATCCTGCATTAACCTCATTTTAAATTAGTTTTCATTTTTTGGATAGCATGCAGATTACCAAATTGGCAAACTAAATTTATCACCAGCTCCTTATTTTCCATTTGTCAAATGTCTCTTTTAAAAAAATACCATTTTCATGCCACGGACTAAATAAGAATTTTGTGGATTCATTAAAAAATACAAGTAAAATGCCCCTGTAGTACAGTCCTCTATTGCTGTAGTGCCAGTTTTAAATCTGACATCTGAGGCACTGTGTCCTAACTACAGTAACTAAGGAATATTAGTTCAAAGGAGGAAGTTTAAAAAAGTCTATATCGATAATAACAATAATAATGATATCAATAATAATAATAGTTATTATTATTAAAGCCGGTCTGCTTGGAGAGCATGCGCTGATGCAGTAAGTAGCCCACAGCCACCACATGGAGTTTTTATAATAATAACAATAAAAATCACCTATGGGATGATTTAAAATATATGCAAGCTTGATGCAACATAAATGACATTTAAGCGTTTGTAAAGGGCGAGATCATTTCCCAGACCTACCTGTGTGTCTTTAGAGCATTAGCGGCACGTAATGGGGACAGCAGTTTTGATTTTTCAAGGCATATTATTCGGGCAGGGAGAAGATGAGGAATAATGTGCACATTTTATCAACTGTACCACACGGTTTTCCTGTTACATTCGGTTAACAGTATCCCACCTAAGAAAACTGACTGTAGATCAATTAATTTGGTCATGCAGGGGAGACACTTCTGCTTGTGATCTTTTGGAGCATTCGTGGCTTTCAGACTCCCAAAGGTAAGTAGCAGCTGCCATTTAATTAGGAAGAACAAAGTTAAAGTCAAGAATAATGAGTGAGGAACTGCTTTTAAAAAGGTCCAGTAATCTGTAATCAGTCTCTGAATGACCATAGTGGTTTTGAAAGTGGTACTAGAAAATGTGAACATTCCCTCTCGGTTCCAAATCTCATAGTCAATGAATCTCCAGCAAATTCTGCAGGATTCCTCTGTAACCACGTCATGCCATTAATGAGTCAGAGAAGGAATTATAGGGACCTAGCAGTTAGACTAGCAGCGTGTGTGGTATGCATAAATAAAATCTGGACCTTCTGCAATGATCACTACATTATGGCAGTTAGGGACACCTCCAGAGGAGTAGGTCTACTTAACAAGAGGCAAATAACAGTGTCTGTTCTGCAGTCAAGATCTTGTAGGAATCTTATAAACACAACATTGCCTTCGGAGAGATCATCATGGGACCAATTGTAGCCCACGTTATTCTTGATGATGTCCTCACAGTTAGGGGGACAGGGGGGTGGAGAGATGAAACCAATGCTGCTGCTCTTGTCTGATAGATTTCTAAGCCACGTTTTAACAAGAAAGCATAACGAAAAATAATTAGGCATTAAAGAAAAAGGTTAGAACGCCACATGGGAAATAGATATAGTGAGAAAGATACTTGGAAATCTGGCATCCGTGCATTTGGTACATCTGGTCATATGACTCACATATTAACAGGTGCTATGGGAAATTAACCTTTGGATGGGAGTTTGGGGCTCACTAGTCTCATTTTACAGAAAGACCTATGATGTTATATTATTTTAGAATTTAGAATGGCGGAGAATAAGAAAAAGTATTGCACTGTGGGGGAAAAAACATTATAGGTGAACTATTATGCTCACTTTCATTGTTCATAATTTTATTTTTCGGATCTACTAGAATTTTGACCTGCTTCGATGTTGCAAAATCACATTATTTTTTCTCATACTGTACATCTTTATTAACCCTGTGTCTCAAACACTGTTAGAATGTTAAGCCTCACTCCCGATGAGCCCAGGTTGCTCTGATTTGTCAGTCCGTCCTACGCATTCCACTGTCCTGCAATCTGCAGACAGATCTTTGCAAGTAAGCAGCCAATAGGGGTTGGGTTACAAGAAGACCTCACCATGTCACAGAAGTAAGGGCTGGAATTCCAACAAAGCATGACACGCAGGTTAGAGAAGAGTGGTTTCTGTGGTGAGTGTTGTTTCCTTTGGCGCATACTTTGGGCCTTAAGACTTTGCAAAAGCATAATCAGTCCCCATTAAAGGCATTAACTGTTGTGTTGGTCTTTGTATTACTGCAATACTAAAGGACACTGGTTACATTTGCTTCCGCCACTTAAGAAGGAAAACATTTTCTTCTTTAATTAAATCTATGCATACCAAAACATCACAGTCTGAAGCACATCAGAAATCAAAAAACACAATGACAAAGGAGGAGAAAATGTGGACTTTATAAACCATTATTTTTAAGTAAATTGCTACATAAACTCTTGATTTACTGTACTGAAAGTCTGCTTCTTTTCACTTACCAAGATATGTCATTTTTACTTCCTGTATGCTGAAAGATACATAAAATGTTTAGCAGACCAAGGTCTTCCACTATTTCTTTGTTCCTCCCCCTTTTCTTCACACGTTTGGGCTGCTTTTACGACTAAGTGGCACACAAAGGACTTCCATCCTTTTTAAAGGCCGAGGTGCCCCAGTACACAGTACCCTTTATTTTTTTATGTTTGTCCTTCAAAAGTAAGGCTCAGGGGACAAAAAGTCCGTATGTTTTTGTTCTTTGGTCTGTATTGCTTCCACATACCTGGAATGTAAAAATACAGTAACGTTACTATCATCATTATCATTTGCATGAATGCAAGAATGTCATAATATTGCATTATGCAAATACTATAACACTGCAGTGTAACACATGCAGATGACAGGTACTAATAATATTTGTATGGAGAATTTCATATATAAATTTAACCATCATTAAGTCCAAAAGATCTGATTAAATTGCATTCTGTAACAATTCTGTTAAACTGCCTGATAATGTGATAAATTCTAAATGATTTATAGTATTAATATACACATACCTTAGGTGTCTTTAATATTGCATGTGACTGCAGACCCTACATACCTGTGCAATAAACGTTCAGAAGTTCCCTCAACTTCTCTGTTGTTCTTTTTTACTTTCCATAAATAATAACAGTTATCCATTTAATTTTCAGTGTTACTTTTGTCACAATAGCGCAAGAAAACCAGGGAAGATCCAGGTATGCAGGGATCGAAGTGGTTTATTAAGCCAAACCAGGTA